>RJWH01001912.1:0-294268 GCA_004363575.1 Solenodon paradoxus
GGGCACTGTGGGGGTTATTGGGCCTTTCTGGCACTGGGCCAGTTATTAGACAATTCTGGCATTGGGATGGTTAAAGCATCATATGTTTTCGGCAAGACACTTAGAGTGGGGCTTATAGGGGCACCAAATTTGGTTTTCAACTAAGGTGCCAAAATTCCTTGCCCTGGTCCTGACTGTTTTTATGAAGTCCTGTGGGACCACATGTTGTTACCACACATTGTTACTGTGTGATCATCGATTGGCATCCCATTGCATAGTACTTGTTGCTGGCCTGGCTGCTCTGTTCCTGCTCAGATTGCTCTGCCTCCTTTCCTCCCCTTAGTTGCCAGCGCATAAACCTCTGTCCTATTTTTGCCATAAATATCATTTTTGTCTCAAAGAAATATAATCAGCCCACTTTAGAGTCTCCAGAAGACATGCAGACCTACAGACCTATTGGTAATTTTTGACTTCCGTAATGGTGAAATAATAAAAATGTTGTTTCGAGCCCCTAAGTTTGCTGCCACTTGTTTATAGCAATAGAAAATTGAAACATAAGAGGCACTTTCAAATCAGAGTCCTTTTCAATGAGCGAGTTCTCTACATTTGTTGAGAGCATCAAATTAGCTCCTCTAGAGTCACTCCTTATCAATTCTTCTCCTGAAAATATTGTTCACAAGAGAAACAGTACAGCTTTAGGGCATCTGAGCCAAGTGAGGTAGACTCTCAGAAGTTTGCCAAGCTCAGAGCACTGGCCCAGGCCTCCTGTAATTAAATAGCCGAAGGCTTCAGGTAATGATGGATCTGAGAACTCAAATTATGTCATTAAGCTATCTGTCTTTCCTCATCTCTCAAGCTCTCTTCCACGTGTCAGGCATGATGGCCACAGAAGTCCAAATACAACTAATCAACTTAGGAGTTCCCTAAGGAGTGAGAACTCAGGATAATTGGCAGAAAAGCCCCAGGAGTGCTCTGATTGACCTACTTTGATCACATGACCAAACTGATTCCAATCCCTGGGACAGGGGAGATGCCTTTCTCTCTGATTGGTTGGACAGGGAGCTGAGCTTCCACTGTGGCAGGAAGTCGGATCAACCCCAAAGAGACCTCAGAGAAGGATTACCCACAGAAATGAGTTAAAAGTGAATGATCAATGAAAGCCAGAGATAAAAGACTATGCAGGTGAGGGAGAGGGGGAGGGCAGGGGGAGGGCAGGGGGAGGGGGAGGGAGAGAGGTTTTGAGTTGGGGGGGTGGTGAGGATTGTACTAGAATTTCTTAGATACAATTCTTTACAAGTCCTAGCTGAAATAGAAGGTAATGTTATATTTGTTTTTTATTTTTTAGAGGAAGGAAGCAGGCAGGAATGGAGGCAAGTAGGCAGGCAAAGAGAGAAAAAGAAGCACTATGTGTTCATTTTGGTCACCCCCACCCCCACCCGGAGTGAACCCAGGTCCTTGGGCTTTATGTGGATTATACTGGAACCACCAGGGCTGCCAGTAATGTTTTCTTGATAACAGTATTGTTGATTCTGTAGGTGGAGTCCCTTCTCCCAGTAATAGCCCCCTGATTTTCTTCTGGACAGTTCTCCCAGTGTTGGGTTTTGGGTGGGCCTGGTGGAGAGTCACCATATGTACTGGTTTGACAGGGATCGATCGTCCTGATTTTGCAACATTGAACCCCCACTCCCCACCCGAACCCCACAATCCACCCTCTTTCCTCTGTCTTGAGCCCTGGGGCTCTCCTGAACCCCCACCTCGGCCCTGGGCCTGAAAACAACGCACGCGCACACGCACACGCACGCGCATGAGCACGTCCTTACCCGGTGAGACCTTGGGCAACTCACATCAGTGTTCTGACTTTCAGTTTTCTCAGCTGTCAAACCAGGAGAATAATTCTCATCTCACAGGATTAGAATGAGAATCGAATGGGCCAACGGTCTATGAAAGCGCTGTGTAAACCAGGAGATTTTACAAGGTAAGTGTTGTTATTAGGGATGGACAGACTCTCCGTTTACTGCTTATCCACTGAAAATTTTGATTAATTCCTTAGCACCTCATCGTTTGTGAAGAATGGCCTCTATTAAGACGACTTGCTGCCACTCAGGCAGCAAATGGGGCAAATTCAAAATCAGCAGGAAGCACAGAGCAAGCGGGCAGAGTCTGGTGTGGGAGAAATTGAGAGCGTTCTTGTACCAGCAGTCTCTGAATCGCAATGATTTTTGCCAAATATTTCTTTCAAGTCATTTTGGGAAATGGCTCACTGCCTTTTTCTATTTTATTAAATCTAAGAACCTCATTAAGTCAAACTATCAGTGACGCATTGTCAGCAGGCAGAAAATGGGTAAAATCCTCTTGCAGTGTTTGATCATGAAAAGCTTTCTAACAAACCCAAGACAAACACATTTCCCTCCTACTGCTTATTCATTCGAGATTAACTATTCTGCCTGTCCACAATATTCAATCATCATTTCTCACCCGTTTAAGAACTGCTTGCCTGAATCAGGGAATGGAGACCAGAAGCTTCCCTGCATCTTTCCACATGCTCAGCACTAGAAATATGACTTAATTAAATGCAATTAGGACATTGACACGATTTCAGTAGGAAAAGAAGCAGCTAACACCCTCTCCTTCAAAAATAAAAAGATAGAAGGAGAAATTAAATTTTATTTTCCACACTCTAATATTCAAGCCAGGCTGCTCCTATATCTCTATTGTTCCACATTTCCTAGATCTTTATTTGCAATCCTGCCTAGCAAACACCTATCTGTCTTTCTTGTATTTATTTGCTACAGTGATGTTCCCATTCATAAGTCATTGAACCTGTTTGAAGGGAAAGGCACAATTTTCGATGCTCAGTGCAATTTGTGAAAAAGTCCTTTATCACGTGGTTTTCAGGAAAGTGTTACATCACTAAAGTGGGTTTGCTCTCTTTGCACCTGTCTGAGTGCCTAATTTGGTGTCTGGTGCAGAGGTACACGATAAATATTTGTTGAATGTAGGCCTTTGGATTCATATCATGGCTGCTTCATCAGTGAAGGGACGGTAAGAGAATTACTCATAAGGAGGTCTTTTCAGATGGTGTTAAAGTTAGCTGGTTTAGTGCTATCATGCGAAACCAAGATTTTTTTTTAGAAACAGTAATTCTCCCTCATTATAAAAATGACATATGGTCATCATATATTTCTTTTGGAAAATAAGATAAAGAAGATAAAAATCACATGTAGTCTCATAATCCATATGTAATCACTTTTAATAAATTTGGTATATTTTCTTTCCAGTTTTTCTCCTCTTCCTTCCCTCATCTCTGGTTAGGATCATATAATACACAGTTTTATATGTAAGTTTTCCACATTCAGTATTTTCCATAATACATTTTGAACAAGATTACCTTTCCCTATATAGTATTTGAAAATGAATGCATATATTCTGTAGTTTGTATAAATGGGTCTGTGTGCTTCCTTAGTGGAATGCACAGAGACACACACACACACAGCTGAATATGTTACTTACTGTGGTAAAGACACACACACACACCCCAAATAAAGCACAACATAAAACTAAATGTACTGCTTGCTTTGGTAAGGGAGTTATATATGTTGTTTTGCCATAATCTCAGAGCACAGATGATTTTATACAGGATTTGGGGGAAATGTGAAATTCTGGGATTAGCAAGTTTTCAGAGGCATGAATTGGTTGATCTTAACTCTAGAAATTTGGTTACTCTAGTGAGACTGCTGTTGATCGGCTGTCATTGAAAAGTATATTGATTGGACTAACTTCCTTCCTCGTGCACTGACTGTGGGATGTAAGAAACTCTCCTATTGGTTGGCTTGCAAAGCCTATTCACTGAGTGGTTGATAGATGGAAAGCGTTTAAAACAAGTTAGAGTTGCACGTGTTCCCATGATTACAGAACAATCAGTGTTTTCCTAGGTATGTGAGGCGTTTCTGTTCCCAATATAATGAGTCATTCTCTTGTTGTGGGATAATTGGACTGTGAAAAATTTGTCCACTATTAGAAGTAATGCTGAAGTGACCATCCTAACCAATCCTTGAGCACATCTCTGGTTATTTCTTAGGAAAGATTCCTAGAAGTGAATTGTTGATTCAAAAGGGAATTAGAAAATATCTTATGAATTTAATACAAGTTCATTACAAAACATTTAGGAAATATAGGTGCATAAAAAGAAAATTAAAGTCATCTATAAACCACCCCTCCCTACCATATAATCATTGTTTAATGTTCAGTGCTTATTCTTCCAGTTCATTTGCTGGGCCTGTGTATTTCTATATCAAGAAACAGACACAAAAATCTGAGAGTTCCCTTTACCATTTACTTTCTTCACCTAATTGTCATGGGTGTCTTTCCTTATCACCAGATAGTCTCATTTAATGGCTGAATAATAATGCATGTGTTTGAATCTGCATATCATTCAAGTTACTTAACTTTTTCTATTGTTGGAGACTCAGGGCTTCTTTCCTCCTTGTTTTTGTTCATGCTTGCCTGCCTATAAAAAGCCTTCCTTTTTTATTATAATTAGCATTATTATATCATTTGATATACTATTATAAGCAATATCATATTTGGACCTAAATGCTCGTGCACACTTCAGTTGACTGTCTCAGCATAGAGGCGTAACAATATCTAGCCTAAGCGGTGGGGCAATGTGTTAAGACTTTTGTAAACACGAGGCAAAAATAGTCTCCAGAAAGATTTTAGAATCTAGGATACCAGCAGCAGTACATTACATGTCCATTTTTCTGCACCGTATGAACTTCTTTGTTTCAATGTTTTTTCTATTCTTTGCCAATTTTATAGAAAAAATTAATATCATAATCCTCTATTGGTTTGTATGTCACTGAGGGGCAGTTGAAAACTATTATCATCATATTAACAATTTGGTGTTTTTCTTCTATTTTTGATTCTTAAACTGCTCTTTTTCTGCAGGCAGGCTTGTGTTTTCATATATGGTCGTCATAATCATTTATATAAAGCATGGACCCTTGTAACATTAAATTTTACTTTTATTGTTTTTAAAATCTCTCATTATGGGAAATTTCAAATATTTTGCATCTTGTATATGACATTAAATAGAACAGCATAATGAAGTACCATGAATGTATTACACAGTTTCAGTGATTGTTATCTATAGTGTGTCTTTTTTTTTTTAAGGAAAAGTTCATAGGCAAGAGGGCAGGAAGAGAGAAGAAAAAGAAGCATCTTTATTTATTTTTTTATTTAGTTGCTCACACTAGTTGCTTCCTTCAGGCTCAGCACTCGAACCCAGGGGTATGTGCTTGCTCCTTCAGAGGTGATTGACCCCATTGCTGCGCCACCAGGGCACACATACTGTATCTTCTATGCCCTCATTCTCAATCTGACACTCTGGGTTATTTTGCTGTAAGTCTCAGACATCAAATCATTTCATCTGCAAATTCCTTTTTTTTAAAAAAAAAAAAAAAGAAGAGGGAAGACAGTCAGGAAAGAAGGAAAAGAGAGAAAGAAGAAGCATTTTTAAATTTATTTGTTCATTTTCCTCTTGTCCCCCTGGGCTCCAGGTTACGAACCCAGATCCTTGGGCTTTACAGAGTCTACACACCACTCACTGACTTAGCACCAGAGCCACCAGGGTGTGTCCATCCGTAAATTTTTATTTATACATTTATTTTAAAAGCATAACAATATCACTATCACAGCAAAAAACAAACTCTACAGTAACTCCTTAAATATGCATCCAGTATCCATATTTTATACATATATAATTTTATATGTGATAACATCTACTAAATACTTGAAATATATGTTATAACCAATGATACCTCAACAATAAAAATTCTTTTAGAAGAAGATGACTTACAAAGATGGCGGGGAAAAGATGTGATCTTTAACCTGAGGAGCCTCTTTAATGGAAATATGTTCATGCCATTGTTTTATGTTGCTAAGAAGTTTTTCTTTGACAACCAACAATGACATGTAAACTCTCAGAATAAACAAAGCCTAATGCATTATGGTAGCAAAACCAGGTGCTTTCTCTGCACGCTCTTTGCCACAGGTGATAGTGAGGCCCTGGGTGAGGGAGAGACTAGGCATTGCACTACCCACAGCCACGGGAAAGAAAAATGAGGGAGGCGTATTCCAGAAGGGGCTTCCAACAATGAGTCAATGCAATCAGAGTAAAGGCAACAAAACTGGACTAATTAAGAAGCACCAACAGCGCAGGGAATATGAACAAAGTAAGTGGTGATTACATCTGAGACAAGACGGCTGCACAGCTGCTTAATGCTACCTTCGCTTTGTGGGCATAACAATATTTAGTGTCAAAGAGCTGGCACGCCAACACCAGCATCATTAATTAACATTGACTAAGTGTCCACAGTCTGTTGGGCACTGCTGAGCAGGAACAATTCCGAGCATGATGATGACAGGATCGAGAAAAAGATCACATCCTTTCATGTTCATTTCCCCCAGGAAGGTGGGCTGCATGAGAAGCTATTGGATTCATTTACGGGCATTCTTCCAGGGCAGCAGAAATCCCCGTCAAATTATGAAACCACAGCTGCATGTACACGGCTCATGCCATGCATCAGGGGCTATCCTAGTACTTTCACACTAGTGGGTCATTTAGTACAGATGTTTAGCTCTCATCTCTCATGAATGGAGAGGAATGGGGCTAACAGTTTTTAAGCACTTAGCAAGTCTCTGGCACTGGCCTATGTTGTTTTTGGTTTTTTAAACATTTTTATTTAGTTGTTCATCTTGGCTGTTCTTCCTGACCCTGTCACATGAACCTGCGTCTGTGGATATGCATCTGGGGGCCTTATCCCTAGGCCGCAGGGGTGTGTGCCCGATCCCTTATCTTTTTGACCTTCAAATGTTGATTTTATTAAATAGTTAGGATTGCCAGGGGTGTGTGCTGGGGGAGGATATTCTAAAAAGCATGATGTCTTTTAATTTAAGGACTTTACAACATAGATAAGACAGACATGAAAAATTGACAAATTCGCACCAATGCTGGGGCCATTCTCGTTCTCATCAGCTGTCGAGCTGTGAAAGCTGAGCTCCCAGAACGCGGACTCAGCTGGACGGTGCCACGTGGTTTGCAAAGCCCGGGCAGAGTGGAGGGGATCTGCAGGTTTTGTTTATGATGAGGCTCGCCAGATCCCCAAAGTGCTTACATGCTGTCAGCGTCTCTAACATATTTATGACAGGGAGGCAGCATGTCAACCTAAGGGCTTGGAGACCTGGGACGTCGCCCAGGGTGAGGCTGCACTGGATAGTCTTAATGAAAAAGTGAGGAAGAGAGGTGAAGGAATGGAAAGAAGAGTGGGGGCAGATGGTGAAGGCCCGGGAGGCCAAGGATTTGGGACCATCTTGTGATATTACAGGGGTAGAAGTTTAGAAGGGCTGATCTCACAGACAACACACACACACATACATATCAGGTTATATATATATACGTGTATATATGTATATATACATATATATGTATCAGGCTATATATATCTATACACACATCAGGATATATATGTATACGCACATGCAAACGTATTTTTTTTTAAGAAAAGAACACTACTGGTTGGAGAGTCAGTTGCTGTTGCTCCTTTAAGTAAAGTTGGCTCCTCCACTGGGGTATCTCTCCTTCCTCAAGCAAAATAGCAGATGAACACAAAAGGTAACATGATGAGGTGTCCGGGATGGCGAAGGAGTCCTCCCAGGATGGGGCACCTAACGATGGTGACTGTGGTTGCTGAGGACCTTGGGTCGATGAGCAGGTATCCCTGTGGTGAGCTGGGGTGGGTGGATGGGGAGACATGATGGGGATCCTCCCTCCGGCCACATCTCTGCCTTGAACCTTCACACACCCTGAGCTGTCCTTCGGGATCCAGCTGCAATATGCTTTGCTCAGATGTTTTCTGACACTTAGATCAAATTTCCCTTCCAAAACCACACCAGCACCGCCTGTCCTTTGCAGCCCTGACTGCACCCAAAAAAAAATTCTGTCTCCTCTCTGGGAGCCTGTGTCCTCGGCTGTAAGATGGATGTGTGCTGGGTGGGGTCATTGTGAGGCTAGAAAGACATTGTGCCACAAAGCGTAATGCTCACAGTAGGTTCAGTCACATGAGTGTCCTTGTCCTGTGAAAAGAACAGTGATGCTGAGGACCAGGTTCCATCTGGTCCTCCCTTAGCAGTGCCTGCTGGAGGTGGCTGCTGAGTTTCTCTGGCTCCCAGGCATGATGAACCAGCGCTGCTATGCTGAGGCTGCTCAGAAGAGGGCCGCAAGCGTCCCTTCTGTTCCGGGGTGAGCAAGTGAGCAGATTGCACAGCAGAACAGCACCCCAAGCTGGGGTGGTCTGCAAGACCCAGCTTATGAGCGGGCCAAGTAGGAGAAACCATAACAGCCTCATAAAGCCAAAGCTGTTAGCAACCAATAAGAAACAAAATGTGTGTACATGACCCAAGGGAGGTGAAGAGAACTCAGTGACTGGGTCTTGACTGTATGGAAATGAATGGGCCACCTGGGCTTATAAGCAACACTACAAATAAGCCAGGTCATGTTTAGTGTGTTCATATGTGTATGTGCATGCATGTGCATGTGTGTATGTGTGTGCATGTGTGTGTATGCGTGTATGTGTATGCACAGACATGCACTCCTAGAATGGGCATTTGGGGAGAACCACTGAGCTAGTCATCCTTGAAATGTGTGGCTCTTCCTCATTCCTCCTGCCGAGGCACTGTCACGCTGAATTAGTGATTGTAATTTTGGCCTCTGTGCCTAAACTGCTGGGACCAAAATCTCTAAAGATTTTTGACCTCCTGGCAGGCTTCTCTATAAAATATTTATGATAGGAAGGCACACTGGTAAGCCCAAAGGTTTGGAGTTTGAAATGAAGCTACTACCACTGGCCAGCAGGGTCATCCTGGGCAAATCTTTTGACTTCCCTGAGTTTCCTCTCTTTATTGGCAAAAAGTAGCTTAAGTCCCTCCCTGCCTCACTGGTCATGGTGAGGAGCCAGAATGTAAATCGTGTCTCAGCCCCTGGGAAAGTCATAGACAAACAACGGGGATAATTTTTCAAATATTTTTCCCGTTTATCTTTCTTAACTTGAAGGCTTTTGGAAAGCTCTCCAGAGTCCGTGACCTAGCAATCAATTCGTTTTTATTTGTTGGGAAACTTCTGTAAATCAAAGGCATGAAGGCGGACTCAGCTAAGGGAAGCATTTGAACTCAGTGGGAAAATGAATTTCAGGTGCAGAAAGGGGCACTGGGAGACTAAGAACTTCCTGCATGTTTACCTCACTAAACCCCCATAGTAATTCAGGCACAAGGATCATTGGAAGTCCCCAAGCCATCCAGCAAATCAGTAATGTGTAGGCAGTCAGCAGTTGACAATTGCTTGCAGGATTTCTGCAAATCCTGCAACTTGAAAGTGCGTACTTGAAAGTTTCCCCTGGTCTCTGTAAGAATGGTGTTTCCATATAATAATTGACATGACTTGTACGAAAGTGAAGTCCCTGTTGCAAGTTCTGTGAAGAAAGGAAGATGCATTGATAGGCACGTGTGTGAAGGAGGAAGGTTTTGTCTTGTCTCTGAAATAGAGTCATTTTAGGGTGATCCCAAATGCCTGTTTGATGCCCTAGGTACATAATCACCGGGAGTTCTTTCTTAAAATACAGACACCTGAACCCCGGGCAAGATGCACTGACTTCCAGAGAAGGGCTCCGGAGATTGCTGATTTCAGTTGCTCATCAGGCCCAACAGACCCGGGAGGAGAACTTTCCCTCAGATATTTATTGCTGCAAGGATGCTTGGCCATTATGTGTGCAGCCCAGAGCTGGACCTGCTGGGGTCCCAGAAAACTTCAAACTAATATTCTATAAATATGTATTCAACACGAGAGCAGAGACAGCTGGTCAGTGGGGAAGTTTCCTCTGCTGACCTGCACCAAATTTGCTCTTGTCTCAAAATTGCAAACTGCATTCTGCAACCACGTATTTCTCCCAGTTTCAAAAGGAGCTTGCCATCATGGTTTCCAAATGGCCTACTAATGGAAAGAATTGGAATATCAGGGGGGAACTCAGTCCCTGAAGTTCCTGGTGAGGCTGAGGAGCGGTGGTCTGGTGGGAGAGATTGTTTGGAGAGATTGCCCCCTAGTGGCACTCTTGGTAACCGTTTCGCCCCACCTGGTTCATCCTCCCCATACTGTTTCTCTAGCAGCAAGCCCAAAGGTGTGCCTCCCTTGCTTCTTGAGCCTCCGATAGCATCTGCATCCCTTTCAGCCAACGACTACCTAGGTGTGGACCTGCCCTTTGAAGGAAAGCTCCTTGTTATATGACATGTCAGCAACAGTCATAAACCTGGGACAAAGTTTCCAGATTGGCTCTTAATTGTCTGGAATAATAGCTGTAGATAAAAAAACTGCAGAATGACTTATCAATGCTGTGAATGCTTAGCTGAACTAGAATTATTCTTGTAACTTTGTAGGAAAAACTCATGTCAACAGAGTATAGGAAAGTGAGAAAGTAAATATTTAGCAAAACAAACTCTGAAAAAGTCAGGTTAGCTCCTTTCCCCTGTGTGGGGGCAGAAGTCCCAGGTAGGTGGGGCACTCTTCCAGGAGGGGACAGTTGAGGAGAGAAATTCTCACCAGGGTGGACAGGGACATGGGTCATACTGTGAAGGTCCATCCACCAGTGATGAGTCAATAGGCCTAGAAATTTTTCGAAGCAGTAGAGGGCCCACTATTCATCCAGGGCCCCTTCAAGCGTGGTGCTACAATATCACTTCTTCAGTGAATCCTTACGGCAACTCGCTAAGGTAGATGGCACTGTTACCACTTAGAGATGAAGAAATTGGACATATGGAGTGGGTGGTAGATTCCTAAAGCCTCCTAGCTGGGCAGTGATGGAGCCCAGACTGTAATACCAACCAGTCCCGGGGAGTTGGGGAGCCGTGATCATAGGAACAACTCAAAGCAAATCACATCCTTCATTACTAGGCCCAGTGCCAAATGTCAGAGCAGGGCCAGAGATAACACAGACCTGCCAGGCAAATCCACAGAGCTCCTTGGAGACTTTCTCTTTTCCTTGAGGACAGTGCGGACCCAGAGTCTGAGATGGTGCCAGACCTATGTGGGTGGTGAGAAAAGGCCAGGGCGGGTGGGATGCAGGTTGGGAGGAAGCAGAAGGCAGAGAGCAGATGCCCAGAAGCCAGGGAGAGGGCTTCTGAGACCACAGTGAGAGGTGGGAACCATGGAGACCAAGCTCTGGTTTCCTCCGTATCCTCCTGCTGGCCTTTCTCCTTGAGCTCCTTTCTTCTTTCTGAATCTTTTCAGGATCCTTTTTCCCCCCTCTTCCCTGTATCCTTTCTTCCTCTTTCTTCTCTTCTTCATTAAAGGAGGGGTTTTATCTTTGCTCACAGATCCCAACGAGTCCACACAGCATGTCACGTATACCACAGGATGTCAAGGAGAACAGTCAATTGTTTAAGTAAAGAAGAACATCAAAATCAGATCTGTCTGCAGTCAAAATCCACACAATCATCCTTCCCTCTGTGCACACAGTCTCTCAGGCCCCAAGCTAGCTGCAGTGATGTCCTTCCAGGGAGCGGAGATCATCCCGGCTGCAAATTGCTGCCTGCAATCCCCTCTGGCAACAGCACTTATCAGTCTCATGTTTAATGCAAGCAAGCTGCTGAGACAGGAAAGCTTTCAAGATACAGTTTAAGATACGTAAATGCTGCCCTTTACTGAGGAAACAGAAGCCTACAAAACCGATGTGGGTTTTCCTGTTTTACAATAATTGTGTTCTCATCTGTACAGATTTAAGAAAAGGACCAATTCTGTCAGAAGAAAAGTAAATCTATATACAGGGACCTTTGTCGCCTAGAGAGGCCTCAGTTACCTGCACTCTTTAAGTCTCTTGGTAATTTTACAATGAAGAAAGGTCAAAATAGGATTAGAGTTAAAATATAGATGAAAAGTTGTAGTTGACTATAAATCCTTATCATTAATAACTCCTATTTTTAACATTAAAATATAATGCCATATAATTATTCTCCTTCCAAGCTAATTATGAGTTTTTAAAAGAAAAAAAGTAATAATTTGCAGTGCACCCTACATAGTGGGACACAGATGTAAAGCTGTATTTTGAAAAACTTCTTTCAATGTTGTCAGAGTATGATTCCTTTGGAAGTAAAAAAAAAAAAAACCTCTGAAATTGAAATCTTTTCAGTGGCCATGTTTGAGATAATAATATTGGTGACTAAGAGTTTTCTCTTCTGTTAATATGGACACTTTTGTCTCTGAATAAGTTGTATTGCTCTTTCTAGTATGTCACTTACGCGGAATAGTTCAGTTGGTATATCCATGTCCTTTACCTTTTAAGAATGCTTGGATGAGGTGTACCCTGGTAATATAGTGTTTTGATCAAGCAGAAGTGCAGTCCACATATATTCCAAGGGCCCGGTTTCGTGTCCTGGGATGGGAAGAACCACCAAGATGTACAACTAAATAAAAATAAAGTGCTTCTTCCTCCTCTCTCTCCCTGCCTGCCAGCCTACTCACCTTCATTTCGCCTGCACCTTTCCTTTGAATAAATCAGTTAAAAATGAAAGAATGGTTAATTGAAATTCTGCCATTTGCAATAACATAGATCTGAAGGGAATTATACTTAGTAAGACAAGTCAGAAAGACAAACATATGATTTTACTCATGTACAGAGAAACCGAGTACACACATGAACCAAAATCGAACAAATATAGACATTTAGTCTATAAAATCAAATTAGTCCTTACCAGAAGGGAAGGGGTAGCAGGGCAGGCAAATTGGGTAAAAGGGATCAATTCCTCAGTAAAGGAAGAACTGGACTATCAGTGGTGAACTTAATGTACCCTATAGAGATGTTTATTTATAATGATGCCCACCTTAAACATATGCAATGTCATGATGCAAGGACCTTCAATAAAATTAAAATAAATTTCTTTTCTGACTAAGGGGACAGCTATAAATATCAAGGACTTGGGTTTGGGATCTAGGGCTGGCAATAATTACTTGGTAAAATATTAAATTTTTTTCCTTGCAAAATTATGTCCAAAAAATATATATATGTATATATATGCATAGAATGGAAGTGCTTTATAAATACCATACATTTAGTCCAACAGCCTTTCTTAGGCTATTTGGACCCAAACTCGCTTGCCAAGTCAATATATTGCTACAGAATTCATCTGTTTAAATAGTGCTGGTGCTCCTTGAAAAAACTGTTGATTCTGGGACTGAGGCAAGAATTACATGAGGTGAACTGTGAGCTCCTTGTAATGCCAGAATTTAAGGAACTGCTCAAAAACAAGCAGACTCCTGTGTTGCTAGGGGTGTGTCAGAAGGACATACAAATATGAGTCAACTGAAAGGGCCCCCAGTGGTCAAAGTGAGAACAAGTTGGGTGACAGTGATGTAGTTTTAGATTACAATTAATATCCATGAGTCGATATTGATATAAATGATTGAAAAAACAAATACACAAAATGGGAGAGGACACACACATTCTCCTTACAGAATAGAGGTGTAACCCCCAGTTCTTAAGTGTGGGCTACACAGAGTGACTTGCTTCCAAAGAGAATAGTCTGGAAGAGACGGGGAGAATGTCTTTGCAGTGGAAAAACCTGACAAACATTCCGTTGGCCAGAGCATCAAAGTCAGCATCATGTTGATGGTATTTGTTCCTGAGACGATGTGATAAAAAGGCAGTTTATATCTGTGGCCTTCCTCCCCAAAACTCAGAACCCCAGTCTACACATAAGGAAAACATCAGTTAAATCCCAATGGAGGGCTACTGCCAAAATATTTGATCTGTATTCTTCAAAATTATTCTGATCGCCAAAACTAAGGGAAGTTCAACAACGGCCACAGACCTAAGACCTGATAGCAACTCCTCCTTGGGGGTCTGAGCTCCATATCTGCAGAGCCCTTCCTCTAACCTTTTAGGTTCCTGTGATCACAACTTTTTACCCTTGAATCCCTCCAAGCTTTAGAGGCGGTGGTGCGTTCTGCGGTCTCTACCTATAATGACACGCACATTCTTCTTTTGTTCACGTAGTCCTCCAACATACAATCCCCTATGCTCAGTTCCCTCTTGTTGAAATGATATCTGTGATTTCTATTTTTCTAAACCTGAACTCTGGCTGATACAGTGCTTGGTACCAGGGACTCACCCTCAGAGATGGGGTTGGGGGCAGATTTGGCTTTGTCCTAGGATTAATGTGGTGCTGCCTTAATGCTGAGTTCTTTGCTGCTAGGAAATGGTGTGCTAGTACTCCCTTGTATGCAGAAGCATAGGGATTAGCACCACAGATTGAAATAAAATGCCTACTGCAACAGATGTCTTGTGGGACCACATACTTTTTTCATGCACAGTGCGAGTGAAATGAGCAACAAATATAAGCTCACACTGTCTGTCCCTTAGTTACTCTAATTATGACTACAAGCATGGGAAGTAAGATTGCTTCATCAAACTAGAGAGCTTACAGAAGAGAAATGACTAGCATGGGACTCTATACTTCTAAATTCAAGTTTAAGACAAAGAACCAGAGAGATTTATGGTACCCCTAAAATAATCTGATTTCTTTAGCCACAAGGCTATCACTCAAAATTAGTGTAATTTGAATTTAGACTTGCCTCGATTCTTGTGTGAACATGTATTGATTGGGAAAGAGTGGGACCCCTAAGATTTTGAATGGTCACATTTACAGATACTCAGATGAAATGGAGACTCTAGAATTGAAGGCCTCTGCCAGTGGAAGTTTGTTTATCTAGCTCTATAATTAGACTCAGATCTTATTATGTTTAGGGAGGTTGGGGGGGGGGGAGTAAAATACAATCTGGGAAGATTTAGCAGATACTCCAAAAGAATGATAACAGTTTGCTAATTTACATGGGCAGAAACACCCATTGTAATACCCATTACTGTGGGGATGGAGTTAAAGGAAGATAAAATATAACAGTAAATCCAACAAATCAATGGATTTGAGCACACTTATCTGAGTCTGGATTAAGTGTTGGTTTATCCAGTTCAGAGTGGCGCTAATGGTTTTCTTGGTTGATTTAATGACTTACTTACTGGCGGCCTACATTCAGTGAGTTGAGATGCCTGATGTACTGTGAAAAACTAACACACAGATTTAGGAAGATAGGAATGTAGACGCCTATCTATACCCAACCATATTCCTTGATGACAATCTCTTCATTAAGGTATTAAGGAATATATTCAAGAGGGGAGCACAAGCATCCATGAAAACTTCTGTAATGGATTCCCTCCTTAGGCTGGGGTCAATAGTGGAACATAATGCCACTGAGCTGTGTCCTGTCAGAAAAGCAGAAACTGTATCAAGAGATTTCAGCAGAGGGAATTAAATGTAAGAATGGGTTCCACCAAAGTTGGAGGGCCGAATGGGGGATACAGCTAGTAAAGGAGAAATCTTTCTTGTGGAATTCTAGCCCAGCATCATAAAACTGAACATGGAAAAGTGGACTTGGAACTGAAGGGTTAATGACTTAATAATCTGTAAAGAACTTGCCTCATCTCTTCTACCTGAAAGAGAAAACTCTGGAAGATGGGACTTTCTTGAACTCCTCTCCCTTGCCATAGTCAGACAGGGTTGGGTAACGTGGTTGACCATCACAGATGATGTTATTATATAATACAATCCTCTTTGGAACTCAACCCTCAGCATTCGTGGGCACATGTTATATATCTAGCTAGAAGGTTTTACCCAGTTTGTGCAGGATCATTTTATCAGAGGAGCAGAGTCCTGCTTTAGAAGCAGACTAACCTCTTTTGTCAATGGTTTGCTGAATGAAAGTACTACGGGCAGCTTAACTCCAGTAAAATACCTTCTTTTTATTTTTAATCATTGTAAGAGGCAGAGATCAGCTTCCATGGTCATGTGGGAATTTTTTTGAAGAGTTTGCAGATAAAAATATAGATATATAATGCAGGGTCTGAGAAACTTGCAAGGTCTTTCTAAAAATAACTGAGGCACCAGCAGAAAAACTCGGTATGTACCTCTATCCAACATCTCTCTTAATCAAAAAGGGCTGACAGTAAGAATTTCTGTTCTCAGGCATTAATGGTACTAGTTGAGTGATAACACAGCTCACTGGAGGAAAAGTCAAAATACAGTGGTCTGGTGTCAGAAAGTATAGCAAAGGCAAGCTGTATAATGAGGACAAAGAACTTTTCATAATGGTCTTAAAATGGTATAGATATTGAAATGCTCACCCCAGAATTATCTGTCAAATTAATTACACTTCCCTAGTCCTTTTCTTCCTATTGAAATAAAAATGATAATAAATGAGCAATACTATTTGGCAAGATATAGATCAGCTTTTTCTTTGACTACTCAGAATTCAATGAATATCAATTATATGCTATGCATGAAAAGATTCCAACCATTAAGAACTGTGCAAAATTATTTTTATTTCAATGTCACATTCCAAAGAAAAACACTCAAGAAATTGCTGCACACATTTGCATTTACAGCTTTTATTATTTTGGGGATGTGGTTTTGAACCTAATTTCCTGATTCACGTGCACGCTCGCCAACAGTATTTTCAGGAAAAGATTTGATAATTACCATATTAAATCATTTTATGAAAAATGCAGATCTTTATAAAATAGAACCTTTTTATTATCAAGGAGTCCAAGGTCCGTGAACTATTGGGATAATATTTATATGGTAAAAATAGATGTTTTCTTCTTTGCTTCATTTTTATTGGCGCAACAAACCACTGTGGCTGATGAAGAACCGTGTCTATTTTCTAATCATTTCTAAAACTGAGTGGAAATAAAGATCACAGGACACTCAAATAATTGAAGCAGCCACCAAAGATTATAGACCCATAAAATGCTCTGTGACTGGCTGCATTTCTGATAAGAGCAACAGGGTAGAGAGTCAAGCAGAAGAGCATCTTTTAAACATGGAAGTATTATGTTTAAAGAATGGCTAATTTGTTTCCCTCTACAGATCTTCAATACATGGCTCTCTGGGGAAGTCTAATCAATTAAAATGCTACATGTTAGTCTACTTGTGAGTGGAATGAGGAATACATTTCTTGTGTTATTACATAAATAATCTCCTCTTCAGGGTTTTGAAATAGAACTTTATCTAGCCTGTCGTGAATCTGTGTGTCAGGTGGTCTTTCTGCTTACAGTGAAATTGATTCCTCACCCATAAATTACAGGCCTGCAGCTATAAGAGACTCGGAGATGGTTTCTTCTTCCCAAATTTCACAGGCTAGGTGTGTCACCACTCCCCACCCGCCCCCATCACATCTAGCTCTTCAAGCTTGCAATTCTGGTTTTAGATCTCAACTTAAAATTTGTTTTGAAAGAGTCATCTGTTAGATGTTGTTTTTGACTTTTTGGATCCTCTAAACTGAGTATTATCCTTGGAGCCTTTAGCACATTCTTAGAATTAAGCATTTTGTTAAGAATTAAAAGAATGATCACCATGCAAATGAATGCAAAAACATGGGTACAAGAAATAACTACAGAAATCCAAGAATATGGTCTGTCGTGGTGGAGTAGTGATTGGGTCCCTTGTCTCTGGCTGAGCACAGTTCATGTACATCCCAAGGACCCAGGTTTGCATTCTGGGGCTGGGGGGAAAAACCAAGATGAACAACTAAATAACAATGCTTCTTAAAAAAAAAAATAAATAAAAAAAAAATCAAAGGATATCTTCCTTTTCACCTTCTCCTCTAATGACATCAAACTAATATAAGACACTATTGGAATTTATGAGTTTTGTGTGTTTTAAAATTTTATTTATTTTTATTTTTTAAAGGAAAGGTACAGGCAGGAATGAAGGCAAGTAGACAGTTAGGCAGGAGAGGAGGAAGCACTTTATTTTTATTTAGTTGTTCATAGTGCTTGCTTTCCCCTGGACCTCGGACTCAAACCCAAGGATAACGTGGCCTGCATAACCTTTGGAGGTGATGACCCATCCGCTGCTCCAGCAGGGTGCACCATTTGAGACAGTTCTATTGGGTTCTTTAGTCAGGACTGAGTTACTCAGTCAAGGGGATTACTAATGTGCTTTTTTTCTTTTAGAAACTGTTGATTCCTTGATTAACTAGTCTGAGAGTAGAGAAAGGTCCTAATATAAAATTATCATGCAAGCTGAATTTTCTTTAATTCCTCAGACTCATCCTTGAGATGGCAAATCCTTGGGGCTACCTCAAGAAGACTGAGGGTAGGAAGGTAAGCAGATATCAAGTCTCTTTATCTTGCTCCCTGGCAGGTGTGACTCCTGGCCTGTCCACCTGCCTTTTAGCTTGACTGATGGTTTTAATGGTGGAAATGAATGGGAGTATGGGCTGAGAAGCCAGTGGGTTTACACACCCTACTTCCCCCCACATGTCCAGCATGAATTTCACCTCTCCTGTTTCCATAGGCCTCAGTTGGTTCTCTCTGGATCTGCAGCCATGTTGTGCCCACTCAGAGAAGAAGAGTGTGGTCAGAGAAGGACTGAGTTAAAACAAGGAGGAAGGTTTAGCTCTACACATATTTTACTAAGCCAAATCTTACCCCTAGTACTTGGGTAACTTTTAAGCCTACTTAAATCTTTTGATTTTAATATATCAATGAACATTTTGCCTTCTCTCTATATTTCTAGAAAGATAATTTAAGTCACCAGTTTGTTATTATTCATCAGCTAGAAAATACGAATCTCCAAGCACAACTGATTTGGGCTGGTGCTTTACAGCAATGTCAGGATGAAGGTGAAATGAATCATGATAAATATAATACACAGAACGGTTTTGTTGTTTTTGAAGGAAAAGTGCAGGCAGGAAGGAAGGTCAGCCAGTGAGCAGGAAGGAAGAGGAAGAAGAAGAAACATTGGTTGTTCTCCCCCAGACCTGGGAGGCAAACCCAGGTCCTTGAGAAGTATGAGGACTGTACTCTTTTGGAGGTGGCTGACCTAACCGCTACCCCTCCAGGGTCTGCCCCGTTTTGTATTTTGTACTGTACTTTGTGTGAGCACAACTGAACCCCCACTAAGTCTATGACTTCTTGAGGAAAGAAATTGCTTTTTTGTTTTCCTAGCATCTTAAAAGCAGGTTCATAGAAATTTCTCAATAGTTGTTGAATAAGGCTAATACTGTTATGTTTTTGGATATGTCGTACTTCTGATACATTTCTAGAAATGCTACTGACACACAAGAAATCCCACGAATGCTCATGACAGTCAAACCATAAGGGTAGCAAGTGGGTATGCGTGAAACAGGCTGACGGCCGCCCTGGTGTGGTGCTGATCAAGTAAAGTGAAACACTGTCCCTGAGAGCCGGGCATCGGCGACAGCGTTCTTAACTGGCAGACCACCCAAAGGCCATTTGTTCTAAGGTCCTTCAGTGTTAAAGGTTCACGCAGCGCTCTGACTTGTTTTGTTGCGGGTGGGGTAGTTTTTACTTCTGTGAGTTACTCTAACAAAATTTCAGCCTTGCCCATTTTACAAGAATTTTAACATTTATTTCACTCAATTTTATTGAAGGAACATTGCATCATAACATTATATAGGTTTAAGATGTGTAACATCAATAAATCAATATCTGTATATAGTCTTTAAATTTTCTCGATAATTAGCTTTTTCAGATAAAACAATGCAAAATTCTCTTTTTTAAGTGCCTGTACCCTCAAAACTGTGTCCTCATAATAAAAAGTGAAGATTAGAACTGGATCACTTGGTCCTTTCTCTTCTCAGTTCAGAATACTTGCACCTCTTAACAGACAGCATCTCTGAGGTCTTCAGTTGGGCTCAACACATTCAAGGCTCAGCACAATCTTTTCCTGTGGTTTTCGCCTTTTTATAGAAAATTGGTTTAGTCCACCCTCTATTCACTGTTTCCTGTCCCAACACCGCTTCCCTAGGCGTCGCAGAGGGTCCTTGCCCTCTTGTGCTGTGTACATTGTCGGGTTTGTGCCTGCCACGTTTCTTATACCAGGTCTGCGGGTTTTAAGAACATTTCCATGATTGGGAGCATTATCAGCACAAAGAATCAAAATCCTTAATTAGCAGCACTCTGAACTAGGTTTTTGGACTGGGGATCTGATTACTAATGCCTACAACATGTTGTTTACTTTTGAAGCAGATCAGCTCCAAGGCTGGTATGCCCTGGTGGCCTAGCAGTTTAGTTTACTGGGCAGAGTCCACATGTATTCCAAGGTCCCTGGTTCAATACCGTGGGGCCAGGGAAACAACCAAGATGAACAACTAAATAAAGTGCTTGTTTCTCCTCCCTCTTCCTGCCTGCCTACTCACCTTCATTCCTCCCTGCACCTTTCCTTAAAAAAGAAGAGTTAAGGGAGGGGTGGGGAGGGACAAAAGCATTTTTATTTACTCCTCTAGCCCCAGGTTGTAAACATGAGACCTGAGCTGACCAGGGCATGCTAGAAATTTCAGCTCTTCAACACCTGAACTTTACCTCCTTGCATCCTTTCAATCTGTTGTCCTCTTTACTTCCTTCTAAAACTATTTTGAATAAAATTGACAAAAGGAGTCATGGATGAGTAGGATTAATAACTAGATTTGAATCTTTTGGGTTGCGCCATTGACGACATTTTTCTTCCTGTTTTCAAGTAAGGGACTTT
Organism: Solenodon paradoxus; assembly: GCA_004363575.1. Lineage (NCBI taxonomy): Eukaryota > Metazoa > Chordata > Mammalia > Eulipotyphla > Solenodontidae > Solenodon > Solenodon paradoxus. The sequence continues at coordinate 20,626 of RJWH01001912.1, forward strand.
GGCAAATACTCAAGTGAATGGAATAAGTCTAGAGTCTGAATGCTCTAAAGCAGCTAAAGAGAAAAGCACGTATGCATTTTATATGTGTTATAAATATATTTGCTTACAATGAATTGTTTTTCTAAGACTTGTATAAACACTTCTTCCTTTAGGGAAGTGATTAAGAAGTAGGGTGATGGATATATCTGAGGTTCACCCAGGGAGGTTTTTCCAGCAATATTTTCCTCCCTCCACAAATATTCTGCTATGTTTTCTCTTGTTCTCTCCCTGGAAACAATGCTATAAGCAACCCATTGATTGCTGCCTGTCTTGCATCTTTTGTGTAGTATGCATTATTGCTTAAAACTTTAGTGAATAAATGTTCCCAATTAGAACGCTACAACAACGTAAGAAGGCATTCTGTTTACAGTATTTATTTTTAGAGTACCCCTCTGAGTCCTGCATGCATTGTTAGCACAAAAAGGTGCGCTTGATCACAATCCCCTTCGCAGGGAGCAGGCACACAGCTGCCACCTGAGGATTTTCTTCACAGATGACCCGAGAATTCCATGCCTTAGTAACACTGTCAGTAACCTACACAATGTTCAATAGAAAAATTTACCAAATAGCCTTTGTTTAATGTAAACAAGGCAGGAAGCAAAAGAGAATATTACAGTAACACTATTTTACAGGGCCCAGAAATAGGATTCTCTATCATGTTTCAACATATCAAGTGTCACTGACATGCATGTTTTGATTATTTATGCAACCCAAAAAGTGATTACCATAGAAACTGTGGTTTTAGCACTTCACTGTAATTTCCATCAATATCCATGAACCTCATAAGTAAAAGGTAATTGTATATAATGCAGTAATTTATGGAAATGTTACCATGAATGATGAAATCCATAATTTGTGCCCTGTAAAATCAAGTGCAAGAGCCTTTACACTATCAACAGTGTGAGCAAGCCAAGGATTTTGGTCCATATATATATATACAGATATAGATATATACACATATACACGTATATACAAATGTACATATACAATAATGTACATTAAACCAAAAAGCTATGGATCCACTCATAGCTCCCATATTGCACAGATACATTATGAGAACATTACATAGTTATAATATGAGTGTTACAATGATAGGTGGATAAGGAAAAATCTGAGTTTTAGCAAGTAAAGAATATGTGATTCATTACTAAAAATAAATTCAAAAACTATACCGACTGTTAGAGAACAGGTTTTTAAAATGTGCATACCTATTTATATTTGTAAAGCAAGGCTAAAATTTCAGTTTGGAACTTGCTGTGGCCATCAGCTGTTAAGGTGGAACGTTCCACCCAACAGTGTGCACTTCAGTCACTGTTTTGCAAGTACTAACAGAAATGCTCAGCATCTGAAAGGCAGCATGGAAAAAGACTAGCCATAACACAATGCTTCCCTAACAAGTCCAACTCGCTGTGAGAACTTGTGCTGCCTCTAGGTCTGAACTAAATACGGGGGAAAAAGAGAAAGAGAAAGCAGCTTAGAAGAGAAATTAATTATATCTTAAGCTTTAGCTCTTACAAATCAAAGTCATTACAATAACTTAGGAAAATAATTATGTTTTAAGAAGCAGCATACACACACAGATTTAAGAGTTAAAGCTTTTCTGAGTTTCATGGATTTGCTACACAGTTCCATTGTGAAATCAGGGCTAAAACAGTATTTGGTTTGAGAGGTAACACAACTGCTATTACACCTATTGAACACTGTGACCGCATTAGGAAAGATCTAGTATCTCCTCATGCCTCCTAACATCTTATTTTAAACAAACCTATATCGCACAACTAAAAATGGAGATGTGGTATTCTTTGTATGAACTGATCAATAAATACCATAAATGAATAATGCTGTCCCATGATTCAAAATAACTTAAAATAATACACAGACTCTCTCCCACTTGGTTTCTCATTTTCCTTACTTTCTCAGGCTTTGCTAACAAAGATTTGCATTAAATTGGAAATACCATCTTTTTGTTGCTTTAACAGTCAAGCATTCTAAAGCCAAAATGTGCATAATCCTTTACATTTTGTTCTTAATAAATAGCAAAAACTAACTATAAAATAAGTCAGAAAAACAACAGAATTAGCAGTACGTGTAAAACATGCTTTTGCAAACAGGTGCCACATGATGTATAGATGAAAACATGCTACACGAAACACTTTCTCAGGAAAGGCAGTGATGGTTCCTTTCAAGCTACAAAGTGTGAGTTTGCTCCCCCGAATAATAGCAAATGGAAAAATAAAGAGGAAAGTGCTGCTGCTTAATATTTCCACTAAGAAGGAAGATGAAGTGGGGGAGGAGGGAGAGAGAAGAGCAAGAAAGAAATGTGAAAATGAAAAGCAATGGTTGAGTGATAAACATCACATAAAGGAAGGACAGAAAATGGATTAGCAAATACCATCTTGTAAATCAACGACCAGCATGCCGTGCATAGCACAGCTTCACTAAACAACCCACAGACAGGTTCCTACACCCATTCACAGACATGCCCAATTTACCCAAATTCTTTAACATGTAAACAGGACAGACTGGTTTGTTTGTTTTTAAATTTCTTCAGAATGATTTCAAACAAAACTGAACAAAGCGGAAAAGAAAATGTAAACATTAAGGAGGCCATTGGCATTATAAATGCTGCCTAAGAGTTATCAGTTCCCTGCAGAGTTACTACTATGCAGTTCAATAAGAAAATCGAATTATAAAGCAATTTTATAAAGCAATTTTCAGAGAGGGAGAGGTGGCGGGAGAGGGAGGTTCTCAACCTTAATCAGCTTGAAAAATACTATTTTAGCAAACACTACCTACCAGTGGTGAGCACGAATTCAACATTGTTGCAGAAATGACACAGTTGAAGTAAACTGGGACCCATACATGAAAATCAATCACTAACATGGCTATGTGCACAAAAGAGTAAATGAATGTTTCTTTTAAAAAAATATATATATTAATCAAGAATTTCTTTATCATATTAAATTGTTATTCTTAGAAAAGCTGAAGAAAGTTAATGATATGCTATCCATTTTCACCTCCTCTTACTCATTTGATGGTTCCTGAATTGTATTTTTTTTTTTTCATTTATAGTTTTTCGTATTTTGCTTGATAAGAATTCTGACCTTAAAAAGTTATAAAACTGGTTATCTTTTTTGCTACTTATTAGTCCAAAAGAATATAAGCTTTTGAGTCCTACAGAATGTCAAAATGCCTTGCTACCTAAAAGGATATTAAAAGAACACAATATCATCAAAGTCATGACATTAGAAATGCTGCAGCTTTTCACACAGTCATTTGAAATGCTTATTTCCTGAAGTTCCTTTGATTGTAGCCTGGATTCAAGAACCATTATGATAAAACCAGTGGAGACAACATTAGACAACATTTTACCAAGAGTGTCCGCTCAGTGGGCTCTTAATGGTTCCGTCCGCTTACAGCAAGACTTCATTTAAGAAGGTTTCTTATCCTCTCTTGGTTGGGTGGAATTAGGTCATTCTTTTTATGAAATGTACACAATAGTTCTGTTTCTTTAGTTACTTGAAAGATGCTATTTATGGCGTGGAGGACGCATGGTATTTCACAAATGCAATTGCTGCCAGTTCCTTACAGAACTCTTCCAACACGATCACACCTTCTAGCAAGGTGATGTGGTCAATACTGGTAAAGGAAAAACAGGCAAACGTTAGAAGATCCTCACAATTTCAAGTTTTGATTAAAAAAAAGAGTGAAAACTGACTTACATGGGGCCATCTGGTTCCAAACCAAGTAGTCGTTTTCTGACCAAGAGAAGCTTGGGTGTGAAGTCTTGAATACGCTGGATTCGAACCATCAGGTCGCCAACAACCTGTATTACAGAGGCAAAAGGAATTCAGTTCCTGAAATGAACTACAGAGGGATTTTTAGGATTAAAAAAATACAGAATGTCACCTTTCACTAGTCACAAAACCGTCTTTGAGGAAGGATTCTTATCTATTCTTTAAAATAAGAAAAGTTATATATATCATTCCAAAGAATGAATTTTTCTTTTTTTTAATATTTACTGTACTTCTAAAAAGTAGGTATTTTTCATTATGTGACACTAATTACATACGGTGTTAAAATGCTATCTGAACAGGCTGATCAATTCTAGAGATTGTAACAAAACCAGTAGCTCACCCTGACGATTACAGAGAAGAGAGATCTACAGCCAGAAGCCAAGTTGACATATGGATCCAAAAGGTACTCGTGGATGTGTGGGTGAGGGAAGAGGGAAAGTCTTGATAACACTGACGTCACTTGTAGGTTTACATCATACGGCTGCAGGGAGGTGAAAAACAAACAAAAAACATTTTGACATTATTTGTAATGTATGTACCTGAGCACGTAATTTACCAACTCAACTTGTCTTTTCAAGAAAAGAGAATCTACCATCATATTCCCCCCTCCACATGCTCTCCTAGTGAAAATATCTATAATTGTAGTGATTAGAAGTAAATTAGCTCTCACCATTTTAGTCAAAGTACATATATTTAGTCCTAAATCTTAAAAAAATGCATACAAATACAGAAGAAGAAAAAAACAAAAACCCCAGATACACAGCAATAGGATCATCTGTTTCATGTAGGATGCTTTAACTAAAGAAAATAGCTCAAGGGGCCACCCAAACCGCCAAAGTGTCAGGTGTAATTTTAATTGAAAAAAAAAAAAAAAAGAAGGAAATATAAAATATGAAGCAGAAGGGGAGGTTTTACAATCTTTTGAAATATATCAGCCTTATTCAACTACTGCCGATTACCTAAAGCACAAATCGTTGAAGATAGTCAAATACATCATGGAATTTTGCCAAGAGAATGAATGCTTGGGGTTAGAAATGGCTTCGTAAACCTCAAAGTGAGTGAGAAGACTCAAAATAGCGACCAGGAAGAGGCACTGCATTTACTGTGAGAGCATTTACTCTCCCCAAAGAATTGTATGTCTGTTTAAAGCTCCCCAGACAACTTTTTATATGTAGTACCACAATTTTAACTTAATTCTAGTTGTTTATTTTTAATATGCTTATTCTTCATAGAAAACAGCTCAGAGTGCTTTACAGAGTATGTCAAATCGAAGCATAAGGCACACTGTAAAGAACTGTTATTACTGTGCCAGGACTTTCAACAGAAGTCTCTTACCCCTTCCAGTTTTTTCCTCCTAAACTGCCAAAGGAAACTGAGTGGCTGAAATAAAAAACCGACTTCGGCGAGAAAGCTGGTAAGAAGCCAAGGGGAATGGCTGGGAAAACTGCATCGCAACATGGGGAGAAGACCAGGGATTTAGGACCAAGTTTAATATAAATTATGGAATTTGAAAGTTTATTCTCATTCATTGAACAGTTTTTAAAGACTTGACCATCGTGCACACCAATTAAGAAGCGAGTATCTGGTGTTCAGAAGACGAGATGCTCGACTGTGTGCCAGGGACATGGAAGGTGCTGTTACGGGAACAAAAATGCAAGTGCTGTACTCAGTCCAACTGTAGTCTGTTTTACTTACTCCTGGGGAGGTGGACACAGATTTTCTCCAAGAAGAAAAACTATTTCTGAGTCACGCTTACTCAAAATCTAGCCTTAAGCAAAGTACGTGAACGGAGATGAGTAATCTAATAAAGCAGAGTCTAAAGAGAATATTCTCCAACTTGATAATAGTTGCAAAAGGATAGCTTTTTTCAAGAACCATCTTGTAACAACAAATTTATATTAAACTCTATTTAGGTTCAAAACCCATTTAGAACTTTAAGGATCAACCTGGCAAGAAAAAGTGGACAGAATCTGCAGAATGCAGAAAAACTTGAGTACAGTATTGTTTGTGATTCTTACTTCAGGTAGTCAGGTTTCCAGGTCACTGAATCTATAGGCCTGCCTTATAGGTGCTTCCGTCAACAAGACACAAAATGCGGCTACTAAGGGATACAGTGCCACTTAACCGTGTATCATCTCTATATGGTATTACTTTGGCTTTTAGCTTTATTTGGATAAGAATCTGTACCTTTGCTTAAGAAATTTAAGGTTGATGCAGATTATTTCTTAATGTGAAAATGAAAATAAATTTCAGCTAGATAGACACTGTTCTACCATGCTCTTGAAATGGCTTCTACTTTATATTGATAATAATTTTTAAACAATTAGCCTTATGGGAGAGTGTTCATAATGTTTATGTCTATTATTCCAGAATCCCTTAATTTGTGTTTAACACAGCATTCACCTGAAATGACAGCTAAACAGATTTTTCAGACATGCAGGATGGACTTGGCACTTTTTTTTTTTTTTTTTTTTTTTTACTGAGTTCACACTGAATACAAGATCTTAGGACAATAAACTTTAAAAAGTATACTGATGTCACCAGCAGTCCTTCTACTAATGGTCAAATATGCACTTAAAATAATAAAATTGCAGTCAAATTTTAAATTATTTCAACATTTTTAACAATACCTGTATTTAACAAGATGTATATTTTAAAATATTTTAAACTTTTAAAAGTTTAATTCTTAGGAGCAAATCTAAGTAGAAGGTTGGGACAAATAATACCAACTTTCCTTTAACAATAAGAAACTGTAACAAGTGGCTAATACGGTTGCCCAAGATCAAACGCTGCACTGTCAGGGCAGGGAAAAGAACTTAAGCCTCCCTCCATTTTTCTTGGTATTCTTTATACTCTGCTAAGGATCTTAACATTTTACTATCTTTCTAAAATCACCAGTGTTACAAATAATACCAAATATCTGTGTCATAGTACATTAAAAATTAACAGTGATCAAATAATCATGTCATGAATATCTGACGCCATAACTTCTCAATTATACATGGAGAAATTAGCTACTTCAATTATATGTAGTACATGTTTAATCTCAGTCTGGTTACCCTGATATTACTGCTGGTATAGACTATGAAAATACAAGCAAATATCATTCTCAGCAAAAACATTTAGGAAAGAAAGAAAATGAAACTAAATCAAGCACGCTTGGCACAGCAGGACTCATGGTTACTTCTGAAAATTGACTATGTAAAGTTCTTACCAAAAAAGGCTTGGAAATGAAAGGTTTTAAAGACAAAAGGTGAGAGGCTGGGCTCTGTAGCTTAGTAGAAGTCACATGAACTGGAATGAAGGATTCCTCATATATAAAATAACACTAGAAATCTCTTTTTGCCCATCTTTCAGGGTTAAAGGAAGAATGATCAAGACACTGCATGTGGATGAGATCTACGCTGTAAATTGCTATATGATGAAATTAAAAAGAACTTATTAAGCATTTCAGGATATTCTGTCTACAATATATCCTTTTGTGTCAGCACCCTACAAACTAAAGGAAAAAAATGCTGAAGTGTGATAAAGATTGGCAAGGAACTTCCCATTCAACTGAGAAACTACTTTTAAAAATTTATATTTCTTTTTAGTGGTTTTGGTCAAAATGTCTAAGGATTACTGACTTGATACTGATTGCTAATGGCTCTCACATGTGAACTAAATCAGATCCAAACGAACCTTTTTAAAGTATGTTCCTCTCCCTTTCTCCCTCTCCCCTCCCCTCTCTTCCCTCTCCCACCCCTTTCCCTTCCTGCCCCTCCCACCCCACACCTCCTGACAATCACACAGCATTACATAGAGATCAGAATAGCTACAATAGCTGGATTTAAATACTCGCTAAGTTTAAAACCAACCAACCAGCCAACAAATGAACAGCCAAGCAAACACTACAAACAAGCACACTCTATAAGAGGTTAAAAAAAAAAAAAAAAAAGGACTTATCTCTTTACTGATTACTATCAGAAAAAAGTACTGACTGAAGTATAAACTAGTGAAATACTTCTTAAATTATATTTTCTTTATTTGGCTTTCTGGTTATTAGAGATAGCCTGCTGATGGAGTTCATTTCTTTTATAAATGCCTGGGGCACACAGATAATTAACTAACATGCTAAAAAAGAACAAGTACTTCAATGTACAACTTTAAATTAATTCCAAGTTGGTTACCTCAGTTCCTATGTTGAAGCTAGTGCTATGCTAGACTGCTCTACCTGAAGTGCAGGGCGCCCTGAAGTGCACGGCACCCCGAAGTGTAAGGCGCCCCGAAGTGCACAGCGCCCTGAAGCAGAGAGCACAATAAGTAAAGTACTTCACAGCTCTGCCATCACTTTGTTTATTTGCCAATGAGGAAAGAGTCGATAGTTCACTTCTCCTGACAGGTATAGACAGACAGCGTCTTCCAGATAATGGGGATTTTTATCCAACTTAGAATTAACCTTTAGTTCATCCCCTTTAATTTATGAAAGTGATTATAGTCACAAAATCTTTATCTGAAGAAGCAGGTTCATCTAAAACTTCTGTCATTTTAATGATGCCAATGTGTTCAAAATTCAATGTGAGATGACATTTAAGGTCCTCTGAATTGAACTTATTAAGTTTTACTCTCTCTCTCTCTGTACTAATTGTACAAGCTGAAGGCTTTTGATGAAACCCTCTAATCACCTACAAAATGTGTGCAGGATATGACGGCAAAGGCCTACCTACAATGAGAAGAAAACAATTGTCTAACAGCTGTCAGGCCAAAGAAATGCTTTTGACATAATGAATGCACCAGCAACCCACCAGTTGTCGGCAAGCACTTCTCTGAAAAAGTCATCTTGTGGGAAAACTAAGAAAACAGTTTTCTCTACTGAAGTTCTAAACTGAGACTTGAACCAAACCCAAACTGAATGGTAACAAAATAGGAACATTAATAATAAATAATAAATAATAATAAAATGTACTACCTGATCAAGAATTCTTCCCATCCTGTCAAATAAAACTTTCAAAAAATGACCTTCGAAGAAAGCTGCTTCTAAATTGCACTTTTCCAAGGCTTTTGGAGACCCAGGCCACTCCCATCTTAGGCAGACAGCACAATAGTCCCGGAACTAGGGAAAGAGCATTTGGGGTCATTAAAGAATTAAAAAGCAAAAACAAATTGAGATGAAAGGAAATGGCTCCCTCAAACAGGCAAATGAAAATCCATTTGCGCGCCTGCAACATGAGAAGTGTTGTGGGAGGGAGGAAAGGGATGGCTCAGTAACTCCCTAAGGAGGGAGCCAGGTAAGAAGATAATCAACACTCACCAGTCTGCTTTCTAAGGTGTCTGAAATAGTCATTTGTAATCAGAAAATGGAAAAGAAATTTTACAGAATAAAGCAAAAGCAGTTTACAGAGCCAATGGGTACTAATAAGGTTCATACTTGTTTTACTACCTTTATTGGTACAGGAACATACTTGCAAAAAACAACAACAAAAAGCTTGCTCCCCCTTACTCTAGTTATTTAGGTATTAATGTGACCTTGAATTCAGGCTTAAAGCCTTGTGATTAACTAGAGGCATATACAAATTAATGAAATATAATACCATATACCTAGGAGGGCTGGCAAGCAGGCAGGAAAAGAGAGAAGAAGCACTTTTATTTATTATAGTCGTTCATCTTGGTTGTTCCCACAGACCCTAGAACATGAACCAGAGTCCTTGGGGTGTGTGTGGACTATGCTTGGCCAGAGGAGGTGGACCCGATTGCTACTCCACCAGGGAGTGCATGATATGCATTTTCTGATTTAAGACATTTCGAAATCTTGAATTTTGAAGAGAAGTTATTCAATTTAATAAGAGGAGATCTTTGAGAAAGTAGTTTGAGTAAGGCAGAAGCTAGAAGGCCAGAAAAAAGAAGGAGTGAGCATGACAGAAAGAGACAGCACTTATAATTCCCTGGGGGGGGGGCAGATCAGGGACTCTGAGTTAGGTGGCAGGCAGTCATCTAAAAATCATGTTCTGAATCTGAGGGTGCAGGATTTGGGGAAACCGTAATTTCGAATGCAGTTAAAAAAGGGGGAAAGGAAGAAAGGAGAAGGAAGGGGGAAGGAGGAAAGAGGGAGGAAGAGGGACAAAGCGGGAAAGGGGAGAGCAAAGCAAGTATGAAGAAATCTTGAGATAGAGAGGCAGTCAGTGAAACGCAAGTTTGGTCACTGCAGAAAGTTAAAGTAGTGAGAGTGGAGTTCAGACTTGCAGAGAAAGGCAAATCTTCAGAAAAATAACTCTGGGCAATGTGACAAGGGGTGTGTGTGTGCGCGTGTGCATATTCTATTAGATTTCATTTCACGTCTCTTACCTGCCTATGAGCATCTCGGAGGTAGGTGTCATATCCAGTGCCCTCAACATGGTAGGATGATTTTGCTTCATCCGGTACCAGGCAGAGAAAACTTGAATGAAAAAATCATAATCAGTAACAAAAATATACTCATAATTCTGTATCTTTATATGTATTAAAAAATATAGCGATATCTTCCATTAATTCAAGTAGTAATGGAAACTTGAAAAATGAAACTATATGCTCTTAATTACTTACTGAATGCCTTACAATTGATGAGTTAATATTCCCTTATTATTGTAAGAGTTTTAGTAAAAAATTACTCATTCCACTTAAAGTACAAGTCAGTCTAAAATGACGTTTTACATTCCAGCACAATGACAGATTGTGATGAGGTTTATTAATCTCAGGAATAGGTTTTTAAGTAACTGAACTTAGATTTTTAAGCACCTTAGTTTTGCATCTTGAGCCACATGTCATTTTCTCTAAAGTCATGTGTCAGAAGAGTCATATCAGTGAAGTGTTGCAAAAGAAGGGAAAAGGAAAACTGCCACAGAAAGGGCACTTTAAAAACGTGAAAACAAACTAACAAAAAGGAATAGCCCTGTGTTTAGCATATCCACAAGCACGTGTCTCACAAGTACTTGTGAAATTGAGAATTCTCAGTGTTGTTTCAGCTGAAAGTTACTTAAAATTGTTTACATTTTAAAAAGTAGGGTACTTTGAAGGCATATTTAACCACTGTTAGTATAGTCATCCCTCACCTATCGCGGGAGTTACGTTCCAGAGACCCCGCCACAGGTGAAAATCCGCGAAGTTAGAATTTATTTTATTACTTATATATTTTTTAAGGCTTTATAAACCTTTCCCACATTCTTTCTATACTCTTAAACCTATGTAATTTTAACATATAAAATTCTATATGGATCCTGACTAGTGAAGTGCATGTCTACCACAAAATCCCACAATACAGTAAAAATTCCGCAATACAGTAAAAATTTCACGATACAGAATTAGATACATTTAAAAAAAAAAAAAAACCCACAATACAGTGAAGCTGCGATAAGTGAACCGCGGTATAGCGAGGGACGACTGTATAGCGTTTTTATCTCTATGTACAGTTGAGCTTTTCTCTTTTGGCATCAATGATTGCCCCAGGCTGTCACTTGCTACATTCGCACGACAAAGAGCTGACGTAATTTTTAGAGAAGGGAAAAATGAGTTCATAACAGTCTCTGTAACAACCAAAAAGCAATATTATTACATTTTTTAAAAAGTAAACGAGATGTAAGTCAAATTTGTGTAGCGACTCACCTATTTACAATTTTATGGACTTCAGTCTTCCCATCGCTTTTGGGGTGGTCTGGTGTAGCAGGAGGCGAAGAAATGAGCCACTCCTGGTTGGACAAAGTGTTCTCTGGTGCAATGTCAGTGAATAATGGATCTTCTTCCAGATCTCTAAGTTTAATTCAATAAAATATATAAAAAACATTTTATTATTTTTTCTAAACCAAAAGATTCTCAGCGATAGTCTTAGAAAACATTATACAATTATGGATTAATGCATTCATATTTTATACAGAAATCAGCATCTTATACTGTCATCAAACTGAAGACTATACTGATTTTCCTAGGCTTAATGAGTAGATAATACCCCTTGTAACAAAGGAATGATGATATCAGGGCATCTAAATTTTATTTTTAAAAACTTATAAGCAGACGGGGTTCTTTTAGGAACAAGGGAGAGAAATAAGAGAGAAAACTGTATTCTGGATGGAAACTTACACAGCTCCCGCTATCAGTCCGTTCTCCACCACATCTCTGTCTTCTGGGCACACAGGCCTGAATTCAGTGTAGTTTCTTTCCTCAACATTTCTTAAGACCAAGTTGTAAAGAATGTGCTCATTGGGTTTTTGTAAAAGATGTTCAAACAGTCTTAAGGTCATTATGCTTATCTGAAACCAAAAATGATAAAGGTTAAATGAAAAATCTCTTTAAATAATTATTTCTGCCGTACTGTAAATTCATGCTTTCCATTTTAAAAGCCACATAGAAAAAGAGACTATATTCAAAACACATCACAGATATCAAAATCAGTACCGCGAAGAATGCAAGTCCAGTTCTAAAGCATTACATAGTTTACCTCATCAGATATGTGATCACAGTGTTCAATTAACCGATGTCTTAAAGGATGCCTGCTCATTTCTGCCAGAGTTTCCGGCTCCCTCTGTTCTCCAAGGATGAAAAACACCGTTTCTTGAAGCAAAACGTCAGAGGATACTTGCCGAACAATGCGATGAAGCAGAGCAGTGGATGTCAGAATACCCATCTCAGAACTGGTCATAACAAAGTGATCATTAGTGGGCGAACATACTATGAACAAGGAAAGTCTTTTTAAGTTAAAAGGCCACTCACGTTTGCATCAGCTGAGGCTCCATGACACCAACAAAAAATCTTTCATGAACAGCTTTGGCAAGAGCAACAGCAGCCGTCTAGAAGAGAGCATGAGCGTCAGTATCTTTGAAGATTTTGATTGGGGATTAACTTGTAACATTTACAAAGCAGTTTTCACTTCATCTAAATTAATGTGGAAAAATAAATTTGCCTGTCGATCACTTTGTTGATGCCATACAAACCAGATGAGATGTTAGCCGTTAGATCCTTTATATTCCATCTACATTTCCAAGAAAAGAGGAATAGGATAAAAGCATTATCCTACTCATCTTATGATACAGTATTGGACAAAGGAGACATGGAAGAAGGCTGATGCTGCCTTGTGAGACATCGTGCTACAATTCTCAGGGAATGGAAGGGCAGAATGTATACACGCACACATGTAGGTGTGTGCGCACGTGCACTTGCTTTCTCTCTCTCTCAGGTTTTTATTTGCTTATTTGGCTTTATTTTACTAACTGTGCATCCTAAGATAATGAAGCTGTATTTGAGGATATAAACTGAGGATTCAAATTTTACTGAACAGACATTTATATATTTAAGTGATCGATAAATAACAATAATATTCAAACCTTTTGTGCTTCCTTTATGAGTTGATCACAATAATCAAACCAGGAAAGAAATGAAATTAAGGCTCGTTTTCCTGGAAATGCTGAAGCATCTTCTTTATGACTATATGAGTCCAATCTGGAAGACACAAATACATGCTAAGTCCAAAATTATCCAAAAGCATCCATCCAACTTAGTACATATGGAAAAATAAAGGCCTGTGAATGAACTCACACAGGATTACCTATTTACACAGGCCACCAGAAGATTTTATAAAAGAAAGCCAAAGGGAAGAGAAAAACTTTAAATCCAAATTGTGAATAATTTTCACTCTTAAATGGGAAGAGAGAGACTGAAGCAGAATGGAGCTGCAGGGGAAGCTCTATTCAGACATCTCATTCTTCCCCCATGAATCTGGCCCGATAAAAGCAGCGCAAAGTTGAAGGTTCTCAGCTGCTGGGATGGGCGAGAAGGAAGGTAAAGCAGGAATGCCAAAGCACATGCCTGGTCTGCATCTCCCCCTACCTTAAAACAGAGGACAGTAGTAATGCCAGCAGGTGGGTCCTCTCTATAAACACTGACAGAATATAGTGGTAGGAGAAAAACAACCAAAAGAGTTAAAAATGCACAGAAGGGCACTAACTGGCTATTGTGTCCAAAATATTAGGCTGCATACATAGGTGGCAGATTTGTAGATTGTTTTATTGATGCTGCTTCACATAAAAATGGTCTATGGTAATCATATTTTCCTATAGGAATCAAAGAGGGAACCAAAAGATGGGTGGAAAGGGTAAAAGAATGCATCAGGAGTAGAGATTCTACATATGCAGGTCATGAAACAGGAGACTGGGTTTAAGAGCAGTGAGATTTACTTATGAAAAGGAGATTCCTCCTTTCAGGATTTTATTTAAAAAAATTGCAGACATTTATTGTTCTTAAAGAATGAAAATATCTTTGTTCTTACTTTAAGAACAATAAATCACTGAAAATGAGTCGCTGGAACGGACAAAAGAAAAGTAGCTTAACTACGTAAGAGCTGAATTGATCCCACCCAGTTCATTCCCCCTGACTGATAAATTCAGAACAAGCCTCAAACATAATCCCACTTAATGACCACTAATAACGTTACAGCTTTCAAAATGAAAGCTACCGATCATTACACGATGGGGCTAAAGTGCAGGTGCAAGAAGTCGATTTATGGGAAAACGCAAACAATGGTTCTTACCCCCAGTTAACAGCTTCCACAGATTCAATATCTAAAGGGTCCACTGACTGAGGTAGGGCCTTGTACAGGGAGGCGAGTCTGTCCGTCAGCAGTTCGCACAAGCAAGAGCTCTGTGTAAGGCACTTAGCGGCCGCAGGCTCAGGCAGACTCACTAGCAACATCAAGCCCTCGCAGGCTTTCACCGCAATGCGGCCATCCTGGGGGCGGAAACACAGGCCCCTTTAACACCTGGACTGGATACACAGCAAGTTACTTGGGAAAATTCAACTTAATTCAACTTTTACACTAAAATAAGAAAACATGGTTTTATTTCTACTTTAATGCATCTAACCATGATCATGTTAAGGGGAAAACATCAAGGAGACTCACAGGACTTCTGGTGAGATTTAACAAAGACTTCACTAGATTGTAATCCTGGCTTGGATGAACCGCGGCCGTGGGCAGGGAAGTGACACTGAGGGTGTCCAGGCTTGCGGACAGATCATCGCTCTGATGCGGAGCCTCGTCATCCAGCTCTGTGTGCTCCAGTCCGGCAGCACCGGACAGCTCCTCCGGCTGACAGGACTGTCCCGTGTCTGTGGACAAGGAATCTTGACCTTTTAATGTGTCTTCTGAAATTACAGTTGGTGTTCCTTTGAAAGCCAATGATTTTAATTTATTCTGAAAAGGAAGAGAGCATATGTTTCACAAGAACGTTGTAAAACAGAAATTATAATTTAATGGATTTTTTAAATAGTTAATATTCCAGTGTCCAGTCAATGTAGCAATAGATAGGCGTAAGAAATTAGAAATTCTGACTTTAGATATTTTTAAATCATATAGATATTTATGACACTCTTCATACTAACTACAAAATCTTTTACACTGACCATGAGCAATGAACAATAATGACCTTTATCTGACCACTATTGAAAATAACATGTTACAACAAATGTTAATGAGGATGTAGAGAAAAGGGAACACTTTTACACTTCTGGTGGGAGTGAAAATTGGTACAACCCCTATGAAAATAGTATGGAGATTCCATCCCATTTTTGGATATTTACCCAAAAGATACAAAAACATTAATTTGCAAAGATTTATGTACCCCCATGTTTACTGAAGTCCTATTCACAATAGCTAAGAACTGCAAGTGCCCAATGTCAGACGAATGGATAAAGAAGATGTAGTATATAAACACAATGGAATACTACACAGCCCTTAGAAGAGATGAAGCCCTGTCATTTGAATCGACATGGATGGATCTAGGGGGAATGATGAGAAGTGAAATAACTCAAAGATACCAGATGATCTCACTCATAAGTGAAATGTGATAGACAAAACAAAGGAACAGATGAAACAAAGCCAGCCCTTGAGCACTTGAAATACAACTGAGGTTACCAGTAGGGGATGGGACGGGGCAAAAGGGGGCAGGATGTAGTGATGGTATATTGACATATATCTGAGGACTGGGGAAACTGCACATATGGGGAACTTACACATATGAGTTTATTTTAATTTGTAGAGCAAGGTTACTACATATAAACTACTAAAAAAAAAAAGAAACAAATTATGTTAATGGGGAAAAAGGATTGAGAAGGTTTCATTTCAAGTTTTCTCATCACTGGGCTAAAATACATAGCCTCAATGCTGATTCCTTTTCTAATATGATTTTTTTCTAACTTTTTCTCATATTTCTGTTCTCCAATTTCCTAAAAAAAAGATCAATGCGTACCAGAGCCTTTATGAATGTAAAATATTGTATTGGAAGATAAGATAACAATGCATTTCAGATAAGAATGGCAAGAGGGGTGCATCCTGGCGAGCCGTGTTTGGTCCACTGCCCACAGCGGACCTCAGGCCACGTACATTTCAAGGACCAGGGTTCATGTCCTGGTGCACGGGAGACGGGGAATAACCAAGAAGGGCAACTAAATAAAGACGAATAAAAATGTTTCTTCTTTGGTGCACTTAGGTGGGGTAGCAGTTTGGCCAGCCACGTTCAGCTAGCGCAGTCCACACACATCCCAAGTACCTGGGTCCAGCCAGTGGGGGTTTGGGGGGTTCAGGGTGGATGGGAACAACCAAGATGAATGAGTAAATAAAAAATAAATGCTTCTTCCTCTTCTGTTCCTGCCTACTGCCTGCTCACCTTCATTTCTGCCTACACCTTTCCTTTAAAAAAAAAAAGAATGGCAAGAAGAAAAATACTCTGAGAACAGCATTCACTCTTTAAACTAGTGTTCTCAGAATTGCTGCCATCATGGTCTTTGGGGCCTGATAAAAATGCCAGTTCTAGGGTCCCACCCAGACCTGCTGAATGGGACCGTCTGCAAGGACACTACGGAATCGGCATTTCTTAAAGATGAGTAAGTGCTGCCGGAATCTTGCACTTTGGTTCTTAACTGAAACTGTTTCCTTTTTACTTTAGGGATTTCATCAGTATCCACAACACACTTATACTCATAACCTGAGTCTCTTAAATCCAGTCTTCTCTCCCAGACTGTAGATTTGCAATTCTAAATACTTGCTAATTGTCGCCATCAGGAGTATGATAACTCACAGTATGCAGAACTAAAATGATCAACTTCCCCTCAAATTAAGCTCCTTTAGGAATCCCCCGTCCACCCATGAGCAGCAGCTCTGCTGGCTCAGGAATTCAAGCAACCGCTTTCCTTTCTCTTGCTTCCTGCACCTCTAGAGGCTCCAGATTATTTTCACATCATTCCCACCTACTGCTTCCATTTCCAATTTAGCCACCGCCCTTTTTACTTGTCTGAGTTCTCCACAGGAGTCCAACTCAGTCTCTCTGATCTTCTCTTTCCTAAAGAGTCCCTAATACAAGATACTGCCATCCATTTAACTTCTTTCTTTTTTATTCTTTCCAGTCCCATAGACTTAAGTCTACAGCTTTCATATTCGGTGTCTTAGCTACCTGAGCTAAAGGGGCGCGCCAATTCAATTTCTTAAGAAACTGGAAAAAATAATCCTGTTCAAAAATATTCAGAGGATCCCCAATAACTGGAAGAAAGCACATATTCCTCAAAAGCAGATTCCTGGTCTAGCTGTCCAGGCCTTCTCTTACTATATACCCTAATTATATTGTTTCCTGAACACACTACACACTTAAAAAATTTTTTAGCCCTTTACTTATGTTCACCCAGTTCTATCTAAACAAGGCTCTTTTCAAAGAAAACCTTTTCCATGAAATCTTTCCAGATACAATCTCTCTGTCTGACCAACACTTAGGGTACATTGTACCTTTTTTGCTTTGTTTTGTTTTTCAGGAAAGGTGCAAGCAAGAATGAAGTCCCACAGCAGGCAGGGAGGAAGTGAGAGAAGGAAAAAGCATTTTATTTAGTTTAGTTGTTTATTCTGGTGGCTCCCTCCAGCCCCAGGTCACAAACCCACGTCCTTGGGATGTATGTGGACTGCGCCCACCCACTACTCTGCCAGGGTACACTGCTTTGCATCTTTCTTATGATGCTTATCTTACACTATTTCAAATGATAGTATCTGAACATCCCTCTCACTCTCATTACCAGACAATAAACTCTTTTAGGTCAAAGACTGCACCTAACTTATTGACCACATGCATTTAACTCATCATAGATGTATGTAATGGTCGACACAAATGAACAGAGATTAGATTTCAGGGAGGCATGCTTAAGAACCGTAAAGTACTTTAGTTACTGTCTATACTTATAAGTAACAGAACTGTATATCTCTGAAGATGCACTCAGAAGTGTTAATTAAGCAGTTATTATGCATTATGTTAGATACTAGATAAGCTGTGGGCACCCAAAGATTAATGACTTTTTGTCCTCAAGATGTTTACTGACCAGCAGGAGAAAATAAAATGCAGAGAAATAACAAGACTGGCAGGGGGGCGCTAATAACTGGCAATAAAAGCATATGAATAGTCCTATCAGTTCAGAAAATGGAGATAGCACTTCAGGGTTTGGAGAATTACATGCTATAAAAATGCTGCATTAACGCAGACATGCCACTAATTCTGAAGAGTACTCTTTGTATTGAGGTCTAAATGTAAATAAATGTTTCTCTGAAGATAGGTAAATAAAGTGCATCCCACGGTTAACATACATAAACTGCAGCTTTCCTTCGCTTCTGTCTATGGCTGTGTGCTTCTGAAACAACTTTCAGAGATTCTGAGAAAGAAATACTAAAGTTTATTAAGCTTGGAAAAAATCCATAAAGTAATAAATGTATCTAAGAAAACATGAGTAAAACTGAACTTGGAGAAGAAAGATAGCATGCGTAGCCAAATGAAGATATGTGATATATTTGTATTAGAATGAAAAGGACTGCACTATCATCCTCATCAATGAATCTTTAAAATGTAAAATCATATTATTCCAGACTTTCCGAAGCAAACTCAGAAAACATGCTGCACACATGAAAAACAGGCTTTCGTAGTTCTGAACACCACCTGGATATCTAAATGCATGCAACGTAGCAGCCTGGCTGCTTACCTGCCTACAGTGAAAGTGGAGACTAGGATCCCGAATGACTTATGCAGTAATATGAAGCAAAAAAATGAACCCACTTAGGAGCATGGCTGAAATATTAAAAAGCAAAACAAATAAAAGTCAAAAAACCCACTCTAACAAGGGTATGGAACACTGGGAACTCTCCTGCGGTGCTGATGGGATGGTAAAATGATAAACCGACCTTGGAAGAGTCTGGCAATTTCTTATGAAAATAAGCATACACTTACCACATAATCCAGTCATCATACACTGAGCTATTTACCCAGGTGAAATGAAAACCTAAATTCACATAAGAATCTGGGTGTGAATGCTTATAATGGCTTTATTCATAATTGCCCCCCAAATGGAAACGACCTGGAAATCCCTCACTGGTGCACGAGTATACAACTGTGGGACATCCAGACAACGAACTACAGCTCAGCATTACAGAGGACCAGACTCGTTTATCACATACATATGACTTCTTGGAAAAGAGACAAGTTGGGTTGGAAAACAGATGGTGAGTGTTGAGGGTCAGAGGAAATGACTGCAAAGTTGTTTGTGGTGGTGTTTACACAACTGTAGGTGACTGCCAAGCTCGTCACACTCTGTGTAACTTACACCTCAATCTAAAAAAAAGATTAAAAAAACTTAAGTGAAAACAACACAATCATTTTTACTTGCATATTACTAGTTGACATCGCTGCTAGAAAAAAGAAGTGAATGCAGAAAGTGCACACAAATATTTTCTGATTTAAACTAGAAGGAAATCTAAAACCTCACTTGATTTAGGTAAAACTGATTTGATGACTGTGGCTAAGAAAAGGCAATACATACTAGAGAATCCCAACTGTGATACCAGGCTGCAGAGGTGACCTGTGACTACTCACATCTTGTTCAAATCTGCACACAGCACCATCACCCTGGGCCAGTTTACCCACACTCCACACTCCAGCAGACATGGCAGTAAACAGGGTCGCTTACAAACTCCCGTGATTCTCGCTCCCTCATTTACCCTTCAAGCTATACTCTTCCTAAGCCTGGGCTTTGTATCTGTCCAGTCCCTATACTGCCTCATATATCTGGTTCAAGTACATTCTTTGAAAATTATTTTTCCTCAGGAGATTCCAAGTTAAAACAAAACACTGATCTTAAATGAAAAAGAATTCTGGGAAACAAACCAAGCTATCAGATAGCGACAACATGCAATTCCTGCTAATATTCACAGAATTAACTTCTCACAATCATTAATTTGAATATAAACATGCATTGAAGGTTGATAAGAAGTGTATGATACCTCTAGAAAAAAATTAACCAGGTAGGGATCTTGCTTTAGCTTTGCACACACGATACACAGAAACTGAATTTCTTCATTTTCCGTCGGTGTTGCCAGGACTTCACCACAGAGTCGAATTAATTTCTGTCAAAACAATTTTTTTAAGTTAAAACTTAGCTTACTTTTCACAAGTGTGTAAACAGTCACTCGTACACCTTAAGGATATTTAAATTTTTCAAGTAATGTCAATACCCTGCATTATTGAGATAGAACATAATTTATAATTGTCTATATCAAAATAAATTGACAAGTAATAACTTTTTCAAATGTATTGCCTTAAAAATTAGTGAGGTATATAGTTAACTCCCCTTGAGGTATCATGGAGATAAGTTAAAACAAAAAAAAATCAGTGTTTAAAATTTAAAAGAGAAATATTAGCAGCTGGAGTGCATTTAATATAATGCTATGCATAAAGGGCACGCCAGTATTTGCTAATCTGCATCATTTTTAGAATAATTTCCTTTATCATTTTTATTCTTAGAAGCATATGAAATTGTTTCTATACTAACAGATTCAAGCCCAACACTTTTATGTCAGGAGAGATACGTACCTGCACTGGTCTGTGCACGTTAATGTGTGGGAGCAGGGGCTGCCGGATTCTTCCCAGAAGTTTCGTATAGAAAACCAAAACCTGCTGCTTCATTCCCGGAGGGCACTGGGTGAGGGAAAAAGGAAAGCAATCAGGGAAAGACCAGACAAGATGCCTGTACTTATTCAAAGGCCTGAAAAAAAGAGAGCACGCATCTGGATGTATTCTAACCTCAAAAGTCAATGCAATTCGTCAGTCACTGACTGTGGATTCTCAATAAACTGTTAATGACTGCTATTCTGAAATAAAATCTCCCTGGAACTAGCCTATAATGTATGAGGTCATAGGCTTCGTACCAGCCGTTTTAAATATTTTCTGAAAAGTAGGAAAACTCGATGACCACTCACATTGTGAATTAACTGAGTGCATGAATTAACAAGGTTTTATGTACTGTAATTAACCTGCTTGCACTGACACTACCTCCCATTTAAAATGCAATCACAAAACGAGGATTTCCAAAATATTATCAGAAATATGCTACTCGGCTATAGTATATAATCCTAAGCAAGATATTTTTTAATGCAAATACCTCGCGTTACTCAAATATGACACTGATATTTGTAATCACCCATATCAAAATAAATTGACTACTATAATTACTAGCATTTGCTCAGAAATCAATGGGTATCTATTCAATTTAGTGTTGTATAGTTCCTCTCTCCAAAGGGAAAAAAAGGGAGGAGGGGAATGAATTACAGGGCATGAAAGGAGATTTGTTGCCTAAAAATATAAATAAATTTAACTGAAAAATGATTTAGAGTATTACAGATTTAGTTAGATGCAACTATTCATAACTATATTTGGTGTTTAAATGTGCCCACTAGTTTGGGGGTTTTTAAGTTTGATTTCGCATTTAATATAGGCATTCACAGAATATAACAACAGATATTTAGAGTTGAGGAGACCCTTCGGTGATCACCAACTTGTTTTTAAAGAGGAAGATTATCCAGAGACTTGATGAAGATCACAGCATATCAGTGACAGAACGAGGCCTTTTAACCTGAGCCCAAAGCTCTTCCACTCCCCTCACATGGGCTTTGCAACTTGCCTTTATAGGTAAGTTGAAAGTTTTGTGGTACAGAATATTATCTATATAAAATCAGCTTTGAAAAGATTTCCTAAAATTTCTTAGGTCTAAAAATGTGAATTGGTTCCATTCATCAGTAGAGTTATTGTCAAAAAATCAAAGACATCTTCTTTCAAGATTATGAAAAATTACTATTTTTGTAACCCAATTGTCACTGGTTTCCTTCTCATTTCCTTAGATTCTTGAGTTTATTTTCATACATGTTTTCACTGAGATTCTAGGCAGCCCAAGCACCAGTTGTCTAGAGCATTTGGGAGCTTTCCTGTCTCTATGGAAAGTCATGATCATATAGCCCAATTTTGTCTTCTTCACAGTACTGGCGAGAGTGCTGCCATGCTTAATAGCTATCTCCATAATTAAGTCTAGCACTTGGCAGTGCCTTTCTCTCTGAGATATTAATGCACGTTATCTATCTCATGCTCAAGAACAAGATGTGGGTTAAGAACTTACATCCGCCTTCCCTAAGGTATACAGTGTTTCCAAGATCTTGTGATGAAGCAGATATTCCATACATGGCCCCGTTTCTCCAGACTCCCGTTCATTTTCTTCTTGCACCAGTATATCCAGCATCTGCTCCAGGTGAGATGGGATATTTGTATCTGTTACGGGGGCTTTGTCATCTAAACAATAAAAAACATTCATCAAACAAACATCCAAACATGTTAAACTGCAGACTTGTACCTGAAACACTCATTTCCCTGTTCCCATTCAAACTGAGAAAAAACTGAACTATGCACTTAAATGAAGATTTTGTTCACAAGTGTGAGTACCTTTGCTAGAATTTAAATGCTTCTTGCCATAGTCTTATTCAAAAATGGAAACACTATTCTAAAATATATTCTATAAACTAATATTCATGCATAATGGTTGAGAAATAAGTACTATTTATATGGGACATAGGGACATGATCTAAAAAAAGGACATGAAAATGCAGAACTTTTTATGAAATTATAAATTAAATATTATTTTTCAATTAGCTATTTCAGAAGATCTGAATAACCTAGGGATGTGGAGAGGAGAGATTCAGGTTTTGGTTTTTGTTTTTATTGCTACTGCATTACTTTGTGAACACTGAGAAGTAAGATACTTAATACCCCAAATTCATTCCCATCTATGAAAATATGTGGACTCCAAAGAAAAAAAAACCTCAATTAAAATTTTTGGTATCGCCTCTCATTTACAGATTAAAATTTGCCATGTCCACTAGCGTTTACCTAAGTATTCCTCATGGTGCTAATGAGCAATGTGACTGCATTTCCCTATTTCAGAAGTCGCCAAACTTGAGTCAGTGGGACAAATCCAGTCCTGCCATCTGTTTTTATAAATAAAACAGATTTATCAAAACAAAGGACTTTTCATTCTTTAATGTATTGCTTATGGCTACTTTTTTTCTTTAAAAGGATAGATGCAGGTAGGAATAAAGCAAGTAGGCAGACAAGCAGGAGAAGGCAGATTTTTATTTACACAGAATATTTTTATTTAGTTGTACATCTTGGTTGCTCTCCCTGGTCTAGGACGAGAACCTGGGTCTTTGGGGTGAAGATGAAGTGAGCTTTGGCCGGAGGCTGCTTTTGCGCCACGACAGCAGAAGTGAGTAGTTGACAGATACTATATACCTGCAAGGCCGTTTAATATTTAGTCTGACATTTTACAGAAAAGTTTACTAACCCTTGACTTGTTTTATTCACATTTCCCATATTTACTCTCCATGCTTCCCACCCACTGAGAAAAACAAAACCGGAAGATAACTTCCGAAGACTCCCGCGGACGACATCGGACAACATCGCCCTCTTCCTGGAGTCACCCCCGCAAGTGCAAGTGTGGCTCCCCGCCTCACTCTCACAGAGGAATGGTCCACCAGCCTATGAAACCACAGCCTCCACTGGTACTCTACATCTGTCCCCATCTTGCCTGCTTAAGGATATTGTCCACAAAGGATCTCCTCTGACTCTTGTATCTATCTTTTTCTATCTACTAACCAACCCCATATAATTATAAATGGCAAATCTTTAAGACAATTTTTAAAACCCTCTCTGCCGCCACATCCCCCTCTGGCTATTGCCCCATTTTCAGCTCCCTTTCACACAAACACTCCCCAGGAGAGCAGTCTAAACACTGTTCATCCATGTTCTCTGCCTGTTTTCCCTTAAACTTACTCCAGTTAGGCCTTCTCTCTCTCTATCTTGCCATTAAAGGGGCTCTGGTCAAGAATTTTCATGAGCTCCTTGTGGTTTAAACCCAATGATCCATTCTTAGTCTTCAGTAACTTGACATCAGTATTATTTGACACAATGAATCCCTTTCCCTTCACCTTCTAGGACACCACTCTCCGCTATCTTCCACCTCACTGGCAAAAGCAAAGTTTCCTTCACTACCTTTCTCATCTTCCCAGTCTGTAAACATTGAGCCCAAGGGCTCAGTGCCTGAGTCACCTTTAGTCACTCCCTACACAATCTCATCCAGTCTCATTTTAATCCTAGCATGTGCTGCTGACTCTCTACTTCATACATGCACTTTAGATCTCTACCATGAATTTCAGATTTCTATTTCCTACTGTCTGCTTGACATCTCCCAGTGGGTATATAGTGGGTATCTCAAATGTAACTTGTCTAAATGCTCTTACAAACCCATTCCTCCTACAGTCTTCTGGTTCTCAGTAACTGGCCCTTCTATTTTTCTACCATCTAAACCTAACACAATGGACATATCCTTGACTCTTATTCTCTCATACTCAGTGTCCAATCCATTAATGAAGCTTCCATCCAAACAAAACAAGATCCAATGACTTCTTACCACCTCCATGAAGACTGGCATCTCTCACACTACTGTGGCTTTCCCCTAATTCCCCTCCCTGTCAGCTTTGCCTCTGCCTCCTTTCAATCTAACCTTTTCACAGAAGCCAAAGTGATCCTTTTAAAAACAGATGGTTACACCTCTGCTCAAAACCTCCTGCAGTAAAAACCAAAGGCCCTACAATGGCTTATAAAGCCCTATGCAATCTGCACCCCCACCTGTCTAAAAAGGGTATCTCCTACCTTGATCTAGTCTAGGCACTAACTTCCTGGTAGTTTCTGGAAAAAGTCAAGATTACCTCCTGCTCCAGCCTCAGGGTAGTCCTCTTCCTGGCAAGTATGCCTATCTACCCATCCCTAACCAGGCTAGCTTCCTCTGTCCTCCAGGCTTTTTAGCTTAGAGGCTTTCTTTTACCTTAAACAGTCAACTGCTGGGATCCCTGAGCACATAGGACTATTCCCCTTAACTTGCTGTATTTTCTTCTCAACACTTACTAAGTGGAATATATTTGTCAATCTGTTTGCCTCCCCACTACCCCATCAATATATCAGCTCTGCAGAGACAGGGATTTGTCTGTTTAATTGTCTATCCCCCATGTCCAGAACAATGCTTATATACAGATGTTCAATAGAAATATTTTCTTGAATTAATCTAAAAGAGGAATTAAAAGTAGAACAGTTATAAATGTAAACAGAAATAACTTTGAAAAATCATTTGAAATGTTACAGTATTTCACAAATTCTCTAATTAATAATAGCATTTCTTACCCGAAGTCTCTATGTAGTAATGGGTAATTGCCTTCCAGTGATAAACAAAATCTTCTTGTAAAGGAAGAGACGGTGCCAGCTAGACAAACATACACACAAAAAGACCACAACAGTTAAGATGTCATTGAAAATTTCCCAGAAAGCTTAACACTGGATTTCTCTACTAATAATGCAAAAGTAGAGCAAAAATAAGGGCTGAGCTTTAATGTGATTTTATACATCAGATATCAAAGAGACAAAATGAGTCAAACTGAAGAAAGTAAAAATAACTTACTAAAAAAAGAAAACCACATTTGTCAATATTACTACTAAACTACTACAGTGTTAGGTTTTTTCCTCCTCCTCTAAAACTAAACCCCTCATGGCTTTAAAAAGTAACAGTGTTAAATGAAAAAGCACAAAGTTTACTACTACAGTATTAATAAAAGAAAATCATCAATAACCAGGGATCTTTGTACCATGGACTTTGAAGTGTAAAACAGTGAAAGGCTGCTGTGTAACCAGCGACACGTCACCACTACTGAAACATGCCAAAGTCAAGTCCATAATCAGATGAGAAATATTCCCTATTTCCAGTGATGGAAAGATGTAACTCTTTGTTTTTTATGGCCTAGATTAGACAGTGCATATTTTTAGTAAGATAACTATATAACAAGACTATAATTTAAGTTCCACAAAGTCAAAAATGTTTTGCATTTTAGCTTTCAAATTTACTTCAGGACCACAATTACATCCCTTCAGTCATCTCGTAGCAAACCTACAGGTATTTCAAATGTGTGTTAAATGGATGAGGACATGGAAGTGTACCCTTTTCATTTTCCTTAAGAAGAGGTAAAGACTGCTCCCCCAGTCCTAATATCATCAATAAATTTTGGTGAGTTGACCCAGCTAACTGAAGAACAAATAGGTTTCCATTTTGGGGTCTTGGCTATGGCAGGGCAATTTTCCTTTTTCATATACTTCATCTAAACAGGCCCTCCGACGTCAGGCTACTCCTGTACTTCTTGTTACATTTTAATTTCTTAGTGTTCCCAAGAGAAATCTCAAAGCTTGAAACCCTATCAAGACCATTTCCAACTTACTATTGATAGATTGTGACTACTGGTCACAGACATCTTATCTGTTTCAATCCCGAAGTTGAGATGCACTGAGGGAAAAAATGGACTTGAAAAATTTTCAGCAGCTACCAACTTCTTAATGTGAACTCTTTAACACTTGCCTACTGGCACTGCTCGGAATAGTGCTGGATTACAAGCTGTGAGAGGGCATGCCCTGGTGGCCTAGTGGTTGAGCTCACCAGGAGCAATCCAAATATATATAGAGAGGAGCGGGAGGGAGGGAGATTGAGACACACACATGGGGAGAGAAATTACCTGTGGGAGAAACAGGGTGGGGGTAAGAGGGGAGAATAAGAATGAAGGGATTAACTTGAGAAAAATAGAATAATCTTCCTAAAAAATTTTAAACAAAAAATGTTTTAATCAGCTGTTTGTTTTCAGGATCCTCTTCAAAATACATGACTCCCCTTGTTTTTAAGTTCCAATTTTTAGAAACTCAATGTAGTTAAAGGTATTAATGTCTGAGATGAAGTCAAATGAAATTTGGTATTTCAAAAAATAGACCTTAAGTGTCAACATCGTAACTCACTCACTTTTTCCAAGAGAATCTGCTGGATAGAAAAAGAATGATAGCATCTTTGTTCCAGATATAGCACCTTTATTTCACCAGTAAAATGTAACTCTCTTTCAGAGGTAAGCAACTTTCCCAGGTAAGACATAGTCTTACATGATGTGTCAGCATCTGGGTTTGTTATTGTCAAATTCAAAACAGGATGACATTGCTTGCTTGTAACTAACGTTCTCCCAGGAGCTAAATTTAAACAAGTAACCT
The DNA here is from genome assembly GCA_004363575.1 of Solenodon paradoxus. NCBI lineage: Eukaryota > Metazoa > Chordata > Mammalia > Eulipotyphla > Solenodontidae > Solenodon > Solenodon paradoxus. The sequence continues at coordinate 47,921 of RJWH01001912.1, forward strand.
ATTTATATAGACAATGAAAGGGTTCTAGATTGCTAATAACTTAGTTTAGTAACAGTCTTGTTGAAACATGAAGTTTGTTACTACATAAAGCTTACCTCTTTTATGATTAATTCTAACATGTAAATTACCTGCTTTATCACTGCATAAAAACATTTATGTTCTGGGTTCTTTAAAGGGAGTGGGGATGTGTAAATCAGCATGAGGAGATTCAAATTTGAGGTAACTTTTTAGAGAGATTAAACTTCTGAAAAGTCATGCAATCCCTATCCCAGCCCAAATTTGGAATTTCAAATTTGGGCATCATTTTTTCCCCTGAATAGCACTTGCCAGTCATCCTCCCTAGGATGATCTAGTCCTTTCCACCATACTTGTGGGACCCTCCACCTATCTGCTTGCCTTATCGTATCTCTTAGCCCTGTTTGCTGCTGTTAAATTATCCACCTTCTCCACAAGACTGTAAAGGCCGAGACTGTGTCCATTTCTTCATCACTAGATACTCAGTTTCCAATTCAGTAATGGCATATAAGTAGTCCATAATATTTGAGTGTTATGTGCCAGACATAGTGTTTACACGACAAAGTTTATGCTTTCTGCCTGATCTTAACTTCTCAAGATAAATTCCTATCTTTCTCAAACTACTAAAACCCAAAGTCAGTTAATTGCCTTGCCCAGGTAAAACACTGCTAGAAACCAGAAACTTAGAATGTCTGGCTTCACAATACCTACCACTCAAAAGGACCCAGATCAACAATTCAGAGAACTAGTGTTTGAAAAGCAGCATTTGCTTACTGTCTCACATGTGTCAGGACAATTCCATGACCAGCTCTTTTAAAAATGCTTCTTCCCCACATGTTTCCTAATACCCTTCCTATCTTCTCTGCTTTTCCAAACTCCCTTTAGAACCTTCTCCAACTATTCCCATCTATGTGCTCCCCTTTTTCTATAGAACTTACTGGATGAATAATCATTCAAATAATAATGGTTAATATTTATTAAGCTTCTTATGTGCCAGACACTGTACTAAGCACTTTACATGCATATCTCACTTAAATGTCCACAGCAATTCTATGAACTAAGTATAATTATTTCCATTTTACAATGAGGAAGTTGAAATGTGCAAAGACTTGTTCAGTAGAGAAGCAAGAGAGACAGGACTGGAAGAATCCTATTCTGTCTGACTTTACAGGCCACCATCTTGACCATATCTTACACTTGTAATTCATGTACTTATCTCTCAAATGAGACTGTAAGGATTAGGAGTAAGGACACGAATACACTTTGTTTCCTTCCCAGTGTGTGATGTTTTTATGGTGGGTTCATAAAACATTTGCTGAGGGACTGAAATTAGAGATCGCTTATTGGAAAACAATACATTTAAGAAAATATGTTTAATTTAAAGTTTTAATTCCCAGGGCAGAGGAGATTTTTAAAGAATTGCTGGTCCCTATAATCATCATTCACTCAACTATAACTTGGAAGTATTACACTCACATTCTGAAAAAATTATTTCCATTGAATGAGTCAACTAAACTAGATGAAACTGATAGTGCACTTTATCTTCTTGGAATAAATCTGCCCTCAAAGGTGGGGGAACTTTCTGAAATTTAAAAGGTATCAGCCACTGGCAATTTATCTAGCATAGACTAAGCCCTCAAATATTGAATTGTACTAACTGGAGGGTATTTTGTTTATCCTTTGGAGAAGTTTTGCTAAAAAAAAAAACTGAGTCCAACCTCAAAATTAACCACCAGAGGCCTGATTTCAGAATTGTGACATGTAGCAACTGACAGAATAGATTCATTTCACAAGACTCTTACTGGCCAATCATTTTCACACTGAGGGAAGACTCATTTCTGAAAAGGGAGTCAAGAATTACACTATAGTTTCTCCTTTTGCTCAAGTTGTAAATTTCTCTCTTGAACTCAAAATGTAACATACTTCATAACACATTTTTAAATACTAATCTTTGAAAATATCTCCCATGTTCTTCCTTGTAAGTAGTTAACAGGAAGGGAGGAGAAACCACCAATTAGACAACAAGTTGTACATTTAAAGCTCATTTAAATGAACATATATCTGGTCAGCACTAAAAACACCATTTGAAGGTTGACCTAATAAGGAAACCCAGACAACTTAAGTACTAAAAAGTTTGGAAAAACACTACCAACTCCACACAAGGTCATAATTGAAAAAATGATCTCGTTAGCATCTGCATATAGGATTATCACCCATCTCAACAAATAATCCTGATAATTAGATTAAATGAAATACTGTATCAGAAAAATTTAATTGAGCATACAAATTGTAGAGAGAAAAGGCAATAAAAAGAAGTGAGGACTGGCAAACTCGTATATAAAAGAAAATGTCGTGCAAATAAATCGAAAAGTTGGAAACCAATCTTAGGTGATGGAATAAAAAGCCCTTCAGATACCACAAGTAGGCTTATTTATCATTAGGTTTTAGTTCTTTGCCAAAAATGAATGTTAAAAGGAAAAAAAAAAGCTTACCAAATTTTTCATGAAATGTAACCTCTAATCAAGGTAAATCAGGGTGTACCACATTAAAAACATGAATTCTAATCAAATAAAAACATTACTTTTCTAAGCACAATGTGTTAGTACTACGGCCAGGTGAATATAATCTACTGTAACTTTTTCTCACAAATCTGAGCAAAGTAGAGAACCTGCACAGTACAGGGTCAGTCAGTTTACATGGGTAATTTGGTAGATGCTAACATATGCAATTATAAAAAGATAATAGGACAGAAAATACAGGCCTCAGGACAAAAATGAGTCTTTACTAGAAGGCAGGAAAGGCATCTTTCTTTTTCTAAGTACTTATTTCTGTGAATATCCGCCTAACAGGTAAAGCATATAAATAATTTCATAACTTTTATTCCCAATTATCTCAATATTAAGCCCTGGTCATTATTAAAAATTATAAAATGCAAATGTCACTGTTTTTATAAACGTGGCTATATCCTTTTTGACAAATGCTGTAGACTGTGTATAAGCTAGAAAAGAATACTCAAAGTTGTCTCACAGTCGAAACCTACTCTCTCCGGTGTAAACATGGCTGTTCAGCATGAAAACTCTCTTTCCTGACCTGATACACACACATTTCCCCCAAAACTTGTAGTAGAGCTCAAATGATAGTGGAACAGTTCCCACACATCATTTAAAGATAGTACCCAAGTTTTGTTTTCATTAAAAAAAAAAAAAAAAAAAAAAAATCCATTTTATTTCTGTTCTCTAGTCACAAATATATTCTACTGTAACAGATTTTTTAACGTTGGGTGGATTTTAAAGTGCTCTATCACATAAACTGAGCATCGTACACAGGGAATGACAGTTAAGCATTCCCACAGTAATCTTCACAGGGTGTACTTTTCAATGTGGGCAGTTCTTCCAGTGTAAAAGTAAAACAACCGAAGTCAACCAACTAGCTGTCTTATTATTAAAACAGCAGCAAAACATTTTCTTTCTAGTCACTTGTCTTTTAGTGGTCTGCTGGATTCGGTGAATAATGTCCATGCTGGTGTCTGAAATCCTCAAAGGAGACTACAACTGCAGGATAAACGACAAGCGTCCAGGAAGAGAAGACAAGAAAGGAAACAGATGGTCTCCGGGAAAGGGCTTGGGAGCCGCCTAAACCTAATTCGATCAGACCCTCCGAAGTCCTATCTGACGTCACTGAATACGGCCCAGGTGAGTGGGGCCGCCGGGCCTGCGCTAGCAAAGGCTATCTCGCCCGAGCAGGAGACCCGGCCGGTGGTCGCTTCCTCCTCGCCCGTCGCCCCACGACAGGCGCACACCTTCGGCACACCCACCCTCCCCAAACAAAACCAAGCCAAACCCTCGCGCAGGGCGGCTCGACCGTTTCTTTTGTCTGGCTCAGCACTGCCCACTTCCCCAGCCCCAGGAGGTTAACGGTCTGGCAGCCCGGGGAGCGTCCTGGGGGTCCGCCCGGTGCTCCCGGACCCCAGCGCCCACCGCGGGCAGCAGGCGCAGTGGGCGACCACCGACCCCGCCGGAAGCGCCGGCCCTCCGGTGGACGAAGGGCGTGCAGGCCGGCCGCGGGCAGGGACGAGAGGCGGGGGCTGCTCGGAGTCAGGCCCGAGCCCGGGCGGCCCGACCCGCCCGCAGCGCCTGCTCCGGCCCCCGCCGTCCGGCTCTCGCGGCCGCGGGGAGCGTAGGCCGCCGCCATCCCCGGCCTGTCGTGCGCCCGCCGCCCGCGGCCTTACCGCCTCCACGGCGTGCTGCAGGATGGCGGTGAACTTGGAGAACATCCTGTCCCGGGACTGCAGCAGCTTCTCCCGGGAGGACCTGGAGAGCTCCTCGATGCGCCGCCGCCGCCCTTGCTGCGGCTGCCGCGGCCGCTCCAGAGTGAAGGCCGGTGCGGGCCGGGGAGGCGAGCAGACGGCCGAGGCAGGCCCGGCTGGGCCGCTTCGGTGTGCGCGGGCGGCGCGGCGGCTTCGGCGGGCGCTGGGGCGCGGCGGGCGGGCGGCGAGGAGGGCGTTCGGCGCGGACTCGGGGCCACGACGCTCCGGCGGCGGCGGCGGCTGGGACACGGTGGCAGCCGGGCTCGAGTTCCTTCCGCCCGCTCTGCCCGCCGCGGCCTGCAGGGGGCGCCACTGCGGCCCGGGGAGGCCGCGGCCGGGCCTGCCCTGCGGCGGGCGGCTGGACGCCGCGGAGGCGGGGAGGCGTGGAGAGGCCTTGGTGGGTCTGGGGCGCGAGCCCGGCCCGAGCACCGCTGCCGCCCTCTCCCGGCGCCGGGGCGTCTCGGGCAAGGTCAGTCTTAGCTCGAAAACGCCAGCCATTCTCACAGTTTTTGTGTCTCTAGTGGAAGTAACGAGTCGATTTGTTGGCAATAACATTCAGAGGTTCCTCTTTTAAGACCAGAATCTGAGTACGTAAGAAAAAGCCCAGTACAACACTCCTAAGGCAAAAATGGGTGGTTTTTAATGCCAAGAATTAGAACAAACCAACTGAAGCTGGCGAAGTGGTCTTGCAAACTGCAAGATGCATCATCATCATCAATATGAATTAGTCAGTAGTAAGACAGGACTTCCCCCCCACCCCCGCCCCCCGCCCCCATGGATACACGGTAAGATGGTTCAGTTAACTTGTTGCAATGTTTGTTAGGTGTGTTTGATAGTATAGCATTGTCTGTTCACTTTACCAGATGGTATTGGGAAGCAAACAATTGTAAGAATTCAACTAAAAGTAAGCGAAGCTACAATTTAAGCACTTGGCAGGAGGCTTCTTAAAATACTCAGCAGCACATTAGTCAAGCCTTGAAGAAACACAAATCAGGCTGGTAAACGTTAGGTTGGGTGGATACAAATTATGAACATGTTCGTATTCTGGAAAGCTTGTTTTTGCCAGTATTGATATTTTATTAAAAGGACCATTATGTTCTTGCTAAGATGAGGGCAGAGCAACAGTTGCATCACTAGTAATGTAAATTCGTGTTTGTAATTAAAACCCTGGAACAGAGAGAAACAAGCTGCAATGGGGATTGGTGTTCTGGGGGTGGGAAACCGAAGTGTAAACCTCTCTGTGCTTTAGTTTTCATCATCTGTAAAATTGGGTCGAATAGCACCTACTTCATGAGAATGTCCTAGTCTATGTGAAACACTAACTGTGCCCAGTTCATAGTCAGCAGAGGCATTTGTGTGCATCATTGTTGCTATTATTAATAATGTATAATAATAATTTGACAAAACAATAAAACCAGAAATCAAGATTGAAGGAGGACTTTAAGTCTTGTTGTCTTTTCTCTTCTGCTTTTGTTGCTTGTATCCTTGCATGGCAGAGAAATTTGACCTTAATTTTCTGCTTACTAGTCCCCAGAAAGCCGAAGACCTCCTGTTTGCTAAAAATTGAAACATATACTCCTTTCCAAACTGTAATTGTGTCTGCTTTAACCAAGGACACATAATGCTGCTGCTTCTTCACACAGTTAAAGATACTCATATTATTAACCATAATTATTTTCCTGACCTAATTGTCATACACTTAAATGGAACGTATATTTCCATAATGCCTCACAACCACTAATTGTATGAGATGTCTGTTTAAAACAGGCTTACTTAGAGTTGTTTGCATTTGATGATGCCTGTCTTTGTATACTTATTATAAACACAAATAAAACATTTTTGCTGTAGATTAATATCAATAATTAGGTTGATGATTCGTCTAGCTGATATCTGGGTCCCAACACATACAAGACTAGAATTGAAATCAACAGATCACCTTTCTCCCTCTTCTCTGGGGATGCCTTACTGATTTTAACATTGCTATAAACCTTATAAATGGGCAGAGTTGAACCTGCTTCAACAAGGTGTGATTTGAGAAAGCTTAACAAAAGCTTCCCTTAGCCTGCAGCAGATATGGATGCCTGACATTCCTCAATTAGAATCTTATTTCTGGCGCACCCTGGTGGATTAGCAGTTTGGTCAGCTGTCTTGGGTCAAGAGCTCAGGCTACATATCCCAGGGCCCCAGGATCACGACCCTGGACTCAGGTGAAAACCAAGATGAACAACTAAAAATAAATAAGATGTACTTCTTCCTCCTCTCTCTTAAATAAAAAAAAAAAAAAAAAAGGAATGTTATTTCTTTATTCCTTTGACTTTAGTCAAATAAGAAATTTAGCTTCTGCTGAAATTAAAATACTCTTGGGAGAGGTAATACATTACATGCTATTAATCATTATACTTCAGGATAAATGACTATTAAATTCTTTTCTGAATGAAGTGGAATCAGTGAGTTCACAGGGAAAAAAAAAATCCATAATACAAATTCATTTGGATTACAGTTGAAGAAAGAGACAGAAAATAAAGTTAGATTTCAAAGTTTGGCAGACTTCTGATTAAATGTGTGGAATAAATCTAATAAAATCCCCCACTTCCATTAAAATTACAATAAAGGGATTTTTCAACATATAAACCCAAAAGGAGAAAGCTAATTAAAAGAAAAGACAACATCAACAAAACTGTGAGAACTGGAAAGTTGTTATGAAGGAAGTAACTGATGTGGCTGAACTAAGAAGCCTGAGTCCTAGGGTAACAATTCCATTTAAGAACCAGAGTGACATATTAATGTATTCACAGAAACTTTCAGTGGCTCAGAAACTGATTACTCTAAGTGCCTCTGACAGTAGAGGTAAATGTGGAACGAAAAATAGCAGGATAGAGTAAAAGTTTGTTTAGAATTGGTTAGACTCCTCCTTATTCCACAAGATTGGCTAGCTGTCCATTTCCCACCCAGGTTTGAGATTAGAGACTTATTTCCATAAAGGACAAGGATTCCATACTGGGGAGGAAAAAGAAGAGGATAAAGTGTAAGTAAAAGTTGTGAATATCATACTTCTCATGGCTCCCAGAAGACAGGCCTCCAGTTAGTATTCCCTAAGTAGAATATAGCGAGTTTCCTTTCTGGAAAAACTTGTTTAGGAACAAGAGAAAAAAACATAAAGATGCTGGACAGGGCACCCGACACTGTAGCTGCTCCCAGTTGACAAACTATCCCTATGTTCAGAGCTTCGATCAATTTCTTCATGCGTTTCTCTAGGTTCAGACAGCCTGGAGTCATCAATATTTTGAGCAAAACTTGGAAAATGGAAAGAAACATTGATTGCTCACCTTGAACAAAGAACACTTAAGAAAAATAACACTTATTCATAATTTCAGAGAGAAAATAGAAAATATTGCATCTGTGAAACAAGAATGATATACTATTTAAAAAAATAAAAAAACAGCATTTAAAGAACAAAAAAGGCATTCCTAGGAATCAAGATGATGGTGAGAGAAATGAAAAAATATAGTATTATAAAGGTGGAAAATGAACTTGAAATTTTTTTCTCAAACATAAACAAAAATTAAGTACAATGAAAATGGTGAAAAAAAATTTTTTTAAATGAGAGAGCCAGCCTGATAGATTGAACATATGAGTAACTGGAGAGACTAGAGGAAGGAAATTTCAGAACACAGCGTCCAAAGAAAGATACTACAAAAGCTTCTATAGGAGAGAAAAAGAAAACTAAACAAGTTCATGCGAAGAATGAAGAATTACAATGGCATGGCACTTTTTAACAACATGGGATGTGAGAAGATATTTGTGGGCACAGCCTTCAAAATTCTGAAGTAAAATCGTTTCAGTCTATGATTCTATACTCAGAAGCTGTCCATCAAGGATGAGGGTAAAATACATCATTTCAGATGTGCGAGGTGTGAAGAAACTTTCCTGCCTTGCGCTCTTTCTCGGGACGCTACCAGAAGATGTACTCCATCAAAACTCAGGGAGTAAACCAAAGGCAAAAAGACAAAGGAGTCAGGCAATAGAGCCCAAAATAAGAAGGAGGTGACAGGAATTCCTAGGATGATGAAATAGAATTCCAGGATGAGGACTGGGAGCTGGGAGCTGGGATTGAATCAAGTCACCAGAATTCCTCAAGAAGATAAAACTGGGCATGCCCTCATGGAGTATCAGTTAAGTCAACTGCCTCTGAAAGAGCACATACCCCTTTGGCGGTGGGGTGGGGTGGGGGCTGTGGAGGAGGGGAGGAGCAGTATAAACTACTAGCATACATGAAAATAAGACTCTACTTCCTCCTCTCTCTTCCTGCCTGCCTGCCTGCTCACCAGCCTTCATTCCTGCCTGCACTTTTCCTTAAAAACAAAACAAAACAAAACAAAAAACTGATAGCTGGAATATCTGTGTGTGCTGAAACAGATTTACAAGATAAGAGAGTTTATGTTGAATTGTATTAATAAATACAAAGAAAACTTGCAGGGGGGAAAAGCTAGATAATTTTTAACACCATGAAAAATAAAATATTGCTCAAGAAAAAGTTGTGGCAGTATTCAGAGCTCAACTAAATTGACATCGCCGTTATGTCAGTGCTGATCTAATTGAAAATGTGGTCTTGTGCTGTTTGGGGAAGATGAAAGGCTGGGTGTGAGGTGGTGGTGATGGTGGATGTCTAGGGTTGGTAGTGTGTATGTGAGAGAAATCCTCATCCTCTGTAGCTATGGCCTAAAACAGAAATACTCAGAAGTAACTGCATAGGCACAGTAGTTAAAGAAAGGAAGTAAATAGTAAGAGTTCAAAGTGTTGAAAGACGTTGCATCTGTGGAGCAGGAAATTGGGAATTTTAGAGGAAGGATGGTAGCTTTCATAATAAACCTTATAAAACTTCTTGACAAAACTATATGCTGCCGTAACTGATAGGACCAAAGTAAATATCCATTCATAGTTACCATGTATTTATTTCCTTTGTTCTTTATTTCTCCCTTCAATTCCTGGTTTCCCTCTAAGATTGTTTTCTTTCTGCCCTGAAGAACACTCGAGTTTTGTTTGTTTGTTTTGTTTGGGGGTTTGCTTGGTTGGTTTTTGCTTGAAGATATCTTTATTTCACCAGGAAGGCCCACGAGATACTTTGATCACCGCAGCAGAGAGAAATAAATTCATGAGGAGAAGCCCAGTGTCCCAGAGGAGTTCTGTGATGATACTTCTTTAGGCAAGTGATTACATTTTGGAACTACTACCATCAGAGTGGCTCCCTAAATTAAATGGGGATGATGGGGTTCTGGATGCCGGAGCCAAATGGCAACACTTCATTACCAAACTCAAGGTGGAAGCAGTTATCATATGGACAGCAAAACCTTACTCTTAATCTAGTGGACTCACCAAAATCCAGAGCCTCAGCCACCTCAATCATCTTCCAGGCTTGAGTGAGACATTTCCCAGACTAAGAGACCCTGGCATGAAGGAGAAGCCAGTCCCCTTGACAAAGGACAATGTATTGTTACCAGATCTTTATACTGTTACTCTTCTTTCTAACCTTCCTCCAGAATGACTATGTACTGGGGAAAGAGAAAAAGTCAGCCTTTTGTAGGGATTGCTAGATGTTAGCACTAGATTGATACACCTTCTTAGACAACCAGAATATCAGTGTAGTTCAGTGGTCAGAGTTGGGAATCAAAATCAAGTGATCAGTGGATGGTGGCCTCAAATTCTTCTCATAGTGGCCCCAGTGGGTACTCGAATTTACCCTGTGGTTATCGGGCCAGTTCTGTAATGAATAATTAGAACAGACATACTCAGCAACTAGCAGAAACCCCACCTTGATTCCCTGACTCATGGAATGAGTGCTATGATGGCAGAAAAGGACAAGTGGAATCACCAGAACTGCCTCTTTATAAAAATATTAAGGCAATATCATTTATGGAAGGATTGTGGAGACTAGTGCCACCAGGAAGGATTGAAATGATGTAAGCGTTATGATTTCTCACGCATTCCCACTCAATTTGCCTGCTTAGCCTTAGAAAAGACACATCTGTCTTGGGTACTGTAGTAGATTATCATAAACTTAATTAGGTGGTAGTTCCATGGGCAGCTACCATTCCAGATGTGCCATCATTGCTGGAGCAGCTCTGCATGTCCTCTTGCACCTAGCTCACAGCTACTAAGAGGACAAATATTTTTTCCTAGTCTTGAGTAAAAACCAGGGGTCAGAAAACTTTTCTATAAATGACCATATTATAAATATTTTTGGAGTTGTGGACAACTTCTCAACTCTCATTGTAGTATAAAATGATGTATAAACAATATGTAAGTAAATGGACATGGCTTGATTCCAATAAAACTTTATTTACAAAAACAGGTGGTGGGTCATATTTGGCCTCTGTGTTATGATTTCCTGACCTTTTGTAAAGATCAAATGTAGTCTGCTCACACTGGACAAGGCCGGCAATACACCTTCACTGCCCTACCTGAGAGATATATCAACTTGTCATCCCTAAGGTATCATCTTGTGTGTAGAGACCTTAATCACCTGTTTTGTTCCACAGGATATCACGCTGGTTTAATATACTAATGACATTATGCAAATTGCTGAGCAGGAAGCAATAACTCTATGTATGTTGTTAGGATACATACCAGAAGGCAGAAAATAAATTCTATAAATAAGTGGGGACTGCTACAGTGGTGACATTTCTAGGGGTTCAGTGGTTTGGGTCATGTCAATATAACTCTTCCAAGTGAATGAAAAATTGTTGTATCTGGCCCCCTGCTACCATAATATTATTAGGTCTTGATAGAATTTAGAGGCGATATATACTCATTTTTATATACCCCATTTACCAAGTGACCCAAAAAGCTGTCAGTTTTGAGGAAGCTCAAAGCAAGGGAGAGTTGTAGAACAGGTTCTGGCTTCCACATGAACTACTCTGTCATGTGCGCCGTGCGATTCGCCAGATTTAACGCTGCCTGCAGTGACGGATAAGGATGCCGTACGGAGCATTTGGCAGGTCCCCACACAGGAATTGTAATACAGACCCTTAGGACTTTGGAGCAAATTGATGTCAAACTCCATCTAACTATGTTTTTTTGTTTGTTTGTTTCTTGTTTTTTAGCACTTCCTTGCTTGCTGCAAGGCCTTGGATACTGAATACAAGACAACGGACACCAGGTTACCATGAGACTGGAGCTGTGCATCACAACCGGGGGCTGCGTGACCCATAAGGTAAGCCATTAAGTGTGGCATGCACTGTAGTGACTCCATTATCAAATGGAATTGGTGCTGTAAAGACTGGTTTTAAGAACATCCTAAAGTCACAAGTCAGCTGCATGAAGAAGTGAACCAGACACTCACAGCTCTGTTCTACAGCATTTTGTCTTCTAACACTTACAGCCCCATGAAGAGTTCCCTTTGGCCAGATTACTGCGGAGGACAACCATTCCGGCTTGGCTTAGATGGTTTCATATGATACACTGGTTCCACTTGTTGGTGGACAGCTACCTCACTCCAAGATGACCCTAAAGAACAGGGAGGAGGAAACCTCCCAGAGGACAGACCTAGAATGGTGCACCTGGTTGCTTATGTTTTCTGATTATAAAAATGGCCAGAGTTATGGGTCTATAGCAATTCCTAGTTATGGATATGGCTAGTAGTTTGGCTGGATGGTCAAGAACTTGGGAAAAACATGGTTGAGAATCTGATGGCAAGGAGGTCTCAGGAAGACTATGCATATAGACTTCTGAATAGGAAAAGATATGAAGATACTGATATCCCATGTGAATGATTTCCAGAGGACTCCCTCCGTGGAGGATTCCTTTCATTAGCTCAACTGGATGACCCATTTTGTGGATATAAGACAGCCTACTTCCTCAGTCACTCCTACCGATGTCCAGTGAGCTGACAAAGTGGCCTCCTCAGCAGGATGGGAGGTTAGATATGGGATAACCACTCACAGGACCAATATGGCAAAGCCATTCCTGAGCGTTCACAATCCAACAACAGACCCAACGCTGGGCACCCAATACAGAACAACTCCCTAAGGTCATCAGGCCCTGCCAGTGGCAGCTGGATTCCATTGCACTACATTCACCATGGAAGAGCAGCACTTTATTCTCACCTAATGGACATATATGCTGGATGTGGGTTTGCCTTTCTTCTACCAATGCTTTGATCAAGATATTTATGGACTTAAAAATCCATTTGCTGTCACTGTATTCCATACAGCATTGCTTCTGTTCAAGGAACTCACAGCAAATGAAATGTGACAACAGGGCCGTGCTCATGGAGTCCCCTGGGTTTATCATGTCTCGCCATCATCCTGAAACAGTTGACTCGTTAGAGCAGTGGTTCTTTATAGCATTTTACAGTCTCAGTGTATTACAATGCCAGTGAGACGGCAGCATCATGCACTGCTAAGGCAAGTGTTCCCAGATGTAGTATATTCTGTAAATCAGCAACCAGTCTTTGGTGCTGTTTCTCCAATATCCCTGATGTATGGGTCTGGAAATTAAGGGTGGAATTGGGAATGACTTCTCTAGCATAATTTGCTTCTCACTTACATAACTTTAGGCTCTCTTGGTTTAAAGATCTTAGTTGTAAAGAAAGCAATATTTCCAGACAGGAGACACAAGAAGGATACCACTGACTTAGAAGTTGAGATGGTGACCTGCCCACTTTGAGCTCTTCATGCCAAGAACAGGCACACTGCTCTGGCTGGTAAGATGTGTCCTGTCTATAAAAGGAAAATTGGGCTGCTGTTTCTCAATGGAGGAATATGTCTAGAATGGAGACAATCCCTGGGTGCCTCTCAGTTGTGCTTCTAGGTCCAGTGATTAGAGTCAACAGAAAATTACAATAATCCAATTCAGGCTGGATTACTAATGGGCCAGACTTTCCTGGAATAAAGGAACCACTGCCAGCTGAGGTGCTAGCTGCACACAAAGGGATTATGGAGTGAGTAGTAGGAGGTTGATATCTCCAAGTGGTGACCACAGGACCAGTTGTAGAAATAAGGGCTAAATCAGTGATGAATAATTCTTCCTTATTTTATATTAATGTGTTTATTATGCATGTAATAACACGAGACTTGGTTTCTTCCCCCTCTTATTCCCCTGTCCTCTCGTTCTTTAAATTACAGTATATTAGGCACGCTTTGTTAGCTTACGTATTAAGTCCATGCCTGGGGAACAGTCCACAAATAGCCCAAAGACCCAGGTTTGTGGTCCAGGATCCACGGGAACAACTAACATGAACAACTAAATAAATAAAATGCTCCTTCCTCTTTTCTCTTTCTTGCCGCCTGCTGTCTTAATTCCTGTCTGCTTGCAGAGAGAGAGAGAGAGAAAGACAGAGAATAAGATAATATGTTTGGGAAAAATGCTTAGTGTCTTTTTAGTTAAATATGGGATAGTTGTACTATGTTAGGGAGGATTTTGACTATTTTGTTAACTTCATTGGGAAAGTGAATGTGATTTCATTTAGTGTGACAAGTGTGTACCAAGGGGACAAGAGTCCCTTGGGGACGCGCTATAATGTGTCAGTTTTGTTCGATTGAGCTGCATCTGCCACTGTTCCCTCCCACGTGTTTCCAGTTAAGGCAGCTACAAGAGACATTTACGGGTGAGGTTTGGGAGGAGAAGCAGAGCAGCAGCTGAGTCATTTTTCAGTATGGAGGGCTGGGGAGGGTCTCCAGGTGCTTTTGTAGCTTGTGCCTGTAGGTTGTGGTGGGGCGGAGCGGGGGTCTGCTGGCTCCCTGCTGGTGGGAGCAGCCAGGCCACAGCCGCCCTGCCTTCCCCTCAGCTTCTGTGACTCCTCATCCACAGGTGCCTTTGTCTCTGTGACACAGGCCCCAGCTTCTGCAGGGGACTTATGTCATTAAGGTTAGAGATGGTGAGAGACGGATAGGATTCTCATCAGTTGTTGCTGCTCTCACCATTGGCATCTTCATTCTGAGCTACCTGCCCTGAAGACTTCAGGCTGTAGCATTGGATAGGAAGACAGCCTTACACAGACTTTTTATCAGCTTCTGCTACTGCTAAGGCCATATCCCTATAGTCAATCTCTCTTCTCTCTCTCTCTCTCTCTCCTCTTCCTTTCCCTCTCCCCCTCCCTCCCTCCCTCTCTCTCTATCTCTCTGTCTCTTTCTCTCTCTCTCTCTCTCTTCCCTTAATGGTTCTGGATCACTGATTGAATTCTGACTGTATAGACCTATATAAAATAGTATGTAGGGACGTATCTCTCTATCTCCTCCAGTCTTTATTTCCCCCCCTCATATTGTATAAAATCAGTGTCCCAGGGTTTTTCAGTTTCCTTTAAGTTTCCTAAGATGCAACTTGAAAATGTATAGGATGCTCTGTGTCATTATCCTGAAATGCATCAAACCTAAGACCTTATATTTTACCTGGTATTAGAGTGGTCATTGTTTTGTTTTCAAATGGGTTTGACTCATTCATGGCCTTCTCTCCTGAAACCATTTTGTGGTAATGAGAGGTGCTGGGTTCCAGTACTTGTGGATTCATCAGAACGTTGGAACTGCATCGTTCACAGAAATTGCTTTGACAGGGGTGGACTGAGAATGTGGTGCATGGTGAACCTTTGACCTGACACTCTTTCAGGAACAGTGGTCCGTAAATAGCAGGTCTGCTAAGAACAGCACTGACCCTTAACTGTGAAACTCATCTTCTTGAGAAAGAACCTTTTAAGTAAGGACTTGAGTCTGGTTATGACTCAATTCACAGTAGGCAGTGTGAACTTCCTTCATGTTATGTCAATTCCCCTTGCCTTTCATCCCACAGCGGGAAGTGTGGTAGGTTTGTTCACACTGAGAAACACGAAGTGTAGGAGTCCCTCAGTCTGATCAGGGGTTGCGAACTGCCCATCCTCCTCTCTGGGGAGGACTTCATTCTCCTAGAATGTAAACCAGTCTTTCCTGGGGAGAGGGTAACTTTTTTATCCCGGAATGTCTGAGGGAAGGAGTTTCTGTCTCTGGTCAGGAAATCATTTTCCCTCTGACCCCCAGAGAGACACAATATCCTTAGAAAGATAGCTCAAGACATTTTGAAATGCTATGGAGAATTGCTCACCAAAAGTACCATCGAGTAAAGGATATCTTGGAGGGGAGCTTGGTCTTCACCACATTGGATTGCTCTTCTCATATCATTGACCTCGAGTAGGTTTAGGGTGGCTTGTATCATTAGGGTAGGTTTGTATCACTCCAATTGTAGAGACACATGTGAAGACAAGCTCTAGCATTTGATGTCTGACGTTATGACTTGAACTGTGGAATTCCCAAGCCCTTTCACAACTTGTACCATCACCAAAGGCATCTTTTGAGGTCTTCTTGGGAGTTACCATCTTGCTCGCTTCCGTGATCTGGCAATTTCTCAAGTAAATACTTGGTTTTAGCATTTTTTAAATGTTGAAACATTGTCAAAATTGCAATATAGTTCTAAAAGCCTGAACTCTTTGAGGGTATTTTACTGATAGGATGCCAATCACTCCTGAATACTTCAGTGTGTGTTTCCTACAAACAAGAACATTCTTTGCTAGAATCACAAAACAACTGTCTTCTTTTCCTAGGGCTACCATTACAGATCGCTACCGTGATGGCTAAGAACAACAGAACTTTATTCTCAGATTGTCTGGAAACCAGAAATCTGAAATTCAGTTGTCAGCAAGGCTGTGCTCCCTCCCAAGCCTCCAGGAGAGGCTGCATTTTTGCTTCTCTCTGTTTCTGGTGGCTCTCGAAATTCTTTGACTTATGGTTACAGCACTTCCATTTCTGCCTCTGTCTTCTTATGGCATTTTCTTTGTGTCTTCTCCCTCTCTTATCTACTTATCTCTCCTCTGACACTTGTGATTGGATTTTGGCCCACCTAGATAACCCATGATGGTCTTATTTTAAGATCCTTAATTGCATCTTCAAAAACCCTTTATCCAAATAAGATCACATTCATAATTTTCAAGAATTAGGACATAGGTATAACTTTTGGGGTGGGGGACCAATGTTCAACCCACTATAGTAACCAGCAGTCTGGAAAGTGAAACTAATACATGACTATTGTCTTATCCACAGAACCCATTTTACATTTTATCAATTGTCTCAATAACATCCTTTATAGTACAAGGATCTAGTTCAGAATCACATGGTATATTTCATTGTCATGTTCCTCTGGCCTCCAGTTTGGAATAGTCCTATTTTTCTTTGAGTTTCATGACTTGACACTTCAGAAGATTCCGGGCCAGTGGTATCGTAGAATAGCCATCAAGTCGGGTTTCTGATGTTTCCTTCTAATTCAATTCAGGTGTGCATCCCTGGAAGGAATGTCACAAAGTGGAGTTTGTTTGTTTTTTTCTCCCCTACATCTCATCAGGAGGCATGTATTTTCAATTCCATTACCAACAGTATTCACTTTGTTCTCTTGCTTAAAGTGATGACTGTCAGACTTCTCCACTGTTAAATTATTCTTGTGTTGTGTATGTAAATATCCTGTTTGTCATCAAGGTTTCAACTTAATTATACCACTATGGACTCACATTTTCCTATTTTTAATCAACTAGTTATAATCCTTTACTATTGTTTTTGCTTTTGCATTTTATTTTTTGATACTCAATATTTGTTCAATGGGAGCCCCTCCAAGCTGGTTTCTGTGTCCTTTTAACATGTCCCCATTATTCTTTGAGCACTTCCTTGCTTTCTGGCACAAAATGTACCAGAAATTATTACCTTTTTATGCTACGTTTTTCTTTCCTTAGCCCAGGAATCCAAAAAGCTGACCCTAGTTTATCTGATTGAAGAATGATTGTTACAGGCTAAGACAATATAGGAAAAAAATGCTTTGTATTCTGAGATAAATCAACAAAAAAAGATCTCCTCTTATCATTCCAGTCTTCCAGATAAATTAAGGCTTAAGCATTTCTGGAAATTTGTCTCCTAACAAAATCAATCCACTACCTTGACTTTTGCAGAGCTGATGTCTGAAAAAAAAAGTCATGGCCTTTGTGATATAACAAGAATGTGAGGAAGTTGTTATTTTTCTGTCACTAACAACTGAACTATAAACTCAGTAACGTTAGTACTTTTGTGGAATTAAATAAAAATGTGGTGTTTATTGTTTAAAGCTCTCTTTTGCGAACCTCCTTGCAGGCTACTTTTCTTTTCTATATGCTTTTCTCTTTAAGTTTTCTTTTAACGGGTTGTTGTGTCAAGTTGGTGTTGTAACTGACTTGTCAGTAGGCCATTGCACTGTTTTATCAGGTCATCTGATCCTGGTTTGGAGCCTACATGTGAAGGCCAGTATATTCCAGGAGTGTGAGCCCATTACTAAGTGTGTTTTGCTATAAAATCCCTTGGTCAAAATAAGGTTTTAGGATAAAACATGATGAGAATGTAATAGCTTAGTTTTCAGGGTGATAGTGTCAGCACGGGCATTGCAGGTAGAAAGGCAAGTCCATGCTTGGAATATGCATCTTTGTCAGTGAGGACAGCTTGTTTCTTCCATGATGGCGAGGGTGTAGTGTAACCAGCCGGCCACCGTGTTTTCATATCAAGGTCCCAACTTTGTTTTTCACTGTTACCAGTGAGTTGCTCAGCAATGGCGGTAGCCAGATAAGTGTTGATGGGGCGAAGTACAGGTTATGGCGCCTATGGAGCACAGTTACTGAGCTCAGTGTCCATCCCTGTTGGCAGGACCATTGTAGCTGACCCATTAAAAAAAAACTCTGGGGTAGTTAGGTCAAGAAGCTGAAAGACATTTGCAAGTGTTTCACCGGTTCACTTGATTACTGAGACACTTGACCCAAAGGGGTTTGGTCAACATTCACATGGGACATGATTTCTTTACACTCTGTGTGCAAAGAGGTTCAGCCATATACGCTTCCCTGAGATCTTCTTGCCATCTGTATTGTACTCCTGCCTGTTACTGAATGGTTTTGTCCTCTCAAAATTCACATGTTAAAACCACATCCCCAATGCGATGGTATTTGGAGGTGGGGCCTATTAACCTTGGACAAAAGACCAGCAAGGTTAGTGGGGGCAAGATGAAGTACCTTTACCTGGGAAGAGCTGGAAGATGTAATTTGAGGCGTACAAATTTAGGTAGAAACCTGAAAAAATGTCCTGGAGAGGGACTTATTGTGGGGGCAGGGCTTTCTTCTAGAGCTATGGAGGATGAAATGATAGAGGGTGAGGTAATTAATGGATTAGTTAATAGTCAGGTGAAGGGGTCATAGGTAAAATGGTCACTGGAAAGATCACAGAGTAAAAGTAGGTAAAGTTCACTTTAATTAGCTCAAACAGGACATTCTTGTTTTTGTTGACATCTGGGGATGTTTGTGGTTTGATGCCGGAATCACCAGCCCCATATTTTTCACATCTTTAATTTTTGCAGTATCCCTAGGAATGTAGAATGATTTTGATTTACTATTTTATAAGAAAAACTTGCAAAGGCATCTACTTGACCCTTCCTCCCATAACAGCCTTTGCTCCACAAGTTAGAGGTCTGTTGTAGAGATTCTCCCTGTGGCTGACTATGTCTAATCCTATTATACATCCCAGGAAATAATGATAGGAGGGGTCTACAGATCAATTTGGGTGAAAATACCCTTCATTAAATGAACACTACAAGGTACCACTTTGGTGGTACAGAGTGGCTTGAAGGATGTTTAAGAAATGGAATCAGTTTAGAGCTAGTGTCAAGAATTTCCTAAAAGACCTAGGTATTGTGTTTTTCTCAGTGTGTAGTCACCTTAGAAAATGTTCACAGACCCCCTGGGGGAAGACTTGGAGGAATAGTTACAGTGTATTCTTGTGACATTGCTGTAGGGTCTTCCTTCCAGGGAAACTGGCCTCCTTATCAGCCAAAGGGCTTGGGGCCACAACCTTCTCAAAAGTCTACAAGTTGGTAAAAGGCTAAGACGCTCTATTGTTTTGATTTATTCCTGTTTTGAGTCACAAGACCTAAAGTTTTTACTGTATTATTGATCAAGTGAAGGTTAGTAGGCTGTCCATCTAGTTCATACAGGAAAGTGGATTTTCAAAGGGGGAAATAAGTGTTCTGTTTTCAGTTTGTAAGATGTCTAGACATCGAAGCTGAGATGCGGAATGAGTAGTTGGACACACCCATCTAGAGCTCACTGGGGAGGTCGGAGCTAGGAATACTTAGGGAGCAGTTAGGTTTACATGAAAATTTAAATACACGAAATTTCCTGGGATCCCTAAGGGGATAAATGTAGATAGAAAAGAGAAGATGAGTTGAGGGGTGCTCCAATTTGTATAGGAAGAAGCAGAGGTGCCAGCAAAGGAGACTAATATTCTGGACTGAGTTGTTTTTTTTTTCCTCACCACAAAATGATACAATACGATACTATTATAAAAGCTAGTGCCAAGTACTACCCTAAACACTTAATGTACATCTTTAAAATATGAGATAGGTTATGTTGCTGTCTTAGTTTAATGATGAGGAAACTGAGGCAGACTTGAACTTATCCCATTAAATATTATATTTTGGAGCTAGATAAAAGAAGTGATTGCATAAATCTGTGGATGTACGAAATGCCACTGAATTGTTCACTTTAAAATAGTTATTCTTGGCTCACCCTGGTGGCCCAGAGTGTTAAACTAGGCTTGCAGTCCAGGTGCATCCCAGGGTCTCCAGTTCAAGGCCTGGGGCCAGGGGAACAATCAGTGATGAACAACTGAATAAAATAAAGTGCTTCTTCCTCCTCTCTCTTCCTTCTTGCACCTTTCCTTAAAAAAAAAAAAAAAAAAAAAAAGACTCTGAGGTCAACTGCCTCTGGCCAAAGCATAGTTCATATACATCTCAAGCACCTGAATGGAGTTAGTTGGGGTAGAACAATCAAGATGTACAATTAATTAAAAATAAGTAAAGTGCTTCTTCCTCGCCTGCCTGCCTGCCACTCACCTTATTTCTACCTGTAACTTTCCTAAAAAAAAAAAAAAAAGCCCCGTGCAGCTACATATTGGACAGCACCATTTTAGATAAAGGAAGAAATCACTAGAATTAAAGAAGAAAGAGATGGCAGGAAAGTAGCAGTGAGATTGCACTGAGTTAAAAATGTCAAGCGTTCCTGAGAAGGGGAGAGGGACTAAAATTTAGAGAAGTAGTGGAAATGATTTCAGATTAGAGGCAAAACTCCTCTTCATTATAACAAGAGGAAAGAATAGATCTGGACACAAATAGTCCTCAGCTAATGGATTCTATTTTCTTTGGGAAATAAAAGAGCAAATGAGGAAAATGGAAGAATTCAGGATGGGGGGGGTTGGAGTTTTGAGGAAAGTGGAGAATATTTAAAATACCCTCTGTGGAGACCAGAGAAAGCCAGCCACCTAGGGAAACAGTAAAACTGGTAAACAGTTTCGGAAGCTTGTGTGAATGTGATTACAGTGTGGCTAATATATACTGTTATGTGATGTTTCTCCAAAAACCTTCACTAAACTGGCTGTAGTTAACAGGCAAGGTACAAGTTAATTAAAATCAATCAGAACTAAGACTTTTCCAGGTAGGTGTGAAAGAAAAGACTATGAGACAAAGGGGTTGGGAAATCTACTCAGACAGTGGTTCAAACGATAGACTTTAAAATGCAATTTGAAGTGGAAACTAAGTGAAGAGAGTAGGGACCTGATGCAGAGAAAGGACATATGACAGATTCCTGGAGGCTCCAACAAGGAGTTGATTGGAGATGTGGACAGATAGGAAGTTACAGTGAGTGAGGTGACTGAATTTACTGTTTACAGAATTGAATGTGCTTAATATTACAAATTCAGCATGTTGATGTGGAATAGGTTCTGAAATAGATTGAGAGGGAAAGCATCATTGGTAAAGAGGTTAGGAAACAGGGGCTGTGGCAAAGGATGAGTAACCCATGAAAATGTGGACGTCTTTGGATAATGGCAGAACTCAGCAGGGAACAGGGCAATTATAAGTCAGATGCCAAGTCACAATGATGGGAAGACAGTGAGTGGGAAATCTATAAATGACAGTAGTGTGGAGGAGTGGAGATTGGTGGGGCCATCTGTCTTAAAGCTAAAAGGAATGCAAATTTCTACACAAGAGTGAAAAGCAAGGATCTAGAGGTAGCCTTCAGGAAGGACTGGGGAGAGAAGAGATTAAAAAAACCTTAAAGCTCATCTAGTTAAAAGAACCACTCTCTGACTGAACGAATAGGTCAGCGTATGACAGGCAGCCTCCAAGATGTCCACTAATGGTACACACCTCTGGTCTTCACACTCCTATCCGCTCTTATAGTGTACCAGGGTCAGTGTATGTGAATAGTGGAATACAGCATAAGTGATGGTATATTACTTCCGAGATTAGGTTATAAAGGATATCACAGTTGCCTGATTTGTGGATCACTCACTTAGGGGCAGTCATGTACCCTCATGAGCAACTCTGTGTAGAAGCCCACAGGGCGAGGAACTGGAGCCTCTGTAAACAGCTGCTTGAGTAAGCTGAGCAGCAGATCCCCCAAACCCAGCTGACCCTTCAAATGACTGTAGCTCTAGCTGGCATCTCGATTGCTACACAATCAGGCAACGATTCTTCATGAGACAACCTGAACCTCCACCAGTTAAACCACTCCTGAATCCTTAGCCTACAGAAACTGGGAGATAATCATGTTTGTTGTTTTAAATCACTAAGTTTTGGGTAATTCATTAAGCCACAATAGACAAATAATACCGATGTAACATTCAAAATCCCAAAACTAGTTAGTGGCCAAATGAAAAAGGGGAACGAGACATTCTGACTCTTAACACAGTGTTCTGTTATCATTCTGTTTTCCGATACATTATGGACTTCTTTTCTACTGGATACACATCTGTCAGAAACATCTGCAAATGTTTAATGGATCATAGTTCTCCTTTTTCGTAAGCAAAAGAAAATGAAAACTGGACCCTGCATCCTCATGGATGCACAATAAAATTCAGTAAGGTAAATATTTTCTTTTTTCTTATCATATAATAATAAATAAGCATTTATAAAGCATGCCAATATCTTTTTGCCAAGATTTCTGGAAGGACTGGGAGAACTAATTCAAGTTTGTGCTTAGCCTTAGAACCAGAAATACAATTTCTGCTTGACTTCTTGTAACCACTTAACAAGAATGACATAGACTACCCAGCAGTAGTTATATCATTTAAATACTTTAATAATTCTGATCTTTCTGTGCAGTGAGCAGTGACAGAACCTTGTGTCTGCATTTCTGTCTATTGTCTCTAAATGTTATATGCAGAGAAGGTCCGATTGCCAAAAAGCCACTTTGTGGCTTCCATCTTCATGTCATAGAGTCTGCCATTTAAATGCCCATGACTGTTAGAAAAATTTTTTGTGATCTTTTCACTTACAGTTTGGGTCTTTTTTTAAAAATGTGATTATACAGTTTTTAATTTTATTTTTTTCTTAGGAGTATAGCTAGAAAATTTGGTTTAGGATTCACAAGAACAGAGGTTAAAAAGTTTGATCTCACGTGTATTCAAGGCTCCATATTCATTAAATCTCTCACAATATCAGATATATTTCCAATTACTCCTTATAGTTAGTAGGTTAATTTGTTGTCATATATTCCCAGAAGTAGAGAGATTCCTGAATGTTTTTCTGTATTTTTTCTCATTATGTTTAAAAAATGTATATATTTGCCAACTGTTCCATAGTATTATTTAGTCTCTTGAGAGAAAAATTTTCACTCCCTTGACAGATTAGTATTCTTTTGGTTACAATCTAGCTCATTAAGTATGGCTTGAGATAAAATATAATTTTGTATTTTATATTAAATAGGTTAGTGACTAGTGTATAGTTTAAAATTTTTTTACAAAAATTTAGCATTGTTTTTTACTGTCAGCAAAAATAAGAACACAAAAGTATGTGTCCTTAATTACTTATGGTACTAATTTTTCTAGTTTTGTCTTCATTTTCGAAAATTCAAATTTTCCTAATCAAATTTATGTTTACAAATTCATTTTATTTTTATGACCCTAGCCATGGTTTTTAGAAAGAATTCAGTCATTCATTCAGCAACTTTTCTTGGGTACTTAGATGCTGGGAATTTTTGTAGGTGTTAGGGACTTGGGGTTGAGTAAACTTATATATATATATATATATATATTATACACAATACATATATAGGCATATATATTTACAAAATTGCCATTTTCATGGCACTTGCATTATAATGAAGGAAGAGTCAATAAGCAAATATACAAAATGAATATAATATGCCCAATGGTGATTAAAAGCTAGGAAGGAAAAATAAGTCAGATAAGAAGATAGAGAACAATGATCTGAGTGAGGAGGACTCAAATATGTACCTATTTGAAACAAATGCATTTCAGAAGGAAAGACCAATATAGAGGCAAGCAAATAATACCTGACAGCCCAAGAAATAGCCAGGAGATGTGTGTGTGGCTATAGCAGAGTCAGCAAAAGGAGCTGAGATCTATGGGAAGCAAGGGTCAGATCTCATAGAGCCCAGAGCTTGGAGGCTGAGGTAAGGAGTGGTTTTAACTAGATCAATCCAAGCGGTGGTGAGAAGAGGCTAAAGTAATAATTGTGGAAACAGGAAGACCAATTAGGAGAGGATGTTAGTTCGGATCCTCTCAGAAGCCAAGTAGGGATCAGATGGTTAAGATATTTACAAAGAGGGCGCACCCTGGTGGCCTCTGTCTAGTACATCCTGGGAGTGATCCCACATACATTCCAAGGTCCCTGGTTTAAGATCCAGGGATGGGAGCGGACAGCGAATGTGATCAACTAATTAATAATAAAGATGCTTCTTCTGCCTCTATTTTCCTGCCTGCATACTCACCGTCGTTGCTGACTGTTCGTTTCCTTTAAAAATTATAAAGAGGAACAGCTAAGAGGGGAAGGGGAAAGGATGCTAAAATAGGCAGAGACCCTTCAATGGAGAGGAGGATAGAAGGAGAGCAGGGAGGTGAGATGAAGGTGTCTGAAACTGCAGTGCAGTCCTGTGAAAGTTTAGCAAGGCCAGTGGGGAGTTCTTAAACCAAAGTCACCCATCAGAGAAGTCCCCCGTTGCCCAGGAATGCATCTGCTCCAGTGTTCCTGTCTTGTCATGATTATCTGGAAACAGTATTTGGAAAGTGTGGCTTCTGGGTCAGCACAGTGATGGATTCTAGTAGCTCAAGTCATCAATTATGCTTCTGCACTGGGAGAGGCATTTTCTCATGACCTTCACAGAGACTTTTGCTTTAATTCAGGAAAGAGAGATCATGGTGGCTTGGGTTAATGAAGTAGAGGGACTTTGGATATATTCATCTGGACCTATTCTGAAAGTTAAGTTGGCCTCATTTGCCAATAGATTTGATCTGGGTTGTAAATGAAGAAGAGTGCTGTGTTCTGAGTGACAGAAGGATGGCATTTCCACTTAACTGAGATGAGGAAGATGAGGAAGTGTTGCAGGAGGGCAATCAGGAGTTCGTGTTGGCCATGTTTAGCTTGAGCTGTTGATTAGAATGTGAATAATGAGGCCAGTGAATAGAGGAGTCTAGATTTCAAAGGAGCATATCAAGCTGGAAATACAGATTGAAAATCATCAACATATGAATAGAACTTAAAGTCATGGGACTGGATGCGTTGACGTACAGAGTATATATTTATAGATGGAGAGAAGAAGCAAGTTGAGGCTTGGCAGGGAAAGGACGAGAACCTCCCCAAAAGACTGAAGAAGTTGCAGCCAGTTGGAAGGAGGGGCCCTACAAGGAGTGGTGTCCCAGAAGTCAAGTGCAAAGAATTTTCTAAAGGGATCCTTTTTTACTTTTCTGTTTCTTTAATCTTCATGTCTATTAAATGAAATTTCTAAGAACTAGTGATATATTGCTAAATGGACCTACTAAATAATCAGGAAGAAAATAAAGCTTATAAAAATATTGAGTCCGTGGCCAACTGAGAGCCCATCTCCACCATTCACTGAGTGTCCTTGGGCAAATCCCTCAACTTCTATTTGCTTCCATTTCCTCATTTCCACAATGGTGGTGATACAGTGGTTCACTGAGTTAGCAGTTAGTAATAATTACTGGAACACGCCTTGATGGAGTAGTGATTGGGTCTGCCACCCACAGATGGGTGTAGTCCACACACATCCCAAGGACTCAGATTTGCATCCTGTGGCTGGGGGGAAAAATCAAGATGAACAGCTAAATAAAGTAAATAAAATGCTTTTCTCTCCTCTCTCTTCCTCCCTGCCTATCTCTGCTAACCTTCATTCCTATCTGCACTTTTCCTTTAAAAACAAATTATTAGGACACTGCCTGACATGTGATAATTATTCAATAAATATAATTATTATGTAAGAAATATGGCAAATAAAGATCAATCTTATTATTCCTCAAGTTTTATGATGGTAGCAGCTAGGATGTAAGGGTTTAGTGTGTAGATGTTTTTTAGATTTCATTTCTGTGAGAAAAAAATACACGGCATATGTATATATAGTTATGTATGTGTGTTTATTATGTATATATATTTATATATATAAGCCCTGGGCAGTCGGAAGGATCCATGCTTGGGGTCAATGCTGTGCTGTTATCATCTTTAAATTCTTAATAATTTTTGAAGGAAAGGCGCCACATTTTCATATTGTATGGGGCCTTGCAAAATATGTCTCTGTACAAACACACACACATACAATTTAAATTCACTAGGATTTTTGTTTTTTAAATAAGAATAAATAATTCACCAGAAAGAAAATACTTTTTTAAAGAAAAGTTGAAGGCAGGTATGAAGGTGAGTAGACAAGTAGGCAGGAAGAGAGAGGAGGAAGAAGCATTTTATTTTACTTTTATTTAGTTGTTCATATTGGTTGTTTTTCCCAGACCCAGGACTCAAACCCAGGGGTAGGTGATTTGCATTCTTTGGAGGCATCTAACCTAACCGCTGCTCCACCAGGGTGTGCTGGAAATAAAAATATTCTTCAAAGTGTTTTTTTTTTTCTTCTTGAAATAATGGATTATTTATTATGATCTATTATAATTTTAACATTCACTTAAGTTCAGAGGTAAGAAATAACTGCATAATGAAATTATCATAAATAACATTAAAAGGCGGATATTCAGAAACCTCTGTATTCTAGGATACGCACCTTGTTTAAGCAATAGAAAGATGCTGATGATGGGCAGCTGGCACTCAGGCAGGGAGTAGCAAGTTGGAGCAGACATGCCATTCTTATATCTTCTCAGGATGCTTCTAGCTTCTCCTGAGGACAATGAAATGTTTTAAGCATCAGAATGTGGTCCATGTTATCATATCAATTTTTAAGGGTTGCCAGGCTTAGCAAATAAAACTATAAGATGACCAGTTAAATTTGAAGTTCAGATAAACAACGGATGTATTTTCATATAGGTGATCACATACAGTATCTGGGATATAGGTATATTATGAAGTTATCGGTTGGTAGCAGAAATTAAATTTACATGAGGGTTCTGTGTGTTATCTACCATTTTTCTTAATACCATACCTGATACATGGTAGGTGATAAATATACTTGAGCGCCAGTCTGCTTTTCTTGCTACCTGTAGGTGGCAGTCTGATCAAATAATTCCATGGGAACTTTTGCAAATCCAAGTTTAATGATTATTTGTCCATCTATTAATAATACTATATTTAAACATTATGTAAAGGAAATTTACACAAGTGAAAAATGAGTTTTAAAGGTTCTCAACATTAAATATAATTTAGTTCTCTTTTCCTCTGTAATTCACCATCAAACCTACATCTGGTCCCAGTCCAGTGAGCTAGTGACTTTTACACTTCTAAAGATATTTTGAGAATTATGCAGGGTCTTTTTTTTTTTTTGTGATTTGGAAAGCTTAATATAATTCTGTTTAATTTTGGTATTACGAAGAAAAAGAAATAATTATATTGGTGCTCTTAAGAAACCATTTCCATTAGTATGAGATTCTGGATTCATTCAAAACTATTATCATTATTACACTAATTTAATACTATAATCCAAAAATACAGCCATAACCGTGTAATTGTATTTATACATAAAATGATATGACATATACAAAGATAACTTCTATTATCCGTTGCATCTACAGCTGGACCCTCTCCACCTCCCTCCCCACCCATTCTCCTAAGGATGCTCTTGTCACAGATGTATGTCTTCTTACATAATCAAAGAAGAACCTCTCCATGAAATCCAATAAAGTCCCTAAGTAATTATTACATATTGTATACTAGAGAATTTTCTTTGATTTTCAATATAAAAGCCTTTGGGTTTTGTTTTGTTTTGTTTTGGTTTTGCAGAAAATTGCACCACTTTCTGGCTCCTCATTATCTGTTGAGCTGTGACAACATACTTAACACTGCACAAAACACAGGGCACAGTCCTTCCCTTCTCTAATGTTGTGAAACCACCTAGGAATTACAATCTATGAAATCATGAGCTTCGAAGGTAACACCTTTAGGTATTTCAGTTCACAGATATTTTAATGTGTGTTGATTTGTAAGCTGTAAAATGAATGGAAGTTTCAATATTTATCAGAGAAGTCAACTTTGCACTAGGTGGCACTGGTTGGTAATATGCTATTTACGTTGAACTTGACTAGCTAGTAGTTTTTTGATACTTTCCTGTATACCAGTAGTTACTCTGCAAATAAGAAGCCCATAAGGATTTTTATGATTATGAATGTAACTTATTATATTAATGAAAAACTTGAAAAATCTAGAAAAGTATTAAAAAATCATCTTAAAATAAATATTGACAACTGATCAGAATAGAATATCTTATAAACATATGTTTATGCTTAGATAGCTTGCAAAATATTTTTCTCTATGGTTCACAAAGTTCTGAATAGATATAACTCTGGAGTCAAACAAACTTGGTTTCAGGTCCTATCCCTGTCACTTATTTGAGGCCTCTTAGCGCAAAGTTAAGTATCATTGAGTTTTAATTTTGTTTTTAGATTGACTTGTCTCCCTCCAGCTGCCATCCATTTCTCTAGTAAAGTGATGCGTTATCTGTCTTTTATTATGTTCATTGCACTCTTCTGTTCCACAATTCTGACTTCTATCCCCATTGTCCAAAAATAACTCTTATTAAGGTCACCAATGGACATCTTATTGTTATATCAATGCACAGCATGCTCTTTCTTAGTAGCAGTGATAGTCACAATACTTGACAGTTACCTGTATTCATCGCACAGCATTTTATAACTCCAGGTGCTGTGAAGATGTATGGGTAACTTGAAGTTAGCCACGGTGACAATATGAACATCCAGGGAATCTGCAAATGCCATAAATAAGTCTCCCGGGTGTCCCCACCCCAAGCCATTTTTTGAACACCATTGAAGATAGGTGATCATTTTGCCCTTCACAGAACTCTCTTTTTCCTTGCTTACTCAATACCACTCTCTCTTGGGTTCTTCTCATTTTAGCACCTACATCTTCCTCTCCTTTCTGGCTCTTCTTCTAACCCACCACTGATGTTAGCATTCCTGAGGACCCAGTCCTGGGCTCTCTCTTCTTTTTATCATATACTAGTTTCAAAAATGACCTCCCTATTTTCCATTGTTAAAAACAAAACAACAAGTCCAAAATGGAGGTGCTTGTGTTAAGCTTACTTAGACTTCATACCTAATCAAACTGTGGTCTCAAGCCCCCTGCAATTTCAATCTCCCTGAGAAATGTAATTTTAACTGGTTACTATGGAATTTTCTGGTCAACACCAATGAGGTAAACTTTTCCATTCTCCAAAGGAAGATGAAGTAGTCATTCACAACACCTTTCTCCAGTCCCTATAGGTGGGTTACCTAAGTCTGAAATAATCCCTTCTTCCCTTGTGTTGGCCTCTTTTTGCCTATAAAAGCATTTCATTATGTACAGTTGTTTGTTTTTTTTTTGCAGTCCCGTTCTGCTTGCTAGATGGGATAGTGTCCAATTCACGAATCATTTAATAAAACCAATTAGATCTTTCAAATTAATGCCATTGGATTTTTGCTATTTAACACCATGGATTTAAATATTACATTATGTTGATTTCAGATTTGTAGCTGCTGCCCAGATATTCTCTCTAAGATCCAAACATCAGACCACTTATTTAAACTTACGCTCGATGTTAGACAAACATCTCAAACTCAAGGCCAAAACAAAGTCACAGATCTAATTCCCCAGCCTTTCCCTGCCTTACCTTGTTTATCCCAGCATGAGCATGTCGGTAAATCTACTCACTTGAGTGTCATCCCTGGCTCTTTCCTCTCCTTCAACCTCATGTCTGATCTGGCAGCCAGTCCTGTCAGCGCTACTTCCAAAATAACCTCGTAGGGATGTTTTAATTTATTTAATGTATTTGACTTTGGAGATATTCACAGTCTCATTTTTATTGACATCATATTTCAGGATAGTGCCCTTTCCCAGCTTAATAAAACTGATCTCAACTTCAGTTCTTCCTCCCCTCTCTCTCCATGTCCTGCAAATAGTGATTGGAGATTGTAAATCAGATACCACCATTTCCTTGCTTAAAATCCTTAAATGGCCTTTTCTTCCATTTAAAAGATCTGGTCCCTACTTATCTGTTTACTTGAAGTATGATCGTTAAGTTCACTAATGTTCTTTTGAAGCTCACAGTGCTTACTTTCTAATCACTGAATACGCCACATTTTCCCCCCATGTAGACTTTTTGTTTATGCTTCCCCATATCTGAAGTTATCTTTCTTTGGTTAGTTCCTTCTGTTCCTTTAGTTATCAAATCAGTTCAAACCTATCATTTAATTGTTCTTTATCTCAGCTCTGTGTTTTTTGTAGGAGCAACTATTTTTAATATTTAGCATTTCAGAATTGTTTCTTTTTTTTCTTTTTTTTTTTTTTTAAGAAGAGGTGCAGGCAGGAATGAAAGTGAATGGGCAGGCAGGGAAGAAGAAAAAGGAAGAAGAAAGTATCTTTATTTTATTTTTATTTAGTTGTTCACACGGGTCGCTCAGCGCTTCTCTCCCCATCTCACCCGCCCTTATGTGCAGGACTCAGTCCTGGGGTATGTGACCTGTGCTCCTTTGGAGGCAATTGATGTAACCGCTGCTCCATCAGGGTGCACCATTTCAGAGTTCTTGATAAGGGCAGTTGTTCTGAGGGCGACAGTGTTAAAACACAGGGTGTACTTCCTAGTTTTGTAGGCGTGTAGCATTACTTAAAAAGAAATCCCTGGTACTTATGCTTTGCATGACTGAAATGAAGAGCTAGAATTGCTGAAGGAATTAAAATATTAATGATAGTGTAAATAAGGAAGGAGAAAAAATTACCAACAAAACTAATAGGCCATAAATACCTTTGTCTTTCCCTGATTAAACACACATGAAAAGAGTATACATGGATTTTCAGAATTTAATAGGTTAGATTATGATACTAATACTGCTCTGGTTGTATGATTATAAATTCAGTTACTTAGTCAGAGATTTCTGCAACTTTAACCTTATATTAAAAATGGCAGGTGTGCCATGAGAGCAGCCAGTGAAAGTGAAGGTGAAATAGCATTTTTTATTTAAAAAAAAAAAAAAAAAGGAAAATGGAGGAGCTGAGAGAATAACATCATAAGCAAGATAAGACTTAAAATAACATTACAAACAGGCTATTAAAATAGCATGCGTACTTGCATCAAATTTTAAAACCAGTGTAGGAAAGAAATGTACTCAAATACTTGATGCTTGTACTCAGAAGCAGCTCTATGTATGTATATATAGAGAGACAGACACACAAAGACTTATTTTATCCTTAGAATACTGCAATGTATGAATATATTCCATAGAATGGATGCTTTATAATTTACCATTTTTTCCTTTGTTGCTCATTTATGTTCTGATTTCACTGTTACCAACGATGCTACATTGAATATCCTTGAAAGTGTCTCTTCATAATTGTTTGCAAATGTTTCTCTGAGAAAGACACTTAGAAACAACTGATGGGGAAGAAGGTAGTGTGGATTTTTCTTTGTAACTGTGACTCACAACCTGCCCTCCAGATTAAAATGGTTGAGGCTGTTGGTTTTGCTGGAAAATAGTTCTGCATACAAGCTTTTTCCTGCACGTGAAGGAAAGCCAAGGTCTCTTCTCTTCACTCCTGTACCTTTCCTTACAAAACAAAAAAAAAAGAAGAAAAATACTTCTTTGTATATATGCACACACACAAATAGTATATATGTGTGTAAACCAAGACAAAAGGTCTAGAAGGATATGCATCAAACACATGGAAGTAATTATCCCTGGGAAAGAAAGTTGGACTTGGGTGGGCCTTTACTTTGTCTCTGAATTGTTCATCATGTGAATGATTTGATGTACTACTTATGTAATTAATATTAAAGAAAAAGGGACAAAGAAGGGAAGAAGATGTGCCACATAGCCACACGGTTAGTTTCATGGTCCCTGGAACTTGCTGCTTATGTGACTTCTCTGTGCTTCACTTGCCACCCTGTGTAAATGGGGTGATGAGAGTGCCCTCCTCGGAAGGTGGTTATAAAGATGAAATATGTAAAGTGTCTGTCATTTCGTATGAGTTATTATTGATTTAGGAAAGAATACATTATTCGTGAGTCCACTTTAGTCCAAGGAGAATTATTATTTTCTGTGTATTTTGCCATTAGTGAGACCTTGGGAAATGTAGTTTTAAAAAATCAATGTCAGACAGCCCTGGAAATGAGACGTCTTAATGGTCCTGCTATTATCTAGTCATCCTGGGAGAAAACACAGCATTAGCACAGTGGAGAGAGTCCCATCTAATCACATTACATCAAACCCTACCAGGTGCTAGAGAGGAAGAGACCAATGAGGCCAAATTCCTGTTCCTTTTTTAAAAAAATTTATAGATAATAAAATAATATAGATTTATAATATAATATAAACCCATATGTGCAGCGTCCTCATACCTCAGATACACCCTGCCCACCACCAAATTACCAAAAACTCTTCACTTTTGTCCAAACCCCACCATTACTTGCCCCTACACCCTGCCCTATTCGCCACCAGTGACCTCAGTTCCATTGCTAATGCCCAAGCATTGGTTTTTTTTAGTCCGTTCCTTTGCTTTGTGTTATAGTCCACATAAGTAAGATCATCTGGTATATGTCTTTCTTCTTCTGACTTATTTCACTTACCTTACTTCCCTCTAGATCCATCCATGTTGTTGAAAATGACAGGATTTCATCTTTTTAAGGGCTGTATAGTGTTCCATTATGGATATATATCATATCTGTTCATTCTGATGATGGGTACTCAGATCATTTTCAGTTCTTGACTATTGTAAATAATGATGCAATAAACATGAGGGTGCACATATATCTGAGGATTGGTGTTTTTGTGCCTTTTGTGCAAATATCCAGAAGTAGAATAATAGGATAGTATGGGATTTCCATTTAAAATTTTTTAAGGAAACTTCATACTGCTTTCCATAAGGATTATACCAGTTTGTACTCCCACCAACAGTATAAAGTGTTTCCCTTTTCCACATCCTTGCCAACATTCAAATTTCTGTTCTTAAGGAACCCTTTCTCCATGATGAGGAGTGCCAAGGAGGGCAGAATTAAATCAGTAAACAGATTGTTCCAACAGTGCTCTAATAGGATTGCAGAACAAAGAATGGAGTTAACAAAAGGAATGTGAGAATGAGGACATTTTCCAGTAAAAGGTGAAGACTCTGGAAAGATAAGAAGCATTAATATGAAAATAAGGAAGATGTGGGCACTCCAGGCAGAGGAAGCAGTAATTTTGAAAAGTAGTAAATGTAGCATGTCTTTTTAAAAAAATAAAGCTAATGTTAATTGGGAAATATAATACTGTGAAAGGCTCAATGATTTACCAAAATTACCCTCTATGTACCTCACAATGAGCCTGTAAGGGAAGTACTGTTATGTCCCTTTTCACAGATGAACACAGCAAGGCTGAATGATACATGGAGCCACGTCGGGTTCCACAGGATGTAATTTCTGGAACGAGGATATTCAGAAGCGTGGTACTTGGCTTCAGAGCGCAGGCTCATTACCACTAGAAAGAAGCACCTCCTTGATGACCCATGGCCTCCATCCTAAGGCCCTTGTTGTTCCAGGTGTCTGCTGTTTCCAGTGACCTCACCCTGGTCTGAGATTAACTGACCCATGGGGTAGAGTTGAGGGTAAGACCGCCACCGTCTCAGTCACGACTCTGGGTACTTCCTGCTCCTTTCGAGAAGACTGTTGGTCATCTTCAAGAGTGGGCCACCAGAGTCGCGTAGCCTCAGTCCTCCCCATGTGTCCCTAGGTCCTTCCTCTTTTTTTTTTTAAGTGCTTTACTACAGTACTTCAGTATATGTAGGTTCCCCATATGTGCAGTCTCCCCGGTCCACAGACATCAGATGACCAAGTGCTCTTCACGGTTGTAGTGGGCTCCGCCACCACTTGAAGCATGGATGTTTTTATGGGTGTGTGTGTATTTGGGTGCTGAATGGGGCAGGGGGAGAAGGACTAATTGGAGATGTATAGAGTTAACAAGTTTTGAAAGATCACGACACCCGAAACTTACCTTAATTATGTAGCATCAGTATTGTGGTAAAAGCAGAAAGATAGCAGTGGAAACTTCAGTGAAAGCAACCTGCCTACCTGGACAGATCAAGGGGTCTATGTAAATAGTCTCAACTTTGACAAACTACCTGTGAAAAATATTAGAGGTTAATTTCTGCCTTCTGCTCCTAGGTAGACTGCATTTTCTTATGGCAGGTCACTGAACTTGCTATAATGTCAAGCAGAAAGGGATAAATTATAAAATTCGTAGTTTAAGAGACAACAGAGAGCTGTGGAAGAAACATTGAACACAATCTGAACTAAAATTCCAGAGAATTCACTCAGCAGCTCCCTTGCTGAGGGAGTTGGCAATCTCTGCTCATCTTCTTCCCTGGGAGTGTTTTCCAGTTCTGGGGCAGAAACAAGGATCAGGTTTGGTCTGGGAAGAGAAGACTCCTCTAGGTAAAGGAGAAACAAGTAGAGCTTTCGGCACTTGTGTGGGGCTGGCTTGACAGATTGTCAGCCAGGATAGAATTGAACACACAGAAGTATTTGCTGCTAACTGGGTGATGATGGATGCTAGGGGACTTGGCTAGAAACTTCTAAAAGCTACAGTGAAATATTTTAACTCCACACTACTTAGAAGACAATGTCCCATTAGAAGGAGATGTTCTGCCACAAATATTTAGTCAGTTACTTCCTCAAGAAATTAACTAAATATTGAAACTGCATGAAGTCAGAGGGGAAAGAAAGCTAAATTCAGAAGCTCTGAAGGGCAGAGATGATCCTGAAGAGGTGAAGAGCCATAGACCTAGCAAGCTTTTCATCAAAACTCAAGAGAACTAGACCAGACAAATAGGAAAAGAAAGAAATCTGAGTTGAGATTATCTGACTACATGATGGAAAATGGTATCATCTGCAGCCTCTGGATTCTTTTTTGTACTCTGTCTGGCATATAATTAGTCACAAAATATGTAAAGAGGCAGGAAAATTGACTTAATATTCAAGAAAAAAAAGCCAGACAATACAAGCAAAACTACAGATGATTGCATATGATTATATATAGTCATGCATAGCTTAACTACTGGCTCTGGACTGATGGTTATTTTGAAGTCCTTGTCTCATAGTTCCAAAATTTATGTGTTCTAAGAAATGTGTATTTGTGAGATTTTGTCTTTGTATGAATATCATAGAATGTATTATACAAACTTAGATAGTCTACTATATATCTAGGCTATAAAATATCACCTATTGGGACCACCATTGGGTATATAATCCATCATTGATTGAAATGTCATTGACACATGATTGATTAGAATTAACCAAGAAGGATGGTAAATATGACAAGACAGTCAGTAAATTTGAGGAGAGATCGGTGAAATTATCAAATTGAATATATAGAGAAAAATTATGGAAGAAAAAAGAACAGAGCATAAAATACATGTGGAATACAAATAGTCTAAAACATGTCACATATTTTTTATTTGAGAGAAAGAGAGAAAGGAGTGTGGAGCAAGTGAGAACTCTTGGTGTTTTTTCTTTAAAGACACCAATCCTTTCGTAAAGGTCTTACTGTCATGAACTTATTCAAACCTAATTTTCTCTCAAAGGTTCTGTCTCCAACTACTATCATATTGGGTGGTAGGATTTGTATACAGATTTGGCAGGGAGGACATAATTCCATACATAGCACCTTACTTCCCAGGTCAAAGGTACAACAGTGACACTCCTGTGTCCCAATCCAGGTCCTCTAGGGAACTGGATTAGCCCATTTTAGGTCAGATCCTTACTCAGTCCAGTCAACTGTGGTTGTAAGAGAGATCACTGTCATTGAGTTGTAGTGTGGTTTTAAGAATTCTCTTGATTAAAAAAAAAAGTTTACCATATAGCTATGTATCCCTATATGATACAGTTTCTAGTTTGGCTTGTTTTTTAACAACAGTGTTTCTATGACTCAACAATATTATTGGTTATAGTTGCAATGCATTCACTATCACAAATGTATAATATTCCCAATGTGTGACTGTCTCCCACTTTGTTTTACGTATCTTCAACTTTGTTGATTCTTTCTTTAGATGTATCCAGTCTACTGATGAATTCATTGAAGGAATTCTCATTACATATATATCTAGTAATTTTTCATTTGAATTTTCCTACTGTTTCCCTCTCTTTGCTGAAATTCCCCATCTCTTGTACATGTCCTGTCCCACTAGATCTGGATTGATGGTTATTTTGAAGTCCTTGTCTCATAGTTCCAAAATTTAGGACAAATCTGAGTCTGGTTCTGTTGATTCTATTTGGTATCATTTTCTTTCCTCTTAAAGAACTTGCTTTCACATTATTCTAGGATAGGTCTACTGGGGATGCATTTTCTCAGTTTTCGCTTGTTGACAAAAGTTTTTTAATATTGTTGAAAAAAAATTTCAATATTACTGAAAAATAATTTTGCTGAATATAGAAATCTAGTTTGAATTTTTGTTTTTCCTTTTAGCATCTTAAAGAAACTTTTGTCTTCTGGATTGCTCAGTTTTTGTTATTCAATTATTCTCATTTTGCATATAGTTTATCTAATTATTATTGTTCTGTATAGTTTATCTTTTTATTCCAACAGCCTTTATGGATACCTCTGTTCCACTGGTGTTCAGCTGCTTGCTTATATGTCTGGGCATATTTTGGTTTGTATGTGAGTGTATATTTATCCTGCTTGGGAACAATTGAGTTCCTTGGAATTTGGGTTGTTTTCCTCAAATTTAGAATATTTTTTGCCATTATCTCATTAAATATATTTTCTGCCCCTTCTCCTCCTAGAATTCAAACATAAATGTGTTAGACTTTTGTTGTCCCAATTGGTCACTGAACTGCTGTTTATGATTTTCTTCAGCGTCTTCTTTTTCTCTATGTATATCACTTCGAATAGATTTTATTGATTACTTCATGTTCACTGATCATTTCTTCTGAAGAAATTTAAATTTTTATTTATTCTACATAGTGAAATTTTTGCCGAAGATATTATAACTTCATTCCTAAAACTTTTCTTTAATCTTTCATTTTCCATCACATTATATTTCTGTCTTACTTTAAATACTTGAATAGTTAATATAGGTATTTCAACGTTCTTGATTGCTATTTCCACTGTCTCTGTCATTCTGAATCCGTTTTAACAATTGCTTTCTCCTTGAGTTATGGGCTACCTTCCTCTGCTTCTTGGCATGTTTAACATTTTTGGCTAGATGCTGAACATTGTGACCATTTCTTTGCTGAGTGCTAGGTTTGTCCTTTTCCTTTAAGAATCCTGTTCTCCGTTTATAGGCAGTTATGTTGTTTACAGACCAGATTGCCCCCTTCAAAGCCCATTTTAGGTTTTGCAGGGGTGGGTGGAGTGCATCTCAATTCTTTTTTCATCAAGGTAACTTTGATTTACAAAATAATATACACTCATATGTGCCAGATCCCTATTCCTCAAATACATGACAACACACCCTGCCCACCTCCAAATTACCAAACATCCTACACCACTGTCCATTGAACTCCATCACCATTTGCCCCAACCCTGCACCTCCTTTCCTACTGGTAACCTCAGTTCCATGGTCAATGTCCAAGGTTTGGTTTTTGCTTTGTCTGTTTGCTTTGTTTCTCTATATTCCACATATGAGTGAGATCATCTGGTATTTGTCTTTCTCTTTCTGAATTATTTCACTTAGTGTAATCTCCTCGAGATCCATCCATGTTGTCACAGATGACAGAATTTCATTTTTTAAGGACTATGCAGGATTCCATTGTCCATATGTATGTACCACATCTCCTTTATTCATTAATCTGATGATGGACACAGCTAATTTCTAATTATGACTATTGTCAACAATGCTGCAATAAACACGAGGGTGCATGGATCTCTGAGAATTAGTGTTTTTGTGTCTTTTGAGTAAATACCCAGAAGTAGGATGACAGGATTGTATGGAATTTCCATTCTCAATTTTTTGAGGAATCTCCATACTGCTTTCCATATAAAGGTTGTATCAGTTTGCACTCCCCCCAACAGTATAAAATGTTCTCTTTTCTCTACATCCTCTCCACCCTTTGTTGTTTCCATGGATGGGGTGTATCTTGAACTCCAGCAGCATTTTAGCCTTCGTACTAGTGTTTGACCACTATGGGCTCTCCACTGAATGCCTTAGATTATCACCAATGAATTTCCATGTGCCTGTCACCCTTGTGATATCAGTAAATTTTTCCACTTTCAACTCTGTTCACTTTACCTGCCCCTGTGGAGCTTCCCCTTCCTTACACTTCCCCTTGGAGCTTCACTTGCACCTAGTAGGTAGTCTTACGAAGACACTTGTTGACTTTTCCTGGGGCTCTTCCTCCATATAGTTTCTTCCACTTCACAACAGTTATTTTGTTCCATGATGTCACCCCAGCCTTTCAAGACTGTGCTGCTCTCTGTCTCCTAAATTCACTGAGGTCTGTTTCAGCTTCTCCTCTTTCCCCCAAGGTCTTCAAATTCCTCTAGTCAGAAAACTAAGAATTTATTTGCTTTCCTTTTTAAAGGATCACTGTCCTAAACTGCCTGTTGTCCAATCCTTAAAAATATTTGTTTCCTATATGTATGATATTCAACTTTTCAATTGTTTGATGTGGGAAGGCAAGTCCAGTTCTTGTTCATTATGACCAGTATAGTTTCTGCTTCCATTTCAGAGTCCCTTTTAAACGTCTGCTGGACTGCCTCTTTCTAGTTCTTATATTGTTCATTTTACCTTCTTTTTTCCTTAATTAATTTCACTAAAGAGAAATCATTTCACTAAAGAGGAGATCATTTCAAAGAACCATTTTATACTAGTTTCTAGTTTCAAATATATCAGTATTTAGATTCATTTACATGTAGACAAGTTTTTCTCCTCATTTTTGTCTTCCATCTTTCACCATTAAGAGGGATAATTTTTCTCTATGTTTATATGTTATATATTTCTGTGTAAATTATGTAGCTATTCCTTTAGTGGTAAACTCAATATTTATCTCATAATATGATTATTTTGCCCTCGTTATTGAAAGATAGTTTTGCTGCTTACACAATTTAAAATATCTAGTCATAGGTTAGTTAGAATCCCGTTGCCTTCTGGCTTTTATCATTCCCTCAAGAAGTCTGTTCTTTCTAGGATCTGCCTTTTCTTTTGATTGCATTTCAGATGTCTCTTTGTCTTTAGCATTCAGTTAAATACAGTGCATCAGCACACCCTAGCGGCCTAGCAGTGTATCCCGCTGGGTGCAGACCACATAATCCCAAGGTCTCCTGTTGAGGATCTGGGACCCTGGGGCCCCAGGGGGAAACAACCAAGATGAGCAACTAAATAAAATAAATAAAAATGCTTCTTCCCCCTCTCTTCCTACCTACCTGCCTACTCACCTTCTTTCCTGCCTATACCTCTCAAAAAAAAAAAAATGTATCTAGCTTTGGATTTCTTTTTACTCATCCTGCTTGATGTAATATAGACTGTCTCCCTTTATCTGTAAAGTTGTCTTTCTGTAAAATGTTCTCAGTTGTTACCTTTTCAAACATCTCTTCTCTATGCTTTTCTTTCTCTTTTAGAACTCTAATTGTACATATGACCTTAGATATCTTAACCTCTCTTTTGTATTATTGATTTTGTAATACTTCAGAGTTATTTTATTAATTTTTTAAATATTTATCTTCCATTTCGTTGATTCTGTGGTTCCAGCTAATTTTCTGTCTTCACCATGGAATTCACAAAATGTTAACAGGTGGCATTTTTAATTTCTATATGGT
The DNA here is from genome assembly GCA_004363575.1 of Solenodon paradoxus. Taxonomy (NCBI): domain Eukaryota; kingdom Metazoa; phylum Chordata; class Mammalia; order Eulipotyphla; family Solenodontidae; genus Solenodon; species Solenodon paradoxus. Next base: position 87,494 of record RJWH01001912.1, read on the forward strand.
TCTTTTTGAAATATTTTGGCCATTTTTATAGCTTCTTGTTGGCTCATTTTTGTGATGTGTATCTTTTATTATATCATATAGTTCATGCTTTATTTTATATTCATTATCTGAGAATTTTCAATATTTGAAATAGTATCTAATCTACTATTTTTATTTCTTTTGGCTCTTACTCAGAGTGACATGTTTCCTTATATATTTGGCAGTCTTTGATTATGACCTCGGTTTGGTTGATCATCTGTGGAGTCCCAGGAGTGAAGAGTGGGATTTTTTTTTTTAATCAAAGTAGAATTTTTGTTTGCTTTTCTTGGAAACCAGAGATGCTATTGATCTTGGATAATTTTAGCCTGCACTAGTGGCCTGAATTAATGAAGTATATATAGAACTATATTATATATTCATATAGAGAATTAATATAGAAAAAAATAACCCCTCTTAAAGGTGAGAGATAGCAGAGAGAGGAGGAAAATATAAATGTCATGAGGACTGTGACCTTTTCTAGCTTGTTTGTCACACCTTCCTCATTGCTTATGACATGGTAGTAATTATAAAGGGACTTGGTGAAAAATGACTGAGTAGTTCATTCTGCTTTTTTATTTTTAACTTGAAGTCATATAGAAAACAGAATTATTCCCATGCTACTCATGAGAAGTTTAGGTTCAGAATGAAAAGTGAGTCAGCAGTTGAAAAGCTGTGGGAGTATTCAATCATTTAAAATATCAATAAAGACTAGAGAACTAGAGAATATAATAATATATATTAATTTTCCTTCCATTAGACATTGAAGGAGTATTTTTGGCAAGAGTTAAATAGTAATTTACTTCTTTTCAAATATAGACTGAAATGTATTTCTTCTCTTTGGTCTATATAAACTCATTTGTATAATTTCTACCAAAAGATCTTGTGCTCTCTCTCCCTCTCAAAAGGTACAGGCAGGAATGAAGGCAACTAAGCAATCAGAGAGAGGAAGAAGCAATTTATTTTATTTTTATTTTTTCATCTTGGTTGTTCCCTTTAGCCCAGGGATGTGAACTTGGGTCCTTGGGATGCATATGGACTATGCTCAGCTGGAGGCAGCAGACCTAACAGCTACTCCACTACGGCACACCAGATACTTTATTTTTTTACTTTAAAAAAGTTATATTTAGCATGTTCTGGTAGCTTAGGGGTTAAGCCCATGCCTGGGGAGCAGTATACTCACAGCCTAAGGAGCCGGGTTTGTGGCCTGGACCCCAAAATGAACAACCAAATAAATTAAATGCTCCTTTCTCTTCTGTCTTCCTTTCTGCCTGCTGCCTGCCTGCTTTCATTCCTGCCTGCCTTCCTTGCTCTTAAAAAAAAGTGGTACTTGATATGTCTTAAAAATTTGTTGGATATTATAGTTTGTCTTTATAATTTCAGTTACATTAGACAGTACATTTATTAGGGTGTTCAAGCTAACAAGGACTTGCTGTATGGTTAGAAGAATTAGTTTCTTCCTATAAGATTAGCGAAAGAGGGTGACCTGTTAGGGTCTATTAGACCCTGGGAGCATTCCCACATACATCCTAAGTTCCTGGGTTTAAGACCCAGGGGCAACCCAGGATCGAGAGAACAACTAATGTGAATGACTAAATAAAAATAAATAAGTGCTTCTTCCCCCTCTCTCTTCTGGCCTGCCTGCCTACTTGCCTTCATTCCTGCCTTCACCTTTCCTTTAAAAAAATTACAGGAGGAAATATCAGGATGATGTGATTAATCCTGAGTCATTTCAAAGTATCATAATTCCAAAATATAAGCAAATATCATATGTATTTTAGAGTATGAACTGACACCTAGATTAAAATTGTATTTATAGGAAAACCTTTCTTTAGTCAAAGATTATCTTTGATAAAAACAATCACTGTCCCACCTGTCAGTTAATTGGCTACTGAGCACGGGTTGTGTGTCTAACAGTATTGTGTAAGGTATCTTATTTCAATCAGTTATATATAGGAGTATATTTTATAGGCATCAGTGTAGTCTATTCTAAGCATCTTAAGGACAAGAGTAAGATCTCTTTATTCTCAGGCTTTTGCATTGCACCTGTGTTTCTGGTGGGAGGTTACAAAGATCATAATCATTGTGACACAGAAAAAGACTGGATTTTAACTGTAAGGATAAAAATAGAAAGGTATACAACTTGGGGACCCCCATATCTTAGTATGATATCTGGTATAATATGTTCTATAATATGCCTCCTGAAAAATTAATTCTTTTAATCTTTAATTACATTTTGATTCATTTTCATTTCAAAACTGATTCTGATGTGGATTTCATATTCATAGTCTTAAAAATAATACTATTCATTATTTCTTTTATTCACAACAAATTCATTTTAGAATACTGAAATTGCATCTTGGTCTATATTTCACACCACATCCATTACCAGATTCTAGTATCTTTTACCACCATCTTTTCCACTCTTTCTTTCCTTCCCCTAGAACGACTTCAATTCAACAAGACTCTGATTTCAAAAAACTTGCAGTCAACTGAGGAGACAGGGAACAAGTATAAGAAAACCATTAAATCATAACACAAAACAAGGTATTAAGTATAAAACAAATGTTGGTTCTGAAAATACAGATTATAGAAGTTGAGAGACCAGGAGATTAATGTGGGCTCGGTAGCCAGAGAATATTTCATGAGGAACTGGGATATAAATTAATTTGGGTGGGAAGCAGGGCATTTCAGAAGAGCAATGTGAATAAGTATTGAGAATGAAGGAGACATGATATTATGGAGAAACGGGACAGAAATCTGTCTACAGTAGAGTATTTGCTTAGGGAAGTAGCTAGAGATGAAGTGAGAGAGGTAGGAGAACATAGATTATGGCTGATCTTAAAATCCCTGTAGACCTTAAGTTCCACATAGGTATGGACACTGTCTATCTTGTTTGCCATTATAACTCAAATATCAGCCATCAAAACAGGCACAAAATATGCATTCGAAAAGTTCTGTTGACTGGATGAATTGCAGGGATGAAGACACTACGGTGTTGAGCTTTACCTGGAGATGAGTGGGGATTCACTGGAGATTTTGTAGTATCAAGGTGCCATACTATAAATAGTGTTTCAGAAAAACTATTCTAGGCAATAGGCAAAATAAGCTGGAAGCAGTAGAGGCTGGGAGAGCAGCTAGGCTGTTTATTTAATCATCCTTTGGGAGAGAAGGGTTAATAGTAGACCGAGGACAGTAGGAAAGAAGATTTGTTTTGAGACTGATACAACTGGATTGTGATTTATTGGCAGAATTTCTGCCTAGAAGACAGTGAAAGGGGTGATGACAAGATGAATAAATAATGAATTGATTTCTTTTAGTTGGTAGCTGAATTTGAGAATTTCTATTCTTTTTACTCGGTGGTTTGTTGTTGTTGTTTTTTTTTTTTTTAGTATTTCCTTCCCCAGATGATCATTTGGTGGGACCTTATTCAATGATGCTCAATTATCCAGCAATTATTTTTCTCTAGAGCTATCATATTCATTTGTTCTTTGACAATTTCAGAATTGTCTGACGAGCTGACAATTCCCATCATAACAGGGCAGGTTTGGAAAGTGCCTACCTAGAAAATAACTCGTGCATCTCTTTGAAAGTGCATAGAGGAGGGGACAGAGATGGGAGTGAGTGTGAATGCCTGAAATGTGGACCAGTCTTGGAAATGTAATAAGATACGGTTTCTGTTTCCTTTGAAACTGAAAACCCGACTTCTTTAGTTTATCTGGTGGCTTTTGTTAGGTTGCTTACCAAGCAGCAAAGTCCAGCTGATAAACCTGTGGGCAGTACAAGATTTTTCTAAAATTTTCTCTCTTTGTACATTATATGTAGAAAAAGCATATTATTGTTTAATTTGCCCCTACTCTGCAGGCCAGTCCAGCCCTGGTGGGTCAGAGTTAATACAATGAACCAGATGTGTCTACAGGCGTGACAATGTGCTAGGCTAGTGGTCCCTGTTCTTCAGGACTTACCTTAAGGGTCACTAGAAGAAAAGTTCAGCCATTTCTCCCAGCAGCCTTTGAAGGGGCTCAGTGGCCACTAATTTTGCCCCATTTCGCAGTAGATCTCTCAAGGCCTTGTCCCACTGAGGGCCAAGCCCCCTCAGGCAACCCAGGTTTTCCCTGCCGGTCAAGGACAGCACCTAGGGGAGGGGGCGGAAGAGCGCTTTCTTTGCTTGGTCTCCCGGGACTAGAGCAGGTGTCTGGAAAGTCACTAATAATAGCAACAAAATCATCAGTTATCATTTTTAATTAAGAACCTGGGGTGGGGGCGGGGACGACGCAGTTCCTTAGTGCTCGCCCCACCTCGCCCGGGGACAAAGCCCCGCCTGGCGCCGCTGCAGGGCGGGCGGCGCGTCCCCTGCGGCCGCGGACCGGGTGGGCCCCGAGGGCGGGCGGGCGGGCGGGCGACGGCGGCGGGCCCCTCCCCGCACCGCCCGGGCCGCGAGCTGTCAGCACTGCCGCGCCGGGCGGCGGGTCCCCGCGGCCGCTGCGACCCCGCCTGCTGGCCCAGCGGCGAGAGCGGCGACCAGGTGTCCTGCGGGAGGCGTCACCGCGCTGCCAGCCGCCTGGCCTCGGCGGACCGGCGGGGGCGCGTCCGCGCGAGTGTGCATTCGGAGCTTTTTTCCGCCCCACGCCCTGTGCGCCCTGTGCGGTTTCTCTTCTGCCCTCGGCGCTTCGGCTGTGCTGCCGCCTGAACCATGTCCACAAGGGGTGAGTGGGGAGAAGGTGGACACGGTGCTCGAACCTCGCTCCTGGCCGGGCGGGGCAGGCGGGGACCTGGGCGGGCGGGGCAGGTGCGGAAGGCGAGGGGCTGCGGGAGCCCTGCTGGCACCAGGCGGGCCTGAAACTTTGGCAGCGGATCCCGGGCTGGGTGCGCCTGGGGGTGGAGGGCTGGAAGGAAGCCCTCGCCCTTGACCTTGATCCCCGGATGTGGGCGAAGCCTGAGGGCCAAGGTCCGTGTCCAGCTCACCTGTGCTCGCTGAGCGCTTGGGCCGGGAGGGCGTGGGGGATGGGTTGGATGCCGTCTGTCCTGCCGGGAAGCGGCCTGAAGGGCTGCTGGGAGGCAGGGATAGGTATTTTTTTTCTTCCTTTCTTGTTACCATTTTGCAGCTCGGTTATGGAAAGAATCCAGGGCTCGATGCAGTAAGATTTAAAGCTGCAGTGCTTACACCCCGTAAAAAAAGTAAATCCCCTACCTGTACTCCTATTTGCTTAAATGCGTCCCTCTCCAACCCCACCCTTTCACATCTGTTTTTTGTTTTTCCTTTCTGGGATGAAGCAATTGATACAGGTGAAATGGGGCAAAAGGAAAAAAAAAAATCAGAATTGCTTTTCAGGCAAGAGTGAAGGGGATGGTATTTCTTGCCATCTGGAGTCAGTAGAGATGCTGGGGAGTGTGGTTAATCATAGCTCAGAGGCTGCTACTATGCCTGAAGTATTAAAGAAATCAAGTCATTGTGCAGCTTGTCAGAAACTAAAATAAAGTGACTTGGTTGCTTTGCTGTAAGACTTAAGGAAAATATTGATGAATTTTAAAGTGTATTGCAAAGCAATAAAAATCCCCTCTTGATACTTGTAATAGGAGTTGCAGAGTTCTTTTTGCTCAGCTCTGTAGGATTAAGCGTTTGGATGGGTAGTTCAGGAATTTGGTAACATGTGTTGGTGAGTAAGTGCTGCTTTTCAGAGTTCATTTCAGGGCAGGTACTGAATCGTTTGAAATATAAAATGTTTTAAGAAATCTGGTGTTTGTCAGTCTGGTAATAATTGATTGGTTTCATACTTGGAAATGGTGTGTTAGGACTAGGTTGAAGATAAAATTTACATTCATAGATTACAGTCTGCCGAGGTGATGACATGGGGTCCTGCCTATTAGACATGCCTAGTAATTAATGCATGTCGGAGAAAGAAAAATGAAAGTGGAACAGGTATGAGTCTAGGAAACTGGATGTGTATACAGAATCTTCTGAGTGAACCCAGCCGTACAATCTATAAACTGTGTTCCAAGAAGGCACTTTCAGTTCTGTCCTGTATCTTCAGTACCACAGGAACATGTGGAGAACAGATGTCAGAGGTTGTAAAACTGTGGTCAGAGTCCACTACTGATTCCCTTTACACCACCCAAACCCATTGGTACAGAACCCATACAGACTGAGGGAACCAAGTAACTGCTTGGAATGTTGGTACATCCTTAGAGCCATCATTAGGTACCCTCACCTGTTTCACCTTGTTTCTGACCCCTCCTAGTCCTGCGTCTCTGTGGTTTATCTGAAGGTCTGAAATGAAGTTGCCTCCAGAGGTTCAGCGGATAACGCCACTAACTTGGAACTGAGTTTGCACATATTTCTTCTTGAACCTGGGTTCAGGCAGGATGACTTGGAGTCAGGCATAGACATTTTGCTCAGCTGTCTTGTTTTCCTTCAAACCCCATACTGATCATCTTAGATATACCAATTTAAAGTCTGACTAACTTTGCAGAGGAAGAAAAAGCTCATGTCAATAAATAGCATTTTAGTCTCATAATAACTGGATTAAGTGGGCAGTGTACTACCTCCCCATTTAACCAATGAAGGGACTGAGGTTTTAAGAAGGTTATGTAACTTGGTGTAGCTCAAACCATGGGTAAGTGGTAGATCCTGAGATCCCACCAGATCTGTCTGACTTCTGATCATATCCACTTTGTCTGACTCACGCTCTGAATATTTTTTAAAAATTTTTCATTTTTTTATTGTAGGAATTTATTCTACACAATAAAATGAACTTATATGGATAGATACATGTCAATACACCCTGCCCTCCACCATGCCTCTCTGTGAATATTATTGAAAACCTCATAGTTTTTGACTTACTAAAAACTGAGAGAAAATGCCTTATACTTGAGACAGAAAGGAAATGACCTTGGGAACTAACTTGAAATTCCCAATGCATTTTGCAACACCCACTGGACATCTGGTAATCACGGAGTGAAACCACTCACAGATCCCTGCTGTTATATGTTTGTTGCCCTCACTCTCTTCTTATGTCAGTTTTGAGGAACAGAACTTTCTAGGTTTTATACATGACTGAGAATTTTTCTCATGTTTTGATAAAGTACTTATATTTTTATGAATTAATAAAAATATAATTTTCAATGATTAGTAATACAGCTATTGAATTGAGCTTCTGTGGAAGAATGCCTGTTTGTCATTTATTTTTTATGAAAGATGTTGTCATAACTGTGACCTTTACTGTAGTTTTCTCATTCCGTAACTTCTCTCATCTATACTCTTGAAAACAGACACAACCTTTTGGGGGAGAAATTTAATATGTCTACTTAAATACTTAACCTATCCATAGGAAGGTTTTTAGATACTTAGAAAGATAAATCTCAGTGATTTTCAAAATAATGTCTACCCTAATATCAGGGTTTGTAGGCTTATGTAGGGAAAATTTGTTTCTTAATGGAAAACTCTAAAATCATTTGAATTTTAAGAAAATAATTTTACTGAAAAATTTAGAGAGAAAATATAATTCTTTAATATGTTTGCTTTTAAAAATACAAATGGTACAAAAATTAAATTCACTATTCAAACTAACAATAAAAAGTATTCTTTAATTTCATGGGAGAGAAAGCTAAGACATTTCATCTGGTGGACTTTTAGACTATTTTCATCAAGTCTTTGAACTTGAGGTTGTATTTTCAGTACCAGAGACCGATTGATACCGAGACTGCCTTAGAATGATGGAATCAGAACACTCGGGAACTTCTGGGACTCACCGTGTTTAATAAACCCAAAAGAGTCTTATGTACAAGGAGACATAGAAGCCATTGAGATAGAGGTTATTTCTTCTAATTTAGTGTTCTGTATCATTCAACTAGTTTTGGAAAGAGCTGCTTTTGAGTTACAAAAATAGTAGGTTAAATTTCTATCAGTATGTTAGCATAATAAAATATGACCATACTGAAAGGTATATTGCATGTTTAAGTGATTTAAAAATTATTAAATATTTGATCATTTAATTATTAAATCAAAGTAATATATTAAAATTCAAATGAAAGTATATACATTTAAAAGTGAAATGCTGTGTTTTTATTCCTTTCCTACCAAATCACAAAATTAAGCATAATAAAGAGTACATCCTATATCTCCTTCCAGACAGTTTCTGTCTGGTCAGGTTTTGGTCAGATTCTATAAATATTAAATGCCTGTTCTATATAGGACTCATGGTATATACCAGGCACTGTTCACAGACTAGATCAGTCATGAGCCTACTATCCTTTCAGAGCTTGAGTGCTGAGAAAAAATATCCAGGTGTATGTGGAGGGAGTCCATTGCACTGGCAGAGAAATAACTAAGTGTGTATGTTCTGCAAATATTCTGTGTTACTGTCTCTGTTTTCAGGACTTTGATACAAGTGGAAGCACTGAGTTTTCATGGACTGGGAAATGAGTTATGGTCCTATGGGCTGCTAAGCAGCTTTCAGAAAGAATGAGTTAGAGGCATGCATTTTGGTCTGGAGGGCTGACTATGATACATTGTTAAGTGAAGAACAAGTTTTAGAGTAAACTGTATTTAATGTATGACCCCAGTTTTGCATGTTGAGAAACAGCCCTATGTGTGCGCATGTGTACATGCCAAGTGCGTAGAGAGCATCTCAGAAGCGTAGGCACCAGGCATTTAACAGTGGTTACCTCCAAGGCAAAGGTGGAGAGGCTTTTCTTTGAACATGTTTTTGTGTTATGTCTTTGCAAATAGGTATAGCTTTACTAGATCGAGAGGAAGAGTCTATAAAGAAAAAAATCTGCACTTTATTTCCACTCATTCATTTCATCTGTTGGAGCCAGAGACATACATTTCTATTAGTTCATCCAGGAAATATTTATTGAACATTTGTGAAGTACCAGCATTTGGTGAACAGACTCAGTATATAAGTGTATGCCATCAAAGAGCTGATAGTTTTGCGGGGTAGAGAAATGCAAAATTATTCATAAAAGGATATATATATATATATATATATATATATATATACTTATATATATGTGGGGAGAGAGAGATAGATAGGGGTCCATCATTAGATAGAGGATTATAGGGATCCAAAAGAGTGGCACCAAATATGCCCATGGGCATGAGAACCATGAGTCAGGTGAGGCTTCATGAAGAAAGCTGGGATATTTTCCCGGAGAATGGATTGGTTTTAGCCAGATGAGAAGGGTGGGAGGGAGGGAAGGGCTCTCTGGGGAGAGGGACATGAAAAAGAAGCAATGCAGTGTGTGTCAGACCTGGAAGCATGTTGGTGCAGGATGCCTTGGGGAAGACAGCCAGACCTCAGTTGAGTCGAGACTTCGGGGAAAGGCTGAGGCTGTAGGAACTGTGGTTCATTTCCTTTACAAGTTGCTGAGGTTCCAGGGAGCATCTTGGAAGATTGTCAGTAGTGGGTGTGTAGCAGGAGGGAAGAAGCACAAGACGGCGAGAGGAGAGGAAGTGACCAGGACTGAGGGCTCTGTTGTTTCATGACTGGTACTGAAGGGAAGAGGGAGTGGTGGGGCATGACTGGCCTCCAACATCCTGACTTCGGGGTGAGGGGTCTTGGGTGCAGAATGCACTGATTTCAGGTGTTGGTGGCCGAAGGCAGAGAGTGGTGAGGGCTGCCTTCAGCTCTAGAGTAGCAGCAAAGCCCTCTGCTGGACAGAGGCTCATTCAGTGAATGGGTACCAGGAGGATGTGATGCAGAGAGATGATAGAAATTAGACTTACACTCATCTTTTGCTGATTTCTTGAGTTTTTCTCAGGGATCAGCAAACATGTGCCAGCTAATTAGTAAAGGGGGGACTTTTGTTTCTCCCTCTCCTTTATTTCTTTCTCTACCCCTGTGCCTGTTAAACCACTAGCTTTACCACGCTGCTTTGTCAGTTGCTTTCATGGTGATGTTGTAAACACTATAACACTTGTCGGTGTTAAAGGGGCACCATTTTTCCCACCGGTATTACCTAGCGTTTTTCCTCCGAGTTACAGAACTCTCAAGAAGTTTATAAAGCTAAAGAAAGGAGAAGATATATTGGAAAGCCAAGTTTAGCTATTATTATTTTTGATGTTAAAAAAGAGATCATAGCAGCAACAAACTAACTTCCTGGAAGGTTTGCCAGTAGGGTTCCAATCGAATCATAGATATTTTTACAAGAGAGAAATGGTTTTTGATGTCACTATCTCAGTGTCGAGGAATCATGTTTCAGGGAAGATATTTGGAGGATTGAATTGTTCCCATAGTATCTGTGCACAGCATGAAAAAACAAATCTTTTTTGAGGTTCCATGTTGAGGTTGAGTCGATTGTACATCTCAGCTTGTGACTCAGCACCATCATCAATTCATCAGGCCCATTTACGGTTTAATTTATTTTCTTCAATTTTTAAAGGACAGGTGCAGGCAGGAATGAAGGTTAGCAGGCAGGCAGGCAGGCAGGAAGAGGAGGAGGAAGAAATCATTGTATTGCTGTTCATCCTGGTTGTCCCCAGGCCCCGGGTCTCGAACCTGCATCCTCGGCATGTCTGTGGACTATGTCCAGTGGCCTTATGCTCTAGGCCACCAGGGTGGGCCTTATTTATTTACTGATATATTTTATCCCTAGTTTCCAATCCTGTTTCCTTTCCCTCTTAGACAGCTATTCCAATACATTTGATAGATATATCCTTTAAGTTGTAGTAAAATTCAGTTTTAGACAAGTACTTATATTCAAAGCTATAAGCACTATGTTAGTGTATATGTGTGTTCCAGGAATTAATAAATTACTTTTGAATAACTGACTTTGTGAACACTTTTTTTTTCTGGTTATACTTGGACATTAATATCACTTATTGCAGCAGCACATTTTATTCCGTTGGGAACTAGATAAAAAAAAAGGTTAGTCTGTATCCCAAATGATTCAAATTGAAGTGAGTGTGGGTGTTTGTGTATGTGTGTGTATGTGTGTAAAGTGAGGTATTCTGCTGATCAGCATCGGATGTGATAAAGGTCTTGATATACGACTGTCAAAGTGGTATGGGAGGGTCAACTATAACAGCTTCCCTTCATGGAGCAGATGGAATCTGAGTTGGGTCTTGAGGATGAGTAGCACTCAGGCGGCAGAATTCTGAAAGATGTAGTTTCCTTTCAGAAGGAACAACACAAGTAATATCATGGAAGTGGAGGCATGGGACGTGAGAGAGGGCTACGATTCATGGTGGGGAGAAGAAGAGGAGGAAAGAGGAGGAAATGATGTAGTAAACCAATGACCTTCACATCAAAGGCTTTTCCTACCCAAAGAACAGATACAAAGAACAGAAGTGAGGTCTGTCCTTGGGACATGTACGATGACTCATACCTAGCTATTCACTTTCCCACAATAGTAGATGTGCTATTTTATTGCCAAGTTATGCTGCAGCGAGTTATATTTTATCTTGACCACAATGCTGATTTAGGTAGAAATCTTACCAAAAGCTCTTTCTTGTGTCCCCTTATCTATGGCACATTGGGCTATTCATGCCTTTTCTTCAGTTTTGTACTTGCCACCCTAGTGGTTCAGGACAAAGAGCGCTGGCCAACCAGAGGGCTGCACGCAGGACACCAGCAACATGCTTTGATACAGCACAGGGCAGGAGCCAGGCCTCCCCCAGGGAGAAGCATGCATTCTTCACTGATCTTGTTTTTCCGTGGACATTCCTAATGCCCTCAGTTCTAGAGAGGAACAAAATAGCACTAAGTAATACAGCCCTTGAAAATAAAAATGAAATTTTATAAACTCCATGGCACCTTTTCTTGAAGATGGTTAAAATGATCTTTACTGTCTTTTATGAGAGAAAATATTTCTTTTTCATGAGCCTGTGGTTTCAGCTTCATCTCTAATTTAATCTGTATTCATGTGTGTTCATGTTATGTTATGTTGATGTAACATAACATAATCGCTTGATGCAGTTTTACATTTTATTGTGCTATGATATTTTATTGTACCATTCAAAAGATGCTCATATTAGACCTGACCTCTGCTTCACTTGTGGCTGTCGTTACCTGGTTAATCTCTAGTGTTTTCAATATGTTTAGGCAGAGAAAGGGGGAAAAAAAGTGGTTAAATCAGCAGTCTTTAGGAATTCCTTCCTTCCTTTACTTCATGCATTCATCTATCCCTTCATCTATCCATTCTTCCATCCATCCATTCTTCAGTCCATCCATCCATTCTTCTTGCTTCCATCCATCCATCCTTCAATCCCTCCATCCATTCTTCCTTCCTTCCATCCATCCATCCTTCAGTCCCTCCATCCATTCTTCTTGCTTCCATCCATCCTTCAATCCCTCCATCCATTCTTCTTGCTTCCATCCATCCTTCAATCCCTCCATCCATTCTTCTTGCTTCCATCCATCCTTCAGTCCCTCCATCCATACGTCCACCCCACGGACATCTCCTGAGACTTCCGAGAGTTCATAATCAAACACACATCATTGAAAACTCATCTACCTGTCTATGCTCTTCGCACTTCATGATGTCACAGTTGCTGACAGCACATGCTGTCTCACTGTACCAGTGCTGTGGGGAAGCTGTCTCTTAAAATGTGCAGCACTGGTCATACCTAACTGCTTGTGCCAGAAAGACCTGTTCTTTTCACCTGGCCTTGTGGAATTCCTGAGAGGCATTTTCAAGCTTTGCGGTCTTCTCTTGCAGCCCATCTTGCCTGCCCAGCCTGGTGATGGTGTGACGGGACTAAAAAGGCAGTTGTGACTCCATCTCCTGGAGAAAGTGAAGTCTGTGTTTCCTGGAGGCTCAGCTGAGGGTGGGGGAAACTCCCATTTCTATCTCTTGTTTTCTTCCTAGCAAACAGGACATGCTCTTTCCTCCTTTATGAATACCTGATGGCTCCATTCTGGCATGAACGACAGTCTGGAGAAACAAACTGGGGGAGGAAAAGAGACAGAGAACAAGCATGAGAGCAAGAGAGGGAATGAGGCAGACTAAACAAGATTATTAAAAATTGAAAATAGAGACATTGGATGTGAGTATAATTTAAGAATTTGCTAGTATACATTATACATTCTTCTTTATTGAGAGGGACTAGAAGTCAGTGGAGTTGCAATTTTTTGTTTAGATCTAAAAGGGATCTGCATAAGAAAATACATGATTTTTTTCTTTCTTTTCCTCCCAAGAATAGAAATTCCAGCCAAAATTTCTTTTCCTCTTTTTTTTTTTTTTTTTTAAGAAAATGTTCAGGCAGGTAGAAAGAGGAAGAAGAAGCACTTTATTTATTTTTATTTAGTTGCTCACACTGGTTGTCCTCTCCAGTCCCTGGGACTCGAGCCCAGGGGTACATGGACTGCACTCCTTTGTAGGCAATTGACCTAACCACTACTCCAGAGGACAATATTTTAAAACTTATTGACTGCAAGAGAGAAGACAGTGTGGTGGACAGTGATGAATGCTTTTGTTCTCACGCCCTTTCTCACTCACTGGTATTCAGTCAGTTAGTATTCATTGAACCGCCCCAGAGTAGCCAGATTTATTCCAAATCCATTCCTGGACTGATGATGATAATATATGGATTAATGAAGTCAACTTACTAAATATTTATTGAATGTGAGGTGAGGACTGTCATGATTTGGGGGGTAGAGAAATATTCCCGTGTTTTGGAATCTGTTATTGAATGTGACTGGGGAAAATAGAAGCTGATCAACGTTTATTACTCACATTTACAGACAGAATTTATTTTACCTGTACCAATAAATTTTTATCCAAGTAGGATATTTCTGTCTAGGAAAAATGCTAAGCCTGCGGGGGCACTGGGACAGCTGGTGTATAATGGGTGCTAGCTAGCCTGTATTTCAGTGTCCTTGTGATCCTTGGTCTTGAAGGACAGGACCGGGGTCAGTATCTGAATAACTGCCTGTAGTATTAGCTCATTGTGTAGATTCTACGTCTGAATTTAGCCTTAATTGTGGGCTGGCTATTTCTTCACTTCAATCCAGCCAATTACCCAGCTCTTTCTTGTCATGGGAAGTTGGTATGCTCAGGTGTAAATACTACTATCCAGTAACAACATTCAGTATCCAGTCGAACCCAAATTAATTTTTTGAATAGTTGTTTCTATATGGGGGCAATATATATGATAATTTATTTCTCTTGGCAAAAATTATCTAAAGAAAAACTATTATGGGAAGGAAATGTTGAGTACCCCACCTTAGTCATTTTCAGTCATGTGTAGTGATATTTCTTCTAGTTAATGCAGTTCCAAAGCAGCTTTAAAATGTATAGTTCTGTTTACCTATGATTATTCTTGGACTTACGACTAGTTGTTGACCTTTTGCCAATGTCTTCAAGATTTATTTTCCCTGGCCATTGTGCTATTTTATTGGGAAAATTTATCTAAGATGCGTTTACCAAAACAGAGGAATGATATTTTGTTTCCTAAGTACTAGTTGGCCTCAGTGTTTAGTAAATGAGCCTATGAGACCTTTTGTATTATTGAGTCCTACATTTGAATAAAAATGAAAGCAGGATTTATATGTAAAGCACTCTACTTGCTGATAGGTTAGAGCACATATGCTGTTGGTCCTTTGATAAATAATTTTTGTAGACCCCCTAGAGGAAGAGCTGTAGAGTCCTAACTATTGCTAGTCACACAGTAATAAATTAAAATTATTTATTGTGTGTAGGGTGTTCTCTCTCCGGCTCCTCAACCTTATTACATATGAGAATATTTGATGGTGTAGATGGAACTGTGTTTGAATCAATATATAAATCATTTTTCTTAAATATCCCAGAGTTTGTTTTGATGAAGACTGTGTTCAAGCTCTTTCCTGGTGCATTTCTCTCTCAACTTATTGAGAATTCATTTAAAAAAACATCTGTACCAGGAAAGTCACCAGAGAACTGAGTGGTAACAATGAAAGGAAATGAGGACAATGAGGCAAGCAGCTATTTCTGGCTTTCAGCTCCAAGTCAGAATGAACCGAAGGAGAGGAGTCCCAGAGTCTGAGGGAAGAAGAGAGGGAAGAAAGCCATCATTTTTAAATGCTTAAAAAAAAAGTAGAAAAGAGGTTTAGGTTGGCAATCTTGAATGGAGTCTGGGGAGTTTTCTTGTTTTGGTTTTTGTTTATGTCGTTCTCCGTAAAACAAGGGAATTTTTATTTTGGTTCATTTAAGCATTTGGGGGAGTAATAAGCATCAGTAATGGTTTAGTTTTCTCACCAGTTCCTTGGTTACTGTTTATTTTAGGAGAATCTATTTAGCAGTTAGACACTTTATATAAATTGCAGGATTGTAGCTATAAATAACCTCTTCATTTATCCAGTCACTCAAGAAGCAATAGTTGGCCACCTACTTAAATGCTCCAGTTGTTCTAAGTGTTGGTCACTTACCACATAAACATACAACGTGACCGATGGTAGTAAATTGCTATGAAGGAAAATAAAGAACAAGTGGAAGAGAGAATGTTGGGGAGATGAGAGGCCAGGGAAGGTGCTGTTTAATATAGGGTGATAAAGGAAAGCTTCTTTGATAAAGTGGTTTGAGCAGAGACCCAAAGGAAGGGTGGGGTCCCGCAGATTCAGGTAGTGGGTTTTCTAGGTAGTGAATAAACAATGCAACGACTTTGAGGACTATCCCGCTTATAGGTCCTGGGTTCCTCAAGGAGACCAGTGTGGTGGGATCAAAGAGGACAGGAGAAGGTTGGAGATTAAGTAGGAGAGATAGTGGGGCCTGGGGGCAGTGTCCGATTGTCCTTGCAGGTCCCTGCGAGGACTTCAGTGTTTCTCTGAGTGAGACAGGAGATCCTTGGACACTTTGAGCAGAGCTGTGTCATGATTTGATGGAGTTTAAAAGGACCGTCAGTAAACCATGTGGAGAACAGACTGTGATGAGGGTAGGCAAATGTAGGAAGACCAATTCGGAGATGATCGTAATGGTCAGAGCAAGAGAAGACAGTGGCTTAGACCAGACAGTAGAGACGCAGCTGGTGAGAAGCCACTGGATTCTGGAAAGAAGTGCTTATAGGACTTGCTGGTGAGTTGAAAACATGGGCTGAAATAAAGGAGAATTTTGGATAGCTCCATTTTTTTTTCTTTAGCAATTTGGAGGATGGCAAATCACTTCCCGGGTTGAGAAGAGTAGAGAAGAAGCAGGTTTATTTGCAGGGAGGGATAAGGAGTCAAACATCTTGAAAATTTAAGTTGGAGATGTTTCTTAGATAGCCTATTATGAAGATTCATTAGACCCATTTTTACAGATAAAGGAAGAGCTTTGCTTGAGATTGTCTAGCCAGTAAGTGGTTGAGCAGGATGTGAGTTCAGGTCTTATGAATGCGGTAGTGTGCTCTGCCACCGCAGTGCTGCCTCCTGCCATTAGGTTGGAGTGCATGCCAGAAAGAATGTGTCTGGTTTCCATTTCTTAATTATGTATGACTTCCCATGATAATTTTCTGCATTTCTAAACATGAATTGTGTTTCAGGGGGAAAAATACCCTGTCATCACATTATTTCATATTCAATTGTTTAGTAATGTTATTGTAATTAGCACTGCAAAAATGCTTCTGGAACACAAAGAAACATAGTCTATGATTATGGCATGCATGTGTTCATTCACTCATTTTTCCTTCAGTGTAATCCCCGAGTGCTTTCTGTGAATCAAGCTTGGGGCTAATGAAAGTGAGAGACCTCTGTAGAGAAGTTGGGGCGCATACAGGTGTCTTAGGGTCATACAAGGAGCACCTTAGTCCAAGCTGAGGGGACACACGACCAAGGAAGATTTTACAAAGCAGGTGATAGTGAAATGGGGTCTTGAAGAATGGGTGACATTTGCCAAATTCAGAAGTGATGGGAAAGTATCCCACAGGAAGCAGCATGTTATTAGAATTTAAAAAATGTTAATTGAGCATAGTCAATATTAAGAATGATACACTTGGCACACCCTGGTGGTGTAGTGGTTAGATTTGCCAGGCGCAGTGCACATACATCCTAAGAACCTGAGTTCACGTCCCGGGTCTGGAACAACCAGGATGAACAGCTAAATGAAAAATGTTTTCAAATGTTTCTTCCTCCTGTCTCTTCCTGCCTTCTGCCTGCTCATCTTCATTCCTC
Source organism: Solenodon paradoxus (assembly GCA_004363575.1). Classification (NCBI taxonomy): domain Eukaryota; kingdom Metazoa; phylum Chordata; class Mammalia; order Eulipotyphla; family Solenodontidae; genus Solenodon; species Solenodon paradoxus. Next base: position 104,572 of record RJWH01001912.1, read on the forward strand.
CCTGTGCCTTTCGAAACTTAAAAAGAGATATCAGACATTTGAAGTTAAATATAACATATAGGAAAGTAAAATTGAAATCCTTAGAGAGACCTAATGTTGTTGGATAACAAGACATAATGTGAAAATGTTCATGTCCCCTCAGTCTTTCTATGAAATAAGTAAAATTCTGTTCAAAAGTCAACAGAAGGTTTGAGAGACATGGAAAAATGATGCTATTATTCATTTGCAAAATGAAATATGTGAAATTCTGGAAAAGAATGTAACTAAGGGCAATAGTCCCTACTAGATAGTAGTAAAACATAATATGAAACTCCAACATTTAAAATAATTTAGTGCTGAAGAAAATCTAGAGTAATAGAAAAGATTAGAGTGAGCAAATGTGTATGGAATTTAGTCACAGTAAAGTGGAATTTTAAAATCGATGTAAGATGAGAGACTTCAGTAAACACTGTTGAGACAACTGGCTGTTTAGTGAAAAACAAATCTACATCCCTTATTTCTTACACATGCACGCAAAATTCCTAATGTATTAAATAATTAAGGGTGAAAAAAAAACCCAAAGCACTAGCAGGCCTAGAAGAAAGCACAGGTGAATTTGTAACCTGAGAATATTAGAGGATTTATGACCTTTTAAACAGGATACAGGTGCGCCCTGGTGGAGCAGTGGTTAGGTCAGTCACCTCGGAAGGCATGCAGGCCACATACCCCTGGGTTTGAGTTCCAGGCCTGGGGGGAGCAACCAGTCTTAACAAATAAATAAAAACAAAATAAAGTGCTTTTTCTCCTCTCTCTTCAGCCTACCTGCCTCTTTACCTTCGTTTCCTGCCTATATCTTTCTTTTAAAAACAAAAAACAAACACAGAATACAAAGCCAAAAAGTCATAAAAGGAAAGATACATTGAACTGCATACAAAAACAAGACTTCTGTATGAGTGAAAACACCATGTCCTGCATTCTGGCTGTGGTTCTCACATGGCCCAGCAGGGTTGACTTGAACTTGACCACCTATACCAGGAAAATTCAGCCAGCAGGTAACAGAGAAGGAGGCAGAGACAGGAGTGGACATTCCTCAGGACCTTGGCAAATGGTTTAACTGTGTTAGTGCTGGGCTCCCTGAGACCAGTACTGACAGTTTGCTCTTTCCACAAAGCAGGCCCAACAGATTTTGGAGACGCTGGTCACTCATCCATCCCACAAACATGCACGGGGAGTTAGTACCAAATGCAAGGGGGATAGAAATGACTGAGGCACAGCCCCTGCCTCAGAGAGACCACTTCAGACCGAGGACTGATACCCAGAATTAAAAAGCCATGGTCTCTCCCACTCTTTCCTGCTTTCTGGAACCTTCACACTTTTTAGGATAGTCTGATCTGAAGTTTTATCCCTTTTCCAGATATTTGCAGGAGTGACACTAATTGGTCGTCTACTTTATGGTTAATATTAGGCTGCCTAGTGACACTGGCACCCCGTTGCCGTGGAAACGGAAGTAACACAGCCAGCGTGCTCTGCCCTGAAAGGACTGACTGCTGAAAAAGAGGACAGAGGAGCAAGCGGAGCTGGGCTAGAAGCGGCAGTCCCATGAACTCATCTGGCTCAGCATTTTCGCCTTCCATTGCCAAACTACCTAATGTGATAAAGGATATTTATTTTGCTGGTGTTCATAACATTTGATTTATGTGTTTCTTGGAGATTAGCCTGCCCTAGTTCTCTGAATCCCTTTGGTTACATCAAACCTTGCTTTAGGGGAAATACATCCTTTCCTTGCCTTGTTTGCTAATAAACACATCTTGAACTCGGGCATCTAAGTCTGCTCTTTCTCTAACATTTACACTTCTCCTCTGAGACCCTTTCTTTTAGTGTCTATTACACAGGCATTAAACTGTGCAGAGTTCTCTAGGTGGCCGTGTCTTCTAGACCGTGAATTCTGAGCAGCCACGGACTCGGTGTTCACAGGTATTCCCAGGCCCTCAGCTACCTGAGGACCTCAAGCTGAGTAGACATGTCTTAAAGAGTCATCGAAAGAATTGAAGAAGGTTGCCGTTCATGAAATTCAGTGAGGTAGGGTAGACAGACATACAGAAAAAGGGTGAAGGTGGTAGGGGAGAAGATACTGCCCTATGAATGTCTCAGTCCTTTCAGGCATATTGTAACCCTGTCGTTGTGCTCTTCTGTGGCTGTTCTGGAAGGAGCTAAGCTAAGCTATTTTGACTTGTCGTTCTGACAGGCAGTTTCACCCCCTCCTGCCCCCCATGCCTTTGGTCTTGCTACAAGGTGATGTGGACACTGGTCACCCTGAACCTCTTCTCTCTTCACCCCTCCTCACACTCACATTCCTCTTTCCCACTCATCAGGCGGTTCTGGGATGTGCAGGGGTACTGCGGTGCATATTGGGCGTGTTGTATGTCCTCGGCACCTGTAGCTGTAAATCAGCCTCCTTCAAAGCGTTCTTCCCGATTGTCTAGGAGTGTCTTAAGGTAGTGCCTCATACGTGGCCAGAATGAGTTCTTTAGGCTCCTGTGTTCAATCATCCAGTGTGCTGAAGCCCTGCTGCCTGGGTGTCAATAACATTCTTTTCTTCCACTTCCAAGGCCTAAAACTAAAAAAGAATTTCCAGATCAGATGGCTCAATTTTACTTAGAGAAAATCCCTGTGATGCTAACTCCTGGCTGGAGTTTCAGCAGGCGGGAGCCGGGTGACAGCAGCTTCTGTAATGCTGCCTGGGGAAGGAGCGAGTCTCGTCATCCCGAGTCATGGCATTACCGTTTTAGGCTGTTTATCACTTTGCCTTCTCAAGCTGTGACTCCTGGTTTTTAGGAGAAAGGATAGCATCTCCCATGGGTTTGGTATTCTCAAGCCAACAAGAATGAAAAGTTAGGAAGTTGCAGTAGTGTACACCGACTTTAATGTATAATGCTATATGCCTGAAATTAGAAACAAACAAATTGTTAGTGAAAGGTGCACATTTGTAATCACTGTCCTTACTGATTTTCTCCTGCTCCTGAGCTTTGTTTGTTGTTACCATCTTTGGTGATACTTCTGAAATCAGCCGAGGACCTGCTTTGCTCTTCAAAATGGTCATGTGATATTCATTAGTATTGTTCGCTGAATTTCTTTGGAAACATTGACTGATAAGGCTTAATATAAGAATAACACATAACAAAAGAATTTAAACGCCAACTTTTGTATGGAGTAGAAAGGACTAGGAACATGCCAGCATTTTCCTTCTGTCTTTCCTTTTGACTTCTTACGGTTCTGTTTGCTGTTTCTGGTACAAAACAAGCAAAAAATATTAAACATTTATTTGGCAAGGGTGAAAGACAAATTTGGGAAATGAGGATTACCTGTTTGAGTATTCCTTCAGAGCGACGCTGGTTTGCCTGATACAGTACTTTGACCTGGCAGTAAAGCATCAGTGCTTGAATATTTTCCTTTTCCTCCCTTTGGATGCATGTAGCAGTTAAGGCAGAGTCTCTATCAAGCACTTCAACCTTCAAAATAGTGACTAGACTAGTATTTCTTTGAATTATACCACATCTTTCTCAACAGGAAGTATTAATGGAGAAGCTGGAGAAAAAGGCTCTTACACACCTATTGGCTGTTTTTATGGTAAACTGTGATTTCTACTTTTGTATTATTCATTGCAGGAGAAAATATTCCTCATGAAATGGATATTGGGATGCTCAGTGCAATTTATAGAATATGACATTAATGCCTGTGAAGACACATTTCTTTGACGATTACTTTTACTATCTTATTGTTTGACTAGGTCATAAAATATGGGATGACATTTAGTGGAAACATATTTCATTAATAGAATGTCAGAGAGGGGTATTTAAGGAAAGTGTCATATGTAGTATATTTTTAAAACTTAGTAGAGTGCTTTTGAGGGTTATGAATATAGATGACAAAAATCTATGGCAGAAGGGATTCTATCTACCTTCAGCTTTGTTGATAATATTATCAACAACAATTTTACTTTTGTTTTCTAGTTTTTCTAGTCTTTCTTTGGACATTGTTTTCTGCTTAAGCTAGATTATGCATAATGGGCACTTAATATGGAGAGTGCTTAAATTTGCTTATCTAAGGAAGTTTGGGGAATGAATTAATAAGTTTAATAGCAGCATTGGACTGACAAGGACTCTAGTGGGAATTATTTGATGAGTTAATTAGGGGTGGGGAAGTCTAATCTGTCTTCCTAAGCACCCACCACGTTCATACCACAAATATCTATTTCTTGACTGTTTCAGGAGCAGCAGATGTAGCAGTGTACAAAACAAATTTAAAACTAATCCTTGTCAATGGAACTTGTATTTTGAGTTGTGCTATTTTATTTATGTGAAAATTATATTTATGCAATGTAAGTAAGTGACATCGCGTATCAGATGGAGACAGTACTCTGGAGAAAATGAAGCAGGGGTGAGGATGCAGTGTGTATGAAGGAGTGATCTTCTTCGTTGAGAAACTGGTATTTAAATAGAGAAAGAGACAAAGCAAGACCTGAGTATCTGGAGTCAGAGAATTCTGGGCCGAGGGAGCAGCAATCCTGAATCAGCAGAACAGCAAATCATGAGTCAGCAAGGTGCTTGGAGTGCTCCAGACAAAGTAAGGCTGGTAGGAGCTGGAGGTCAGAGACATGGGGAGGGCGTGGGGAACCCATTGTGTGCTTTCAGTAAACCACCACGAGGACTTTGGCTTTTACTCTGATTGAAAAGGGAACCAGTGGAGGGTACTGAGCAGACAAACACACTGAATTATTAAATTGTGACCTGAATAGAATATACCTTTAAAGATAACTGGAGAAACCCTGACCTGCGCTTTAGGCTTGTTTATTTATGTAGTATCTGATCATCTTTGAGTTTTGCAGTGTGTGAGGTATTAGCTCAACAGAGATGCCTCCTTAACGTTTGTACCCAAGAGCCCTCACTCCCCCTACACCCAATTCCTGCTGTGTGTGTGTATTTGTGTGTGTGTTCATTGTTTTAATTGGTAAATGACAGTATGCATAAAACTTAGTTCTGGCTAACATTATCATGTGTAGTTAGTAAACAAAGTGTATATCCTGTACTGCAGGTCCCTTAAATTGTTGGAATAAGAAAGTAGCAAATGTAACCAGTGGATAACAGGCAGTCACTGCCTAACAGCTGGTTTGGAACACTTGATAGACTCCAGAAGAATAGCTGCTAGCGGAAGGCAAGCCCCTTCCTTCTGGGTTTCAGAAAGGAAAAGCTGTCACACTAGATAACCTCCCTGTGAAGGGGGTGACTAAGTTTAGAAATCAAGATGTCTGATGAGACCGCATTAAGTTTTCATCTGCCAATGACGTTTGGAATGGTACCTCAATTAAATTCTTAGGCAGTCTTAACTCCAGCTTGTTGTTTGAGCTGAAGATCAATCCCCTGGGACTGAGATTATGTGCGAGTGTGAATGCTCTCCAGAATCTCAGCAGCCATCCTTGCCTGGTCTTTTGCAATAGGCTTTAGGATATTTTTAGTTTCTTTCTCTCTTTTTTTTTTTCAAGCAGACAAATGGGAAGAGATGAATTTATGGGACATGTATATGTATCACAGAGTGAGACATGGGCACACAAAGCAGGTCTGGCTTCCGAAGGCCTGCAGCTATATTAAAAGATGCCCAGACAATGTTTTCATTGTTACCTTTGCATATCTGACGGATGACGCATCATTTCAGAACTGAATTGCACTTTTCCATCTGGATCGCTTTTGTATAGGTTGCATATTGTTAACTGGCCAGCCAGAGATAGAATCTAATTTCATGTCTGTTTACGACTAAGTATGCTTTCTAAGAACTGAAAAATAGTGGGAGCAAATGATAGCTGAAAAATATAGTCAGCTCCATTTTCCAAACGTAGTTCGTGATTCTCATGAAAATGAAAATTATTCAAGCACAGAATCTCACCTGGTTTGTAATATTTCCACCCATGTTTTGGCAATTCAGCAGGTCCAGTGTGATTATGTCGTGGCATTTAATGTCAATGAAAGCTGTGAAAGTAATTAATTTTAGGTAATTCTCTTCCTAAATTTCTAGAATATAAAAGGGAGCAATGAAAGTTATAAACTGGGTCATTTGTACATATGGGCAATATTATCAATATCACTCATATCCTCTTTCTGATCCATTTATGTGTCACTGCCAAATTAATTTTCTAGATTGTGGCCTTGATAGTAAGGCCCCACACCTCCCTATTGCTTCCTGAATGCTTTTAGATACTTCTACCACTGCATTCCTTTGTGATAAGTACTAGGGTGTTTAAATTATTTTTGAGGGACAAATGAATTAGCTTTCATGCATATTTAGCAGAGCAGAGAGACAAGCACATACAGTAGAAGTGCCTTCTGAATGAGTCAACTTTCCCAGTGTGATTGCCTGGTTGCAATGTTTTCCACAAACAAAAACATCCATGACTCCAGTCTCTCCCAATAAAGCTTGGCTTGCCTTCAGCTTTCTCTCACTTGACATTCAAGGTTCTTCATGACCTGGATAACCCATCTCCTTTTCCCATCTTTGAAACCTTTGCTTACATCAAGCTAGACTCTTCATCTTTTCCAAACACAACTATACTTTTAGTTCTATTTCTACCTAGAATGTTCTTTTCTTCACCAGATTCTGACAAAATGATGTCTAAGAAGACAGACACACACACACATACACACATGTACACATACAGAGGCAGCTTTTTTTAGTCTCATATGGGTAACAGTCTTCTCTGTATTTTGAAGATGCATGTCTTTGGTTGAATTCTGTTCTTCATACTTAGAAAACAACATGTAAAGCTGTCATTTACTGAGCTTTCACTATGTGCCAGCTGGTAAGAGACAGTATAGCATTGCAATTAATTCAACTCTAGAACCAGACAATCACAGTTCAAGTCCTAGTCTTCCTCTTCCAGCAGGGTGGCCCCCAGTAAGTTCCCGCACCTCTCTTTGTCTATGTCCATATAAATCATGTGTATCTCATAGGACCGTTGAAAGAATTACATGACTTTGTACAGAAAAAGGATTGAAGGCAGTAATTAGCACAGAGTAAAACTCAAATCAACATTTGTAAACAGCATGTTATTTCATTCTAACACTGTGTGAAACTCTTATTATCCCCATATTACAAGGAAATTCACTGCTAACCAAATCTGATTTTTTATACATGTTATATGTCCAAAAGATCTCCTTAATATCATACAATAAAAGGTGTTCATGGAATGAAAAAAGGAAAAGGTGAGTAGAGACTCAGAGAAGTTCGGCAATCGGCCCTAAGTCACATAGTTGCACTATGGGTCTTGTCCATTAAAAAAAACGCAGCATGATGCCATGTACCTGGTAGGTTCTTAATAAATATTTCTTGGGTTGAAGTTATGAGGCAACAGAGCATATGAATAGAGCATGGGTCTTTGAGTTCAGATTTTGCCTCTGCCCTTACTGAGTGTCTGAGCTCCAGGACTTACTTATGTGCCCCCATCCTTCGACTGTCCTCTTTTGTAAAAGGACGCCAGCAGCAGCTACTCCACAGAGTTTAGTGTGGACTGGTGAGATGCCCAGTGTCCGCTGACCGATGTGTGGAAGGTGCTCCGTGAACATGTGTCGTCTCCTTCATTTCCCTTACTGCTACAATTTTATTTGTTTATAAAACCAGTTAGCATACTTTTGTATATAGACTGTTATCTAAGAAAAACAAACAATATGATAAATTAATGATTCAGTTATTTTGGACAAGACTTGACTTCTGGGCTTCAGAAAGATGTGGATATTTTTCCTAAAGACGTGTTTCTTTCTCCATAAATTCTTCTTCCTTGCCTTGATGCAGGTTTGTTTCTCAAGTCTCAGTCTGACAAAACGTTCCACACAGGGCATTGCAAAGAATCACTTCTTATTCTTTCTTTTGTTTAGGTGCTAAGACATAGACCACTGCTTAAACTGTGTCAGATGAGTCTTCACAAGCTGTTCCTTCTCTTCTCTAAGCACCAGGTCTAGCTCCTTCTTGACTAGTTGAAGGCGAAGGGCATCTTCTTCCTTGGACAGCATTATCTCATGAACTCAGGAATCTGTTGTCTTTTGTAATTGCTTAGGACTAGATTTGGCCATCTCTGCCACTTGGCCTCCTGTTCTAGAGTTAGGGATTTGCTACCTTCTTTTGTAGGATATACAGAGTTTAAGTAAATCTTTGTTATATTTGTTCCTTAATAGCTTTTAGGTCATGAAGTCACAGATTTCACTTTTTCTTTCCCCCAATTCTTTGGATCCTCAAAAAAAAAGACTTCCAGTCCTTTCCTTGGCAACATGGTCTGAAGTCATGTACACTTGTGAAAAGATGGGGCGTTTGTTGTATTCTGAGACAGTAGATTCAGAGAAAACCTGCAAACTGCAGGAGTCTGAATATTTATTAATTACCTGGAAGACTTCAGTATGGCTGAGACTTTTTTTTTTTTTTTTTTTTTTTTGCAAGGAACAACCAAACTGGTTTCACATCTATATTTCTTAAATTATTATCCTTTTATTATTCAAGTTAAAATGCAGTGAAGGATACAATTCTGATTAGAACAATCACTTCAATCTTAAAAAAGAAATTCTGGTTATTTTGTTATTCTAGTAAAGTCCATGAAACATAAGGGGTAGGGGACAGCTTTCTGTTAGCGGGCTTGGTTTCAAAGTTTGAAAATGTCCTTCCTTCCTTTTACATTGCTATGTTACCTGAAGTTATGTTGGTCAAAGATTGGGTTGTGTTAACCAGTATCCTGTTTCAATGTCACGGATAGGTCTTATATATGAGTTAGTATAATCTGGTTGGTTTTCTTTGACTGAGTTTGTCAGCCAGCAGTGAAGGCAAAGAGACTTTAATTTGGAGGAAGAAGTATGAGGGGAAATTGTTTTTAAACTACTTAGGCACAGGCCTAAGTAGCAACGAAATTGTATACTGAGCATGGATGACGGGAGTTAGGGGGAGGCTAACAGAGAGATGGGAGATAATTTATAGTAACAATGACCCCTTGGTTGGATAAGTAACCCTTAAATAACATTTAACTACAACGATGAGCAGCTTTCCCTACCTGAGCTCATGGGACAAGTCCATCCACCCGAAGACACTCCTTCCTATAATGGAGCTACCAAGTGATTAAAATAGGCTGCTTTCTAAAAAATTCATAACAACATGAAATCAATGATAAATTGATGCCTTCATCTAGACTTCAGTTTTATTTTCAGGAAGCTAAAAGAGGAAAGTGGAAACACTGGGTAATTTCTTCTTCCCTTTCCTTGGAATCCACCTATTTTGTCACAAATCTGTTGTATTATACCATCATGAAATTTTATAACACATCTTCTGATGCAGCATGGGAAGTGCTAACCACTATGAACTAATGGACTCGGTGTTTCCCGGTCTGTGTCTGTGGGCTGAAGAGCAGGGAGACCTGTGGTTGGGTCTGAGCGATCCATCTCTGAATAGTCATGGTAAAATGTCTGGACTGGGAGATCAAAGTGAACTTTGTTGCAGTAATAAGCCCTGCAGTAACAACTTTTACAAATACTCATGATTTACCATTCTCCTCTCTCTAGGTCTGAAAAAAAAAAAAATCAACCAGCCGGCACACATACCTATTTCTTTGTGTGTTCCTGCTCTAAGGTAGCTCCATATTTGTCCAACAACAGCACAGAAGGCGGTGCTTCATACTCCAGGGCATTTTTTAATTGCCATCATACCCCTTCTCTAATATTCTTGATGTGTTGTTAAGAACCACGTTAGTTAAAGACTTCTAATCTGGTCCAATTCTGCATTCACTCAGCTAAGATTAATGATAAACACAGATTTACAAGAGCATAATAAAAAGACTCAGAGCATAAAAAAGTCAGTCGTTTTAAGGGTGCATTGTCACTGGATCTGATCCTTGGTCAGATACATGTTTAAAGGTGTGCAGTTTCAGGAGGGCTGAGGGGAAGACATTAGTTAATAATAATGCATGAAGCTAATAATTGAGGAAACAGATCAGAGCGAATACATGCTTTAGTTTCTCTATGACTTTTAGTATCATTTGGATATTGCACAAAGGGGCATGATTGTTTATTGCCCATTTGCTTTGACAGAGAGTCTATCACTTGAATTTTATTTCTCATATTTCTATAGAGGTATATGTGAGAAAAAATGTGGCTTGTCAAGTAGCATTCCTTCTAAATATAAAATTAAATGAAACTTCTAGGTTCCGTCCAGACATCTGCAAGCTTAGACTGGAATTGTACTATGGAAGAGGTATAAATGTAAATGCATACCAAGCTCCCCCAGGGCCTACCAACCCGTGAATACCAATCAGGGCCTTTTTTAAATTTGCCTGGCTCAGCAGTCTTCACCTTTTCAGGTGAACTCAGCATTTTCCTCCCTGAAAGTCTTTCCCTACTTCCTCTGTCATTGCCAAGGAGAATTTCATATGTGCTATGAATCAACTTACCATGTTCTTGTGTAAGCACCTTACTACTGGCCATTACACACAATTTACTTTTACCCCCATTCACAGAATGCTGCCTGTGTCCAAGGCTTTCCATACACATTACCTTGTTTATGAGTGAATGACTTCTCACACCATCAGATGGAGCGTGCATTTTCATTGTTTTACGGATGAAGAAACAGAGGCCCTGAGATTAAAGACTGACTGGGTTAGTAAGTGGTGTTTCTTGGTATATTGATTTGGGGGAGGGGTAGAGCAGATGGAAACCAACAAGAAATAATAGATAACAATGGTCCCTGACTCACTATGTTTCAACTTACGATTTTTCCACAACTTTACAATGGTACAAAGGCTATATGCATGCATTCAGTTGACACCAGACCTCAAATCTTGAATTTCAGTCTTCTACCAGGTTAGTAACGTGCTGTAGGGAGCCAACATTCCCCATCAGCCACATGATCAGAAGGGTAAACCACCAATACTTTATGGCCACGTCTTCACTTTCAGTCCAGTAGTCAATACATTCCATGAACTCTTCCACACTTTATTATAAAATAGGCTTTGTGTTAGATGATTTTGCCCAAGGGTAGGCTAATGTAAGTCTTCTGACCATATTTAAGTGCGTGAAGGTATACGATGGCATTTGGTAGTTTAAATATATTAAATGCCTGTGTGATTTGTGATATTTTTAACTTAGGATGGGTTTATGGGGCCATGGTGGAGGAAAAGCCATAATTTCAAATAGTGATAAAGGGCTCTGATGAGGGTAAACCAGGTTTCTGGGACAGGGCATGATAGGGCCTGGGCAAGTGTCTTTGGGGATGCCGAGGAAGCTGTTTTGAGCTGAGGTCAGAAAAGAAGGAACTAGCCACATGAAGATCTTGGAAGGAGTTTCATGGGAAGGGGGAACAGCAAATGTCAAGGTCCTGACAGCAAGGAGCTGGATGAGCTTCAGGAACAAAAGGAAGGTCCATTTAGCTCAAATAGAGTAATTGGTGGGAAGGAGAATGAGGAGATACAGGGCCAGGCCAGTAGGGTCTGGTGTGAAAATTGATTGGAAGCTTTTAAGCAGATAGCATGTTGACCTGATTCATTTTTAAGCTTCACTTTTGCTGCTTATTGATTATCTATCACAGGTAAGACAAGAGAGAGCAGGGAGAAATTTGGAATGTCTTTTCAGTGATGGAAGGGAAAAAGGTTGGCTTGGAGAAGGGTGGGCAATGCAAGGAGGACAAACAGATAGGTTCATTGAATATTTTAGAGGGGGAATTGGCAGGGATTACTGATGGAGTGGAGTCAGACTGTAGCAACAGCGAACTCCTGGGGAAGAGTTGTGGCTCTGTGTAGGGAGCTGGGAAGATAGAATAGGTTTGGAGTGGGAGTAAGGAAATAAGATCGTGGGGTCTGTTAGTACACACTAGTTTGAGATGCTACTGAGACATCCAAGAGGGACAATCAGGTAGGCAGTTGGGTGTCCTGGTCTGTATCTGAGGGAAGGGTCAAGGACAAAGCTTTAAGTTGGGAATTTGTCAGAAGAAAACTTGGGGATGTTACCTAGGAAGAGAGTACAGATGGAGAAAACATTGGAATTCTCTAGGACAATAGTCCTCAGAGGTGGTCCACAGGCTGGTGTCTGCTCATGCCTAATGAGAGGAAAACAGAATTAAGAGTGAGCATAAGGGACTTTTCTAGTGCTTGCAATACATATCTGATCTGTGGCTTGTGTTTTCTATGCCTTCTGATTTCATTGGTTGCTAATTCGTTTTTATTGTACTTTATAATACTATCAGTCTGTAGTGGACGGGGAATCTGGCCCTTCTCCCCAGATGGTGGGGAACACTGCCCTGAAGTTTGGAGGTTGAGCAGCGAAGGAAAGATAGAAACAAAACCCAAGACAAAATGGCCAGTGAAGTAGAAGGAACATTTTGATTTCTCTTTGACTTAAGCCCAGTCAGTCTGACTCCAGAGCACAAGCGCTCTCCTGAGGTTTTACACTCCCTAGGGAACACCGCCTAATGAGGCCCGTGCGTGCGATGCCACCAACAGAGCAGCAGGCCCTTCCCAAGTCTGCTTCTATGCCCGGTGCTGTCTCGTGGTCTCTCAAGAGGTCGACTTAGGTTGCCCGCAGGAGCTTCTTCCTCACTGACCATGCTGAAAAGAGAAGCATCTTCTCTCTGATTTTGTCACTTTGTCATATGGGTCCCCAGAGAAGCCATTTTTATACTTAGGGTTTTTTATTTTTTTTTAGAAAGTCTAACAGGAAACAGCTTTTTCTTCTTTTACATCAACCCCTCTGCTGGTGGAGGTCTGATCTTGTCTACACAGCAGAGCTGAGAAGCTGGCCAGGCTGTCCCCATTTCCAGGATCTGCTCTCTCCCCTGCATCTCGGCCCATCCAGTCGGGATCCTGAAGGGGACAGGACAGGACCCAGAGGCAGGACCATCTCCCTCAGCTAGGTCAGACCTTTAACTTGAGGCCTTTTGTTTTTTAAGGTTTCCACTGACTAACACAGTTACTTCTCTGGACTAATTTAAAAAAAGGATTAATTTGATTTGTAGAGGTTTAAGAACACTTCATGCCTAGGAGAAGGAAAAAAAAAATAAAGACATGACAAAGAATGAAAAAAAATGATTATCTTACTACTGGGATTAATTTAAAATTGAGTTTAAAAACAGTATTCTTTCACAAAAAGATCCCAGATGGTTATATCTAATTTATGCAAGAAACCTGGCCATAGATCTGAGTTTGGCAGTTTGAACTTCAAAAAGTGCAAGTGGTTCTAGCAGTGACCTTTCATTTTCCTGATTTTCTGAAATACATGACACCTTTAGCAGTGACTGAGTCACTGCTCTGAGAATTCTTGCATTCAGACATCAGGACACAGTGTCTGCACCCTTAATTCTATCCAAGTTTCATTGCCCTAAATCAGTACCAGTGATTAATAAAGTCCTAAATTCCCAAAGCGATTCTGAATCTTCATTTTCAGGCAAAATTGCCTTGCAGTTGCTTTTTCTGCTTTCACCATATCAGTGCTGTGACTGGTATCTTCACGTATAATAAAAACAGTAACGGCAGTCCTTTTAATTATTATTATTATTAGTTATAATTATTATTTAATCATCCTGTTTCCAGGCAGTAGTAGTAGTTGTAGTAATTATAGAAACTAACATTTATTGAGTTTCTATATGCCAAACAGTGTTCTAAGAGTCTTATGCAGATTAATTCGTGATTCTTGATGTATGTCTTAGTCTGTTTGGGATGCTCTAATAAAATGTCACAGATTGGTTGACTTATAAAGAATAGGAATATTTTCTCACAATTCTGAAAGTTGAGAAATCCAAGATTAAGATGCTGACACAGCTCTGTTTTGGTGAGGGCCTCCTGGTTCATTACCGGTGCCTTCTCTCTGTGTCCTCACGTGATGGAGGGGGCCATCTCTGATTCCATTAATGAGGGCTCCACCCCATGACCTAATCACCTCCCAAAGGACCCACCACCTAATACCGTCACCTTTGGGATTAAGATTTCAATATATGAGATTTGGAAGAGGGATATGAACATTCCAATCATGATCAAGATAGTTAATATTACTATTCCATTCAACAGATGAGAAAATGGTGGCACGGTGAATTTGGCTGGAAGTTACTGAATAAGGAAGAGGTCGTGTGTGTGTGTGTATGTGTGTGTATGTGTGCGTGTGTGTGTGTGTATTTGTGTGCAGTTTTCTGGTTGGATGTTTTACTTGTAGAAGTAGATGATGTATAGAGTGCAAATGATGTTATTGTTTTTGTTTTGTTTATAAATGGTTGAGCATAAACTCAAATAATGCAGCGATGGGACTCAAAGATATATTCTCTCTTTCCTCATTTTTCTGTGGAACAGAGTGTACTTTTGACAATAAAGTCATTAGAGATACGTGTTTTGCAATTGACTGAATTGGCCATTTTTAAAATAAACATTATTAAAAATATTAAGAGGCTTTCAAAGAGTACTCAGTCTACCCTTCATTTTATAATACAAAAATCTAAAAATAGAAGTGCTTTTTATTTGCGTTAGAGGTTTCCTGTTTCATGAGGACATCAGCTTGAATCAGCTGGCTTTCTATCAAAGTTAACAAAATCTCTGAGAGGTCAGGGGAGAAATAATCTGCTTAGCTCTAACAGTAACCCTAAGCATTCTTATTAAGTTTGGGAAGTCCACAAGTTATGACTAGGTTGTGCTTCTAGTGCTTGGCAAAAAGACAGTTATTCTGCTGTGTTCTGTTAGAGTTTTCCATTCCTTTTGTGACTAGACAATATTGCAATGACTGAATATGCCACCATTTAAAGATATTTTGCCAACTTGCCTTCCGGAAGGCTGTATCATTTTAAATTTCCATAAAAGTTTTGGAGTTTTGAGATTTTTAACTTAAAACATCAGTTATTAGCAGAGAACAAAAAGAATCTTATTCAAACTTACATGAGTTTGATTACTAATGATTCTGACCTTTTCCTGATTTTTTCTGGGGGGGATGGGGGTGGAGAGGGAGAAACAGACAGATATTCCTAAAGAAATTAACTGTTTTACTGATATGTATTGTTTCATATTGGCACAACTTTTGACTTTAAATCTAGTGCTCTTTTATTACTTTCAAGGATTCATATTAAGAATAAGCCTATCAAGTTGTGGTCTAGTAGCATTCTTTAGAGTGACTTGAAATTATGCCATTGTTGTTTGAAGACAACATTTCCCCTGATTTGCAATCAACATATCACTTCAGAAAAGCAGAACTTTCTGTTTCAAAGGTTGGCTTCCATATTAGCTTTGTCCAAGTGCTCATCCATTTCTAATTGGACGGCAGTACTAATTCCCTTTTAAACTTAAATTTGTGACTGAAGCTGCTTCCTTTCCATACCCACTACTTTCCATTTTAATGAGTCCCCCAGGAGGCTCTGCAGAAGTTAGAATTTAATCATGCCCAGATTTCCTTCTGGGTAGAATAAGAGAGGCTTCCAAGGGAAGTGGTAGAGGTCCCCTAGGATTACTTACTTCTACACAGTCCTAAGCAAAGCAACAAAAATTTCCCTAGGAGAATGTCAGGAAGGGGTAAGCTTCTGCTAAAATTCTGTGCATGTCTGTTTGTGTTCATGTTCCTGCTTTTCCTGCATGCACTATAGGCTACAAATATGAAAAGCTTTAGGATGCCTGTACTTAAAAGGAATTCTTAATCATGACTCACAAAATGGATGTTATTAAAATTGTGAGGCACAGACTAGCATTTACCAAACGTACTAAAGAATCATATAAATATGTGTTAAACTGTCTATTACATTGTAAGAGACTCTCCATGTGTAGCCTAGAATCACCTTTCTATCATTTTGGTGACAATTCTTTCTCTGTGTCCTATAATTAATTGCACATTATCTGCTCAGACAAAGATTTTAAAATGTTAGTGCTAACAGGTTGCTGGTATTTAAGAAATGTCCATCCTTATCCCAGCTGAAAATAGGGAGTTCATCCATTGAATTTAAAGCCAGTATATTTATTGCTTTTTCAACTTTATTTTTGCCATTAAGGTTATGGCACCATAAGCAAAGATTTAGGTTGAGTTTTCTTTAAGCCATTAGGCTGCATTCACTTTATTTTCTCCTGAAGCAAGGATCTAGCGTTGCCTGAATGTTGGCTGAGCTGGCATCTGACCATCTGGATTGAAGTGGGGAATTGCCATATCCAGTGGATTCATGGTTTTGATGGCAAGGATGCCTGTACTGTGCCATTTATTATGCAGATTAACCCATTCTGTGATGTAAAGACTCAAGAATTTGTGGTAAAAACAAGGTATGTTTAGTGTTGTTGTTGTTTTTTTTTAAGCACTGAATAGCATTAGAGTAAAAAGAACCAATATCCTGCCCTAATTGCTCTCTACAAAAAGAAGTAACAATTTTTTAAACAAGTGTCTTTCAGGCGGGGTATCTTCATTCTTTAATGTTAAACTCACTATGGAAGATACAGATTTAGTGCACTCATGCACTTCTCCCTCTCTTTGCCCTACCTGGAGTTTTCTTACAATTATCATAAAAAACTTTTTTTATTTAAAAATTATGCTTTTAGCCCACGTTCTTGTTCTAGAAACTCTAGAGGCAACGGACTCCAGGCCAGAGGCTGAAGAGCTCGCATCCCTAATAATTCTCACTGCCTTCACTCCAACCGCTTTTCATGTTCAAAGTTGGACATTTACCTTCTGGTGTTATATTTAAAGTTGCCTGGCTCTGTCTATGGGCTTGTTTTCAACACTGGAAACTACAGAAAGGAATGAGATTCTGTGTGACAAACCTGTGCTTCTTTAAGGAGAGTGGCCAGGACAATGCAATCGGATGGATTCTTTTTTGTTACTTTCCACGATGATTCACAATCACATTGTTATTTAAATGGTTTCTCTTCAGATCGTGACTTCCCACACCGTGTCTCTGTTGGAGATTCTGGTGTCTTTTTCTGTGATTAGAGAAGAGACGCTGTTTGCCCCACTTCACTAAAATCATTTAACTTCATAATCATTTGAAGGAAATTGTTTTTCTCATTGGTCTTAAATAGAATGTGTTCATGTTCATCCTGACCGCTCCACAAAAATAACTAGTCTGCCGTCCCTTCCTTTGTCCTCTGGCAATTCTTGTTGTCCCTGTGGGGCTTCCATTTCTGTCTCTTGTAGATCCAGTGAGGAGTTTATTCATACAGCCATTTTTTCCTTTCCAGTTTTGACGTGAAACCCTGACCTGGTAAGAACTTGCACAGTGTTCTGCTTGAGTAGCTATTAAAGGATGAGTGTGCCAAGAAGACCCATATCTATTCGTGTCACCAAAGTCACCAAAAGCTATTGACTGTCTCTTGAACATGATTTTGGTGAATTCTCTGCATTAGTCTTTTCTGAACCAACAGAGTAAAAGGATTTTATAATTGTTCTTTCTCTTTAATTGTATGACTGAAGGGAATGAACTGCTACTTCAGATTTTTTCCACACTTGCTCCTTTCCCCATGGATGTCCTATTTGACTCACAATGAGTGACCGTGTTTCTCTAGATATCTCAAAATGTCTGCCATCTCCACTCTGGAAAGCATAATGATGTAATTTTTTTTTATTGCGATATAATTCACCTGACATAAAATTCACCCATTTGAATTATACAATTTATGGATTTTTAGTAAACTCACAAGATCATGCCACTTAATTTCTTGAGTAAAATATTTTAATAACCACAAAGTAGATAAAATAGTAGAGTGAACATCCATATATCCATATCCAGAATAATCAGCTGTATTGGTGCCTTTTTTACTAGAATATTGCTGAAACTGAACTAATGGTAAGGAAACATTAGATTTGTTTGTTTGTTTTAAAGGAAAGCTGCAGGCGGGAATGAAGGTGAGCAGGCAGGCAGGGAGAGAGAGAGAGAAGGAGGAAGCATTTTATTTTATTTTTATTCAGTTCTCATTTGTTGTTCTCCCCCTGGATCCGGTACACAAACCAGGGTCCTTGGGATGTATGACGACCATGCTCCTTCAGAGGCGACTGACCTAACTGCTATTCCACCAGGGCATGCTAAAACGTTCGATTTGGGGAAGATTTTGAAAATGCAAAGAATTTTTCTCTATGAATATGCAATTGCGGCATCATCCCTTTGAGTCCACTATCTTCTGAGACTGTGACCATTGAGATCTGCTTGTGTGTTCTGGGTGTTGTGTGGCAACAAATATAGAGATTTCTTCACTGGTGACTTTGAACTCTATTTTCAGCATTTTTGGTATATCATCTTGTCATATTGAACAGATAAACATTCTTTAAAAACCTCATTGGTGGTATTTGTACTTGTTGATCATACAGGGTTAGAATCTGCCTTCAGTTTGGCGGAGGGTATGAATGGCCCCTTGCAGTGTCAGGATTTAGGGCCCAGGGACTACAAGGCTCAGGTTAGGAAGGGCTCAGAGTTAAAATGTCCTTATGTTGAAACCAGGAAGTCAGGATGCTCCCAGGATGACGCAAGTTTCAAAGGTCACAGTGGAAGAGAGCCTCACATTCTAACTCTGATCAGAAACAGAGTGTTTTCTGGCCCTTTTTATTTTCTGTTGATGCTAGCTGCCACAATCCCATAGATAACCCTGGAGACGGCAAGTGTGCCTTCTTTGTTCAGCATTACTAGAATGTTCAGCAATGCATAGTTGAACACTATTTCAGATAGCTTTCACTTAAAAGCATCACTGCATTATGTTGTCCTTTCAAAAGCACAGAGCTTTAAAATGATATTTCTGTCTCCATGTTGGTCATTAGATTTAAGGGCACTTTGTGTTTTATAGACTCTATCATGTATATGCTGACTTCAGTGCTGCCCTTGGGTTTGTTTGCATGTGATGGCTGTTGCTGCAGGTACCATGTATATTCCCCCAGCACAAATACTTCCTTTGTCATTTTTAAACAATGGTTAATGAATATGTATAATTTTTAGCTTTATTGCCTTTTAACAGGGACTGAAACGGTATTTTAGGGTTGTCGATCTTGAATGTGTAACTCAGTTTGTCAACACACTCATCTAGTTCTTTGTCTCTGCTTGACTTGGTCGGGTAATCAAACCCCCAAATGGCAATGAGGATTAAATCACTGTGGCCCACTTATTGCATTCTTATTTATGAGGTCTTTGCTCAACACAATATCTGTGTGGTATCTTACACCCTAGGGCCAGGCTATTATTCACAAATGACAGGTGATACAACAGTGGACTTCAAAACCAGTGCTAAGGGTTCCTGGGGGGCACTTTAAGATTATGGAAATGCGTCGAAAAACACCATCACCTGTCAAGATCTCTTTTGCAGAAGCTCTAGGTCTCTTTGTGGGTACGTTACATGAAGGCGATCACCAGCAAGTTAAGCTGCCATGCTGCTCCATTAATGGTATGGCTGGGAGATCTTTTGACTCGCCATGGGTAAAGGATATGTGGTAGATATATAGAGAGAAATATAGAGATTTGTCATCACCCATCCACAGTGACAGGGCACACCTACCACATTGTCATAGTTGACTTTGGGATTCCAGTTTCAGCATTGCAAATACAACTTTGAATTGGCCACAAACACAGTTGTACTAAAACATTCTCTGCGAAGACCAGTTATTTGTATTTATTAATATAAATTCAAAAGCCATGAGATTCCAATTAGCTCCCAAATCCCTGGAACATTTGAAAGTGGAAAACAATTTGTTTGACTGTGACCAAAAGAATGGAAGGACAGTACTTTATTAGCTTGACAGAGAGCAAATTAAATAATCGTACATACCTGAGGAAATCTTGGCTCTTTAGACCAAGTCTTCAGCATCGCTACTTCCAACCTGAGCCTGCTTTCCTCCTCTATGCCATTCCTTGCACTTGAAATGTAGGAAGTCACTGTATTCATTGTAAATATCTGTATAAAAGCAACATTTCAATTTTTTCACCTTCTATCCTTCACTATATGACTGACCCCCTTTACCTAATTTTTCCACCCCACCCCTTCCCATCTGGTAACCACTAGCTTGATTCTATGTACTAAGAGTCTATTTTGGTTTGATTCAGTTAGCTTGTTTGATTTCTCTCTATAACATATGAGTGACATCTTGATGTTTGTCTATTTCCAACTTTTTTTTAAAATTATTTCATTTTTGCATATTGAAACAAACTCATATGTAAAGGTTCCCTATTCCTCATACATATGTCAACACGCCCTGCCCTCCACCAAATCACCAAGTGTCCTTCACCCTTGTCCAGTGGGCTCCCCAACTATTTGCCCCCTCCCTCACACTCCATTCCCTATTAGTAACCTCATTTTCCTTGCAAGTATCCAAGGGTTGGTTTTGTTTCATCTGTTCCTTTGTTTTGTCTGTTCACATTTCACCTATGAATATTTCCATCTTCTTAAGGGTAGGGACTTAAGCATTTATCTTATCTCTGTAAACTTTCGCAGTACCTAGAACTGCATTGAGAAGGCCAATATGACTAGGATGGAGATCTGGGGAGAGCGATGAGTCCTTTTAGGTAATGTTGGCAAGTGGGTTAGAAGCATATGATGGAGACTTGTGAGTGAAAGGATGAGCTTTGATGTGTAAAGAGTACCATTTGAGAAGTATTTGTGCAAGGAGTGACAACCTCTATAGTGTTTTATGAAGCTGTGATAGGGAGCCAGATACGGGTGATTTAAATTAGGGGGCTGGGGTAGGGATCAGAGGCAGGAAGACCCATTAGAATGACTGACTCCACCTATTAAAGTCTCAAGGTCTTGAAATAGGGACATTTTACTAGAACAAAACAACAGCAGGGGGTATGTCTCTGATACAGGTGGTATTTGGCAGAACTACCTGGTCTGTGACTTACTGGGAGCAAATGAGTTCTTTATCTAATTAGGAGACTGAATCTGGATGCTGTAAATCAGTTTGCTCAGGCACCACTTGTGTTCCTAGCCTACTGAAGAAAATGGTGTGTGACATCTCTAAGGGTTTATCTCGGCAGGTTCCAGTTCAGCACATAAATAAATAACTTCAGCCTCGTGTGCCACAAGGAGGCTGACTTTTAAATTATTTAGTGTGGCTAATTAAATTAATTCCAGAGACTAAACTTCAGATCTTCAAAGAACATGTTTTTTTCTTGGCGTGCACGTTGCAGTGACTGAATTACATATGATCAAGCCACATGAGCACTGGGTTATAATATTTTTGTTCTTAAGGGTAGTTTTTAAAACTTGTTTCATACAGATAGACAATTATTATTCAAGGATTCAGATTAATTGCAGTTTTCCTTTCGCTCTTCTTGAGGACTCTGTCCCCTCTAGTTCCCACCACCTATCTAATTTACACTATTTGGTACCCTGTCAAATCTTTCTAAAACACCACCCAGGCTGGGCACTCCTGTGCTCAAAAACCTTCTAAATGGTTTTGTTTACACAGCAAAGTCCAAACTGTAACCTTACACTTGGGGCCCGCTACCACTTAGTCCTAGCCCACTTTTAGAATTCATAATATGGAATCATGATTCTATTTTTAATTATTATATTTTTACTAGATGAGCACAGTAAGATAGACTAAAGAATCTCAACATTAAACTAAGTTCATATCATCCAAAGTTCAGTTGGAGTTCAATGTAAAAAATTTACTTTCGTGTTTTAGGTTTTAAATTTGTCTAGTTATTTTCTTAAGTATTACTTGTCAGAGATATTTTCATGTATTAATGTAATAAAAAAAAGTTTGCTTTTCAGTGACTATAATTAAACACAAATTTCATTAATATTTTGTTTTTTCCCTAGAAATAATTTAAGGCAGTTTAGAATTATGTATAAAATATACCAAGGTAGCATAATTTAAAATTGGTGAGAGAGAAGAAAACAGGTATAAATCTTCATGACTTTGAATTAGGCGTTGATTTCTTACATAGGATACCAAAACTATCAGCAACCAAGAAAAAATAAAATGAATTTCATCAAAACTGCAGTCTTTTATATTTCAAAGGACATAATTAAGACACAATCCAAAACACAATCCACAGAATGGAAGAAAATATACACAGCTCAAAATCTGTTAAGATCTACTCATCAGAATGTAGAAAGAACTTTTACAACTCAAAGAAAGCCACAAAAAATTTTAAAATGTGTAAAGGATTTTAATAGATTTTCTCTAGAGAAGATATACAAATGGCCAATAAGTGCTCTGCATCTTTAGTCATTAGGGAAATGCAAGTCAAAACAAGATGCGACTTCACACCCCTTAAGATGGTCATAATAAAAAAGATAACAAGTGTCAGCGGGGATAGGGAAGAGTTGGAACTCTAATATACTACTAGTGGGAATGGAAAATGGTGCAGCCACTTCTACAGTTTGGTTGGAGAACAGTTTGGCAGTTTCTCAAAAAGTTAAATACAAAATTACTGTATGACCAAGCAATTCTACTCCAAGCTATATAATCAAAATGATTGAAAATGTACATTCACACAAAAACTTGTACATGAATGTTTATGGCAGAATTATTCATAACAGACAAAAGCACAAACAACTCAGATGTACAACTGATGAATGGTCAAACAAAATGTGAACTATCTATGTTAACGGGATATTATTTAACAATAAAAAGAATGAAGTATTGATACACAATACAGATGAACCTTGAAAACACATATATTGTATGATTCCATTTTTATGGAATATCAAGAATACGTAAATTCATAGAGACAGAAAGCAGATTAGTGGTTACCAGGGACTAAGGAGAAGGGGCTATGGAGAGTGACTGGGGATAGATGCACAATCTCTTCTTGAGTGATAAAAGTGTTCTGGAATTAAATAGTCATAAATGATGGTGCAACTTTGTGAATTCACTAAAAACCACTGAATTGTGCACTTTTAAAGGGTAAATTATGGTATGTGTACTATATCTCAAAAGACAGAGTAGGCAAGAAAATTGAAGTAAACGTATAGATATAAAATGGATGTAGGTAAACAAGTAGCATTTTCCTGGAAAGGTCTATACACTTGATTAGCTATGAATTTAGCTCAACTCTCTGTAATTCATGGATCAGTTACATAATGTACAGTGTCAATAAATCAGCAACTCAGGGTTTTTATCATGGTGAATGGTCATGGCTTACACAGCCATTTCGCTCTAGGTAGAATTTTATGCTTCAATGGAAGAAACAGCACTCCAACTACTTATACTCTACATTTTCTTTCAAGGAATACAGTCTTTGTATACATATTATTTTAGAAAAGAAACATAACCCAGCTGTATGAATAGTAAAGCAGTTTTTGGATAAAGGATGAAAAGCTACTAAATTAGACTGTTTGATTTGGATGAAATGAAAGTTTAATGATGTAATAATAACTCTCTTCTCAAACTGTTTATATTCTAGTGAAGTGATTTTAAGGGGGAGGAAGCTGTTATTTTTAATTGGCTTATGGTTTTGTCTGATAATTATACTGATCAAACTGAACAACATGACTTTTTACCAGCAAAACAGTACATCATAAGGCACAATGATCAGGAGTTCTGCATAGCATGTATGTGTTCCATCAGAATTTCTTTTCATTCCACCTAGCACTATTGCTCTGGGTTCTGAGAGCAATGGTGGACATTCAATTCAGCAGATTTTGTTTCAACTGGGAATCAGACTGTGTGAACTACTTCAAAACTTGGTTCTTTGGGGTAACTTTATACTATAGATATTAGTTTTGCCTTTGATGGACCAGAAGCCCTTAATCTTTTGTAAAAGAGCTCTTCTCCCCCTGAGGCCTCGATATCACCTCCAGAGTTTGCTGGCGTGGTCAGCCTTGGGACTGCTATGGTGGCGCCATGTTGAGTGGAAAGTGCCAGCATATTTTGGAGATTGGGGCCATATCTATGCATTGAAGCCCCTGGAGATAAGCTTTAAGGGCCTGGCTTTGGATCAACCTGGTTAACATCTGAATTCTGCCTCTTGTTAGTTGTGAGAATTTGGTCAAGTACTTTCACTAAGCTTCATTCTCCTCATGGACAAAATAAAGTATTAAGAGCATTGGAGTGAAGCGATGATTAAGGGAGCCAAACCATGAAAATGCTGAGAACAGTGCCCGTCCCTGTTACATAGGAACCAGTACTTGTGCATGCCTGGTAAGGAATAGTGAATGAATGAATGACTGTCTTTGGACAAAAATATAATTTTTTTATTCATCTTTATCAAATCTTTCCTTTATGACGTGTGCTCTGTGACTGACTGCTATTTAAGAAATTCTTCCCTAACCTGAGGTGTTCACTCTATTCTATGTTCTCTTCTAAAAATTCAGTTTTGCTTTTCTTATTAAGGGTTTTAATCCATTTGGAATTTATTTGTGTGCATATTGTAAATTAGGGATCTAACTTTTTTGCCCTACATGGACAGGAGACCACTTCGTTTAACATCAGGAAAAGTCTCAATCTGTGAATGACAGAGATAAATGGATTTTTTCATTTGTTTTAGACATTTGATGGGACTTAGGACCTGATAAATATACCACCTTAATATATTGAATATTTCAAGTTGAAGGAATTTGAAAAATGACAGATGCAGGAAGGCCTTTCTGACCTTCCTTTGAAGTAGGTCCTAGGCCTTGTGAAAAGTGTCCTTCTACGCCCAGAGGGAAGGAGTATCATCATTTCCAAGATGAGGGTTGCGGAGAGGAATCTAAACCAAGAGGCCTTGCTCTTCCCCACCCTGTGTCTACACTATCTCATAACTTTGTCCTATCACATTTTCCCATGACTTTCCACTCCTCATCAAACCTAGACAGCATAAAAAACACCCAGGCTTAACCATTTATTTGGTTTTTCATTTCTTTGTGAAGGCTCCTGTATCCTGTAGTGAAACATATATGAAATTAATTCGTATGATTTCCTCTGGTTCAGCTGTCTTTTGTTGCCAAGAGCCGACTGAGAATTGATCATAGGTAGAGGAAAGATATTTTTCTCCCCTTCATGCTCTAAAATTTCATTTTCTACTTTTTTGATATTATATCAAAACAGAAACAGAAACTTTTTGAATTGTCACTAGAAATTTTATCTTATTCCTAAAGTGAAATTATTCTTTCTTGGTGAAAGCTTTTACAATCTGTGTTTGTCTGTTGTGGCAGGTAATGCCATGCATTTATCTTCGTTTGCTAACAGACTCACTTGAGAAAAGATGGCAAAGAAAGGGGGTGGGCCTGTTGGTTTGTCTATTCCTTGGACATGTTGCCTCCGAAAGGGAGGTAACTACTTTTGATCATGACACTTTGAGTCTGTAGAATTTTTTTGGTTGTTTTATTGTGATTATTTATGTGAATTCACATTTAATATTGTTTCTGCAAGACAGGCAGAGTTGAATTGCTATGGCTCACAAAAAAATTTTTTGCCCACTGGCAAAATGAAGTGTTTTTGTGAAAACTGCAGAAAATAGCTTTCCCACATTCTCATAGCAGCTATTTTGTTGCATAACAGCAGCAGATCTGTAAGTCTATTCCCTAAATCTTTTTACAAATCAGACACATATATTCTTTGAATGTAAAAAAATTATATTTTGAAATATAAATCAATTGTATGATAAAGAAAAACCTTGAATAGCGGGATGAATTTAATCTAATATATACAGATGTTAATTTATGATGGTGTACAACTTATAGATAATGTTTTGGTATAATCAATGTTCCTTCAATAAAATTAATTATTAAAAAATAAAAATGCACGTATATAAATGAATGGGCTCAAGTCACACAAGCCAGGGATCCCATGCCTGGAGACATTTAAAAATAAGAAAATGATATATCTCTGTACCTACCTTCCTACCTACCTACCTACCTACCTGTGGCTTGCATCTGAGTAGTACTTTTACAGACTTTTTCCTTTTCTGAAATCTAGTGTATCTCCAAAATCTTGAAGGCAATTTCTTTGTGTTATTCCAGAAGCAGTGCCCTTTGTTTCTCCTGCACAGCATTTCATACTCTAGGGTTTTAAATTTAATAATCTACCCTGGGGTCACACCAGCACGTACAGATTAGCCAGGCCCTCATTAGAGGCATCATCATATTTATTGCATGGAAGGATGGTCTGCATTTTTAAAAAGAGTCCTTATTAATGGTATGTAGGTATTTCTAGGATTTGGGATTTTTCATTTGTTCTGCTTTGATGCTTACTTGCCATGCTGCAGCAGGCATCTTGTACAGATGGCTTTGACTTGTCTTGGCTGCTATGTCCACAGGGTTGCTTGTTAATGGTGGAAATTGTTAGTTCACCAATTCTATGTTTTTTATGTTGTATGATTTTAATACTAGAGATTTAAAAAATTCATCCCCAAATACTAATTTTAGAATGAAGTCCTGAAGCTCCTTGTAGAAGCTTTCTTTTCTTCTTTTTAAAAATAGCATTGAGTTATTTTGCGTGACTGGGGATGGAGAGAGAGAAAAGAGATACAATTTTGCTGGCTTGGGCTGTATCTAAATATATGAAAATGTGAAGCATGTTTTAATTTAATAGACTTCAGTTTGCAGTAAGAGAACATGCAGCTCATTTAAAGAGAGAAGCATGAGAGGCATTGACTGGTATGGTCAGGAAAACCTGGGGTCCCCGGCCCCCTCTCCCTGCTGAGGTCACTGTCCTGGCAGCCCCTTTGGCCTCACAGCCCTTTTTTGGGTCTCATCTTAGGGTTGGGCCATGCAGATGATCCTGACCTTATATGATCCTTGTAAAACGTGCCTGCCATTCTCCTGGGAGGAAAGCAGCACTTCTCAGAGCTCCTGGGGCCGGCTCTATTAGTTGGGTGGGAATATGCTTCGCTTTGGAAGGCCTTGGAAGAAAGAGTTCAGTACAAAATAGACAGGAATGGTGTGAAGGAGAAGGGATAGGAAAGAGGTCGGATTTAGTGCTAGGGAGTGTTTATTACCAAAGCCAACTTTGTTTCGGCCTTAAGAAGAAATAGGAGAAGAGTGGAATTGCTCCAGTTTTGTCTTGCTTCTTAAAGAAAGGGCGTTGTTGTTATTTCCCCTTTGAAGTTTGTTTTTTTTTTTAATTGGCTTGCTCATACTTTCAAATACATTCTGCTTGGTTCCTCACAATGAGTCTGTTTTTTGATGAACAAACTGAGGCCCAAAGAAATTAAGTAGCTTACTCCTGGACCCACAATTAGAAAGTGGTGGAACTGGTGGCCTTCTGGATAATAATAGAGAATTTAAATATTGTCAATGGCATTCCAAATGTGACATGAGCAACTGAAATTCTGGAGGGTGCACAATGACAATTGCTGATAGTTTTCAGAAAAAGATATAATCATGACTCTATGATAATGAATTACATATCGAAGGTTTTATCTTATTCATGAATCAACAAAGGATCCTTGCAAGTGTTCAAAAGAGAACTAAAAACCAGATGCATTTTTAGATTAGGAATATTGAAGCAAATATGTGAGTTCACCTGAGTTCATCTCTACAGTTTATATAGGCATGTTGGACCTGTTGGAAAGCTGAGAGGCTGCCCATGAAAATTGGTGGTAAGGAGAATGAACCAGGGTCAGCCAAGGAGAGATTAATGGTGTTTTTCAAGGTTTTGAAAAGGTCAGAATACCCACTGACCTTTCCCTCAGACCTTTTTTGCTGGCCTGACTCAACCCTCTCATATAATGACATCCAAACTCCCCTCTTTCTACCATAGACTGTGGTTTCATTTATTCCGTTTCAGTCATTAAAATTGACCTGCCACATATTCCATTTCCTAAATCTCCCAGCTTTCAGCCAGGTTACTTTGCTCTCCTGGATAACGTGAATGTTTTTAAAGGAACCTGTCCACTGTCCTTGGATGTCCCTCCGGGCACCCATAGCTGTCTGCTGCCCACTGTGACTCTGATCCTCTTTTTGTTGCTTTCTCTTCTTTACCAAAGTCTAGTCAGATACCTAGATGAAATGCATAAGCAAATCACATCAGGGCAGGTTTGTGTTTGTTCAACAGCATTGTGTCGTGTCGCTCTGTGGCTATGCCCTCTGTTAAGTACTCAGCGTGTAATGGCTCGGGCAGGACTCTCTGGTGAGACAGCCGGGTCAATAATCATCACAGTACCACGTGCTCAGTGCTGCGGCTGAGGAACACACACATGGAGCTATGATTACAGAAAAGGGAGGGACTCGCTTAGTGCGCTGAGTTTTGAAGCCTGGGGAATTTTGCTAGTCAGAGAAGGGGGAAAGGACTGATCCAGGTCCTGAGTCCCCCTGGCCTCTCCTGGTCAGTCAGTGGATGACAGTTCTCTGCTCCCTGTACTCAGCACCTACCAAGAGAGGGGCCTCTATAGGTACCAGTGGGATTCCTGGAAGTAAAATGAGTTGGGGCAAAAGAAGCACCAGGAAAAGAAATTTTCTTCTTCCCCTTGTCACTTAAACTATGTGCAGATCTGTGTGTGTACCTGTGTATATAAACATGAGAGGGAAATTATGAATAAATGACAACCTTTAAAAATTTCTTATTGAAGGCCAATAGGAGTTTTAGATCTCTGGAATTTTATTTTAAACATGTGACTAGGCTTGGCGATCTGAATGTAAGACTTAAAAGTTGTCTTCAGGGCATTTAGTTATTCCTGGGCCTGCTAGCCCATTCGCCTCCAGGCTGGTGTGTCTGCTTGTAACAGGGCGACACTCTTGGGCATCTCCTAGGAGGCAAGTCCTAAGAACTGTAGAGGTGCTTATTCCTCAGGCCTGGGAGATTTCCTTTTGCTGCCTCTACCCGCCAGAGGTGATGCTCTCCTTTGCGGGAGTTACTGCTAAATAAAGTAGCCATCCCCAAAGGGTTCCAATCAGTTATGTACTTGGGGAAAAAAAAAAACAACAAGACAAAAAACAGTTGATCCCCATCGCTGCCAAACCAGACTTTATTATCATCTCTTAATAAACAGTCTGACAACCTTCCTTATTTTCACTGAGCACAATTTCCACTCAGTTCTCAGAGCAATCATTGATAGTAATTGACATTTGATGCAAGTCAGTTCTCTCAGAGGGGTTGACCCTGGCTCAGGACCCTTGTGGAGCAAAGTAGGAATTGGGGTCTCAGACCTCGGTTTTGGTTTTAAGCCACTGCAGGGAATGAGATGTTCATTTAGACACGCTGTGGGGGTGTTTGTGTATTTGCACGGTTGGAGCTGTGAAGATTGCAGGTAAGTGGCAGTGGCTGAGAAGGACTGCTTGCGGCCCAAGTTGTGTGGAAGGTGGATTTGGGTCTCTTGTTTTCCCTGAGACTGGAGTGTTCATGCGTGCTGTTTTGGGTTTGACTGTGTTTTTCGCCTCCTGTGGTGTATATGGACGTTGACATAGCATAGAAGCCCTTGTTACTGCAGTATCTGCATGTGCCTGCTACAGCGCTGGACACCCATCAGTCTCACAAATATTCCAAGGTGGGTTGAGGTCAGTAGCCTGGCAGATTACTTTCACCTACCACTCAAGATGTGGGCTCAGAAAAGGATTTGGCATCAGGCTCAAGTCTCGTTGTGGTCATTGAACCAATTACGTGACCTTGGACAAGGTTCTATGGTTCAGATGAGATTAGAAATTCTACTTCTCAAGATGATGATTTTGCTAAGATCTCTGATGTAAACTGCCCGAGTGCAGTATGTTGGGCATAGGAGGTAGTAAAAAAATATTTATTAAGCGTTTTATGGAGAATGCTGGGAAACTTAATTTTCAGACTCAGAGACTCACTATAGCCAAAATAAATTCTGCCATTGAAAGCAGACATTTGTGGACAGCAGGCCTTCGGTGTGCGGTGTAGAATCTATTGGCTTCACACTGTCTTCCCTACTTTTCATTCTATCCCAAGCCATCTGGCCAGGTTTGCTGCATTGATATATAATAACAAACCCATGGAAACAAAAGTTCAAGCAGCAGGAAAGGCTGTTGAATGAAAGGAGCTTGCGGTGACCCCACTTACACTCCTCAGAGGGAGCCAAGGTTACATTTCTCTTGTTTCTTTCCAGAGGTGTTTCCTACAGCTATGTCTCTTGTTCTTTACACAAAGGAGAGCAGCCCAGTCACACTCTTCTCCACCTTGCTGTTGTTTTTCTTTTTAACTTACGTGATATCAATATTGAGTGAAGACACGGCTAGATTATTTAGAAGATCTCGGACGAAAAATGAGTAGGAGAATTGGTGGCTCAAGGCAAAGAATGCATCTGGTTAAGGATCTAGAATTTGAGAACCTTTAAAACTGTAAGGGATTTAATTATATTCCTTGGCTTCCAGTCTGATTCCCTCTGGAAGACCTTCTGCGTTAATTATGTGTCCCAGGGACATTTGGCAGACACCGCTCCTGCATTACTGTTCCACAGAGGTAATTAATCACCCAGCCGGAAGAGAATGCTCCATTCTTTGTCCTCCTCACCAAAAGCTTTTGGAGAAGGAAAATTTCTTACAAAATGGATCCACATTTGATTCTTTTAAGAATTACAGAGCTGGAGATAATAAAGGTGTTTGCATCTTGAGCTTCCTATCATGACATACGGTGGGGGGGAAATGGTGTGTGTGTGTTGGGGGAGAGTAAATCACTTACCTCTTGGGGGATCATTTCTTTATAACTTGGAAACTTTATTTACAGGGGCCATAAAATGCATACTTTTATTCCTATGTCTAGTTTTTTAAAAATAGCATGAAATCCGAATTTGAAGAGATTTTCATGATTATCTATGTCAGTGGTACTCAGCTGGAGGCATTAGCCCCTCCTCCACCCCAGTAGACATTTGACAATGCCCGAAGATATTATTGGATGTCTCCTCGGGGAGGGGTGCTGTTGGCATCTAGTAGAGGGCAGGGATATAGCTTAACATCCTGTCATACATAGATCTCCCCCATGACAGAGAATTATCTGACCCCAAATACCAATGTGTTGACATTGAGGAGTCCTAGTTGATGGATCTAATTCAATATTTTCTCTACATGATTTTATTTTTATTATTTTCGTATATTTCTTAAGACCTCAAACATCCCTTCCAACTGTAAGATTCGCAGAATCTCTTCAAATCAGTGGATAAAAACATCAGAGCAGAGCAGTTCACTTGGGGCTAACAAACTTGGATGGAATGACCCTACTTGACTCATTCACAGAAGAGGCCCCTCCTATTGCTGGAGTGTCCCCAGACCCAGATCCTCCTAGGGGCTCACTACACATTGGGTGAATGAATGAATGGGATACTGTGATGTTTGGCATCAGCTGATGAGTTTGAAGTAATGATCTGAGCAGAAATTTGACACTGATGTGTCTTAACTGTGTAGTGATTTTGACCTCCCTGACGGCTCTCTGCTCACTCCCTTTCTCCTGTGTTTTCCCTCTGCTCCTGTTCATGAATAAGCTCAAGCAGTGAGAGCAATTCCCGATGACATTTGTGCATAGCTGGCATTTGCAGAAGCAGGTAGTGCATAGTGAACTTAATGTGGCAGACCTGCATGAACATCACTCTGGTAGAGAGCATCGTGTTCTTGGAGTTTTTTGTTTTTAATTTATTTTTATTTTTCACTATCATCATGGTATTTTATTGATTATAATGCAGCAAAATTCTGTGCTCCAAATCACTTGATAATAGATTTTCCATAGTTATTAAGTATAAAGAAAAAGCACATTGGAACAAATCTCATTTCCCAATCTGATTAATTTCGTAAATGTGATAATCTTCTACTTGAAGCACAAATGAGACTGGGGTGGTTCTAAAATATGGCTATAAAGATTTTGACACTCTTCCTATTGAAAAGTAGGGAATCTGTGGTCCCTTCTTTAAGTCCCTTCCTAACTGACCCTGAGGAAGTGCTCCTATGGGTCTTCTGAGGCCAGGTCTTAAAAGGCCAGATGATTTGCACCGTGTTCCCTGGGACTTTTCTTTTTTTTTTATTGTAGCAATTATTCTGCACATTTAAAATAATTTCCTACGTCTGGGTTCCCCATTCCTTAGATGTATGTCAACACACATTACCCTCCACCAAATCACCAAGTGTTCTTTCCCATTGGCAGTGGGCTCTGCCACCATTTGCCACCACCCGCCCCATTCCCTTTGGTAACCTCAGTTCTGTTGCAAATATTCCAGAGTTGGTTTTGTTTCATCTGTTGCTTTGTTTTGTCTATTCACATTTGGAGTTTTAAAGGACTTGATTTTCCTTTGAATTCCCCATCACTGATATAATACAGGATGATTCTAACTTGGAAAATTTTTAACAGCATGCATGTTCAAGATGAAGTCCATCAAACAGAAGAAAGGTGATTATCCTTAAGAAAACATCCCTTATAAAATCAAGAGGCAGTGATGCCCACACAAGAAAATCAGAACCTCTTTACCTATCCAGCTTTTCTTTTTTATTTTGAGTTTGTAGTGAGGTGGTTCTTTTTTTCTTATCTTTTCTACTAATTTTAGACCTGAACTTTGAAAAACCACTGCAACTAGCTTATATCTACCTACGTGCTTAGTTCCTATAGATAAAGAGGGGTGTCTGGAGATGGAGAAACAATTCTAACGCAGGCCGTAGAAGATAGAGAGATCTGATGTTCTTTACATGGAAACATACTGCAGGTGATGATGAACATGTCTATTTTCTCCACCTCTTATCCACTAGCTTCCCCACTGGCCTGGAGCACTCCAGGAGATGTAGTCTGAGACAGGAAACTGTGACTCTAGGTCTGGGTGGCAAATGTACTTCTAAGAGCACCAGAGAGATTCTCTACTTTAGCCTCATAATATCCTTTTGTGGAAACACTTGTTTTGGTGGATGGAAGAAGTGGGAACAGACAGAACCTCTGTGACTGGTTCCATATGATGGTCTAGTGGATGTTGATTATTCCCTCTATTGTACTTGACTCTTAAGGCTAATTTCCTGGGCAACCTCTAACGTGTTGATGTTTTTTTTTCTTTCCACAAAGAAAAGAAGTCAGAAGTACAAAATTAGGTTCAAAATAAAAGATCAATATTCATAAGAAATGTTTTCTTTTAGATGTATGTACTTTAACATTAAGCTTAGATAGTGCCCAAACTCTAAACATTGGCTATGTTACTGTTGCTAGTTATGAAGAGGAAAGATTATGGAGAAGGCCGGGGTCACGTAAGTGATGCTTGGCGGTGTCCTTGCAGAGTTAGCTGGTCTCCTCTGCATGTCATCTTGGTGTGTGTGTGAGCACCAACATGACCTGCTGTGTCGAGTAAGGGCAAGTCAGCAGTGATGTTAGCCTGGATTGCTTCTCAGGAGGAGGCATTGTTAGGAAATACGTGTCTTTTAAGGACTGTAATTTGTTTTGTGTTTTGTTTTACGAAGTATGTTCCTACTAGGACAAGAGCAGAAGATTCCCAAATTCCCAGGCTAGTCCTTTCCTAGCAGCCAATTTTATTTGAAAAGAATTGAAGGAAGGGGGTTGGCTACTAATCCTAGGTGTGTTTGTGAAAATTAATGATGTTTGGCTAGCTAATTAAGAGGAAAGGGCACTGTTCCCTAAGTAGAGCAACTAAGTCGCCTGGAATTCTCATTCTTGGCGTGATCCTCCAACTCCCTTGGCCCTCAGCCTTTCTGGGAAATCTTTTTTGCCTTTTTTCCTGCACCAAATAAGCAAGTCTGTGCTTATATAAAAGGTAGTGAGTTTATTAAGAAAATTATTCTATTAGACGTAAGTAACTTTTCAAAGTACTGATATTTTAGATGTGGCTACAGCTTTGGTTTTTGTTTTTCTCTTCTTTTCCTTTCTTTCTTTTTAAAAAAATGCCCCAAAGTCAACATTGGAATCACTTCTGCTTTCATGGATGATAGAGAAACAGGGAGGGAGAGAGAGAAAGAAGAAAGGAATTAAAAATGTAAAATATGTGAATACATACATACATAACACACACAGATATGCATACACGCATACACAAACATTCACACATATATACATATATACACTTATATACACACATCTCCTATATTTATATGAGGAGGACATACTGTAGGATAATTTGTTTACTTCTTGCAGCATATACATAATTGTCTTCTTAAGGCTCTCCTTTAGCTTTCTGAATCTGTAGACAGTTTACAGAAAATGCTCCACTGTGGATTTCTGTGTAGGCTGCACTAAAATAAAAACCTAACAAACCCCTCTGAGTGAGTGTGATCCCAAGACAAGCGGACGGTGCCTGGTCATCCTCGAGGTTCCGCTTCCTCTGGGTGTGGGCTAGAGAACCACACCACCTTAGTCATTGTTGGACAGCTCAGATCTGGGGACCTGCACATTAGCCAAAAGGACATCAAAACTCCCACATTCCCATGTCTTTTTCAAGTGAGGTTTTTAACCTAAGATGCCAAGATTGCTGCCTTCTCTCAGTGCCCTTGTTGACAACTCTTTGTGAATGTTTGTGTTTGGCTAGGGACCCAGAAGCGGGTAGCAGAACATGGCCTAGATTCCATGTCCATGGACCTGTGTCCTGGGCTCAATATGATTACCTGTCTGAGCCCCAGCAAATCACTTCACATCCATTGAACTTTGGTTTTCTTCTTTGTGAAATGTGAATTCTGGAGTGCCAAATGGATGATTTCATGATCTAATTGAAGTTGATTCAAAAACCAGCTTGACCCGGTGATTAATAAACAGGAAGGCAAGGCACTCATTCCCAGGGTGAACAGCTTAGGAGGGCCACTTCAAGGACTGCTGTTTGGAAAGAATGTTATAGAAAGTAGCATATTTGTGAGGGCTGATTATGATATATTTGCTGATATTCCTCCCCAGGCATTTCTGGGAGATGATGCTCCGCTCCAAGTTGGTGTATAGACTCGTGAAATATAATACATTCCCAATACAGAGTCCAGTGCATGGAGCAGGTCAAAGTCAGCTTCCCGTTTTTATCTCATTTGAGCCTCTGTTAGTCAACCCATCACGTGTATTTTTTAAGCAGGGAGACATCATGTTCTCTACAATGGTGATATTTACCAATGACTATTATTTGCATTTAGAAAGAGATGTGAGTGAAATCTTCACTGTTTTTTATTATTCTTTTACAGAAAGGAGTGAAATTTTCTGAAAAGCTTCCCCTTCAAGGAAAATTATCCTGTTAAATGAAACAGACTGGTTAAAATAGGAAGAAAGTTATAACTCCCTGAACATTCTTTATTTTTACTAAAAAAAAAAAAAAAAAAAAAGACTAACACAAATGAAAGTGTTGTAATTTCTCTAAGTAAATACCAGTGGTAGGAACTGTGGGGTTAGATGCCTTATCATTCCCTTCACTGAAAGTTGGATTCTTGACAATCCCTGCCTTCTGTTTTCTTTTTTCCCTTGTCTTGCACTTAGTTTTGATTTCTCTGAGATGTGCAATTTTTCTTTTTTAAAGGAAAGGTACAGTCAGGAATGAAGGCAGTTAGGCAAGTAGACAGGAAGAGAGAAGAGGAAGAAGCATTTTATTTTTATTTTAATTGTTCATCTTGGTTGTTTCCCTGGCCCCTGGATGTGAATCTGCTGGGTCCTTGGGATAAATGTGGACTGTTCTCGGTCAGAGGCAGCGGACCTAACCGCTACTCTACCAGGGTTCACTAAGAAATGCAGATTTATTGCTAGATCTTATCATTGAATACTTAAAACTACTGTCCCTTAGGTACATGGCTCCCTTGTCCCTTCTTGACAGAATAGTAGTTTTTATAACACTCCCCCATTTGCAGGTGAGTTTAGTAGGATTTGGGATTTTCCGTCTGAAGGTGCTTGTCCAGTCCAGTTCCAGAGCACAGAGCTTTCACTTATTCTAACCATGCTTGGCCAGCAACAATGTGCCTGAGGAAAAGGACATCAGGGTAGGAACTGGCTTCATCCTGCCCAGACATTTTCTTATATAAGGTAACATCTCTTCAGCTGCTCTTCTTATTCAGTCTCTACTCAGGTGTCAAGATGCTCTCTCCAGTTATGCCATGGAAATAAATGGGCAAGAAGGATGGAGCTGTGGAGAAAGGAGTGATCCGTTGCCATAGGGTTTGATTTATAATCAGTTAAAAGTAACAATATAAATTATTGATAGCTTTACTGATGTTGAATCTTCAACCTCACCCTAAAAAGCCCCAAATGACCCCCATTTCATAGACCAAACTGCACCAGGTTTGATCTACCTACCAGGACATTTTTTCTCTAGTAGCACTAAAGTCTGGGTCACCATCAACTTAGCTTTCATTCATTCAGCACATGTGCATGAGCTGGGATGGTGGCTTGTAGAGTTATTTTATTGTTAATTAGGGGGAGATCCCAGTTTAATGGAACCTGAAGAGTCTATAATTTGAGGAGCATTCTGTAAGTAAGAGAATTAAATTTTTGAATACAAAATTAGGTATTTATGTGAGTGTTAAGAAGAGAAAAAAGTCACAAGAAATGTCAAATTTTTTAAAATACGACAATTCCCAAATATGAAATGCAGAAAGATAAGAGGCCATAAATTAATAAACATCTGACATAGTTTTAAAATACTCTTGCTACATTCCTCCTGGCTCACCTTTTACCTCTTTAGGTGGCAACAATTTTATCATTTTTACATAGAGAAAAGCAAGCTATCTTTCCTCCAGCATTGTTTGTTGAAAATGTAGTTTTTAAATATCACTAGCTGGAATACACAAAGAGATTGTCTCCAGAATAATTCGTTTGCTTTTCTTTCGTTCTTTCTTTGCCTTCTTTGCACTTTCTATTCTCCTCTCTCTTGACCATTTCACCAGAAATACACTTTTCATGGGTGTTGTTTC
Organism: Solenodon paradoxus; assembly: GCA_004363575.1. Lineage (NCBI taxonomy): Eukaryota > Metazoa > Chordata > Mammalia > Eulipotyphla > Solenodontidae > Solenodon > Solenodon paradoxus. Next base: position 141,209 of record RJWH01001912.1, read on the forward strand.
TGCCTCTAGTTAACAGCCGTGGTTTCAGGTCCCATGAAAGAAGGGTCCTTCGCCAAGGAGAGGCTTGAGAGAGGGTTTGACAGGAGGGGACACTTTCAGGGAAAGACAGGCTGTTTTTGTTAGGCGAACTGGTTTGTGGTGACTTCAGAGGGTGGCCGGCCTCCCTGTCACATTGCTGCTTGGCCCCCTACCTGGTGTGGTTGTTTTGTTTCAGAGGTGCCAGGAACTGGCTTACTTTATCTAGAGGTAGATCAGCATGCATTTCACCCTGGTCATCCTTCCCCTGCTGGTTCCTTTATTAAAGGCTCCTTTCCTTCTGACTATGGGCCCTTTTAATAAGGTTTCCCATCACCAGGACGCCTGCCTTGTGCATGCTGCAGCCACATAGCAGCAATGGTGGACCAGCCACCAAACAGGCTTTGACAAATGGCGATTAGCAAAATAGCTTTACAGACTTGAACATGCTAGTAACTATTTCTACTGACTGGTATTCAGGAAACCTTGGACGGTGGGATTGATAGTCTGATAATAGCCTCATGAAAACAAAACCAAACCCTCCTGGAGAACTTGGGATATGATAAGTCTGCAACAGCACTGTCTACCAATCACACGCTGCTTTGAACATTTGTTGTAAGGATAATATTTCTGACATATTGAATTAGGAAAACTAATTGTTTTAATTGAGTTCTGTTCCCTTTTACTTTTTTTTTTTTTTTAAAGGAAAGGTACAGGCAGCAATGAAGGTGAGCAGGCAGGCAGGTAGGAAGAAACACTTTATTTTATTTTTATTTAGTTATTCACATTGGTTGTCTGCCCAAGACCTGGAATGTAAACCCAGGTCCTTGGGTGTGTGTGAACTGTGCTCCTTCAGAGGCAGCTGACCAAACTACTGCTCCACCGGGGTACACCCCTTTCACTTTTTTTAATGTGCTCATTAGGACAATTTAAATGACATCTGCAGCTCACATTGTATTTCTGTTGATAGCACCGGTCTCCAATATGTCATTTCTTATACCTGGAAGTATATGCTGGATGCCTTACAGATTTCTTGGAAGTCGAAGGAGAGGCTGTTTTGATTTTTCAAGAGATTGAGCAGGGTTTTTTATTTATTTATTTTTTTTTTTAGGTTGAACAAAACTCTGAAACATAATGAATTAGAATCACAGCTTGTTCTCTTTAGTGTGAATGGAAGTTAGGACAATGAAAGCCCTGGGGGAATAACAAGTCAGACAACAAAACATGTTCTCTGCCTTTAGGAAAATATTTCTCCCAAAGGTTATCTCCTCCTGTCACCCCACTCCTGTCAATCATAATTCAGCAATTGCCTTGGATGCCTTCAGCCTTCAGGCTTTATCATATGGTGTCATATAGAATACAAACTACTTGCTATACTTCTCTAGGAAACAAAATAGGGGTTGGGTTCTGAAATTGTCTGATTGTCTTCCAGAATATTCGAATGTGCACAGACTTGTTTCTCAGGGTCAGCTTTGGCATCATCATTGCCAGCGGACATTTGGGACGACAGCTCACTGGGTGGGATCTATTTCTTGATAAGGATTCCCCATAAAATACTGGCAATCAGTGGATGACCACACCATTACTGCTGCTGCTCTGCCATGTTGTTTGTGTGACTTGGATGATGTAATCAACCACGTAAAGAAAACATAAAGTCTGTCCTGGAAAGCAGGTCTGTGCCTAAATTGATTCCCCTCCCTAGGACTTCCTAATCCTTTACTGTACTTATTTGTATGTAGTTTTCTTGTCTCCTGATCTAATCATATACGATTCATTTGTACACAGTAGATACTCACCAGATTCTGGTAGATTGATGGTCAGATTCTGAGAGTAACATCAAAGATTGTAGTTTTACACTTGAGATTCAAGTTAGAAAATTGGTGTTTGACTTCGTGATTATTTTTTTAAATGGAGTCAGTCTTTTAGAGTAAGCCTGACCCATTGGCTGTCTTGGGAAATAACCCAGGGAAATGTATTAACAATGGCATCTGTACGCGGTCTCCATGACCCAGTCTTGGCCTTGCTCTGCAGGCTTTTGCATGTAAAACAGACAGTTCATAACATTTCAGACTTTTTGTTGAGATTTTCGATGTTGAGGCCACCTGCATAAATTAAAATGATACCTTCACTCTATGTGGAAGATACTGGACCCTGCCTGGTGTGGTTATTTTGTTTCAGAATGTGCCAGTAAATGGATCGCTTTATCTAGAGGTAGATCAGTATGCATTTCACACTTACCAGCCTTCTTCTCAGTGGTTCCTCTTTAAAAAATGACTGCCTTTAAAGTGTTACAGTGTCTGGCCCTTTCCTGCTCAACATTAAAATTTATTTGTGCCTGTCTAAGTGCCCAGCTTTTCTCAAGGGTCTGAGTTCATTTTTGTTGAGTGAATGACTCCTTACATTTTCTTTTCTACCCATGTTTGTTCATTTCCCAGTCATTTCTAGTTCCCTTTTTCTTAGTCCTGTTCATCAGGTGCAACTTCCAAAAACAATGTTGCTCATAATATTTTCTTCAGTTTCCACTATTCAAGGTCATTGCCTTGTACTTCGAAGGGTAAGTGGGCATCTTGCCCACTGGTGACCTGTCCCCTGATGGATCATGACAAGATCCTCACGGGCTCATGAGCACCCCACATTTGACTTTGGGTGCAAGATGATGCCTGGCCAGTATACTTGTTATCTTTGTATACTAATCTCAAGTCTTTGTCCATAAATTACATTTTAGTACTTGCTTTAAAACAGGGCCCAGACTAGTAGGTCTTAGTCAAGTCATAAATTTGCCTGTTGTTTGATCTTAGCAATTAAAAAACTGCCTCTGCTCGTGCCTAGAAGTCTCGACCATGGGCACAAGATCTCTGTATCTCAGATGGTTTAAGTACCTTTTTGCCTGCAGGTAATGGCATGGACCAGACCTCAGCCCTCTTTGTCTGATTCTTTCCATGTTTAATTTAAGAATGCGATCTGATGTCAAGGAAAAAGGAGAACTCAAACTGTTATTTCTTACTCCCTCACCATCTTGTTTGAGGAACTTCAGAGAACTCAGAAATTTGGGGCACAGCTCTCCCATCCTTTGGAAATCTTAAGACTGATAGACCTGAAAGGAATTATAAAAGAGCATTTCCACTTCAGCTGATGAACTATTCATGAGTTTGTCTTTGAGAATCAGAATTTACTGAAGTTGGACTTGACTCCTTATTAGAGTCAATGATCCACTAAATCTTTAGCCTCGGAAACAATCTGTGGATTCTCTTTGTAGAAATAGCCTGTAACAAAGTGTACTTTCACATTCCCAGGCTGGCCAGAAAAAAGACCTTGGGCCCCACAGCCACTCAGGAAGGGAGAGACTGACCTGCCCTGCCCATTTAATCTTTTTTCCTCTCAGAATGACCAAAAGCAGGCTTTGCCTGTGAATCACTTTATTGAAATAATATGAGAAATAAGTGAGCAATAACCAATTTAAGGGAAGCTTGAAACTGCATTAGGCAATCTCTGCCAACATGTAACGTGCATTCTAAATTCTAGTTTAGTAGCTGTTCAGAGCTCATATAGAGATAATTCTCATTTATGAAAATAATCTACCGAGGAACATGATAGGGATTACTTTTTAATAGTTTATGTGGCCCCCATTTGAGCCTTGTTACTCCAAGGTACATCACAGGTGTAATGTTGTGGGACTAGGGGACAGCAAGAGCAGGAGAGAAAGGCCGAACCCGCAGAAATGCCAAGTGAGATGACGATGGCAGCACAGAGCGCCCAGGCTACTCCAAAGCCGGTCCTTGCGGATCTAACTGCGCCCAAAGACGTGGCTCGTGTTCCATGAGAACCTGAGTTCCATGTATTTTCCTTCTGACTTTCCTGAGGCATGAAGGGTTCATGTAAGAAACTGACTTTCCAGTAGAGGGCGGTAGTGGACCATGCCCCCTGCACATGCTTGGGAACCTTGTGAGTTCTGTTCAGATAACTGAACGGCTAAACTATGTTAATTGAATGTCGTATTCCTCTGGAAACCACTGTAAACTAGCCCCAAATCCAGCAAGCCTTTACAGAGTGTGTAATGCATGGAGCACAGGCCAGGCGCTTTGGAGGCACCAAACATGACCAGTCTCTGAACTGCTTAGGTGCTTCTGAAGAGTCAGTCCTTGAGAGCTGGAGGGGAGCGCGTATTGGGATCCTGGTGTTGCCACTGTAGGTAATGGAACCTCAGGGACATTTCGTCTTTCTCCGTTTGTGGAATGGATGCAATAACACCTACTGCTTCTTCCACCACTACTAAAACCATAGACCTGTTGGAAGACAGAGGGAGACACTACTCCTGTAAGGCAAATGAGCTGTAATTGAAGTTGGATAAACTGCTGTAGCTAGAGAGCGGAGAGTGATGGTTGGGAGCAGAAGGGACAGTTTCAAGGGAGAAGTAACCTTTGAGTTGAATGCTGAAGATGAGTGAGACTTGATCAGTGAGTGGAGTGCATCCTGAGGGGCGTGGAGTGCATCCTGAGGGGTTTGAAGGGCATTTCCAGGCTAAAGCAGCAACATGGACAGTTTAATGTTGTTTATTTTTAAGCTTATATGATTCAGTATTTCACAGAGGCTTTTCTGTGAGTTTTACTTAACATGAATTGTATACATATACATATAAATGTATATGTCTGTATGTTAGGATTTCCCCTTAGGTGTTTACAAATGTCTGAATTCATTCATATCAATACTCCCAAAGTTCACATATCTAAAAGCAATAATGCTATCTGATATAATTTCCATTAAAAAAATGAATGAATACAATACTTTGTTAAAAAAAATGTTGAAGCCTATGGTTTAAGAACTTCAGAAAGCCTAATAAGAGTGAGTCTTTTTTAATTGGTGGAATTGACTTTTTCTTTTCATAAACACTTCTGCTGATACTGAGTGCTATGCCATTTTTAAATGTTTTTATTCCTACACACGTATTGTTCAATATATGGTAATAACAGACCGTTGGTTGTTAAAGACAAGATGCTGAAAATATGTTGATGTGAAAATACAAGTGAATTATTTTTATCATTAAAACATTTTAAATTCTGCAGACTCTTATCCTCAAGTGGATCTTCATCAGATTAGTAAGTCTCACTCATCTAACTGAAATTATTCTATAGCTACAGGAATATTTGTGTTGTTTCAAAAGCCAGTGCTTTTTAGAAGTCCATAATTTGTCTGTTTTTTTGAGAGAAGGAAGAAACATTTTTATTTTATTTTTATTTTAGTTGCTCAGCTTGGTTGTTCCCCACCCCCAGCCCTGGGATGCAAATCCTGGTCCTTGGGATGTATGTGGACTGTGCTCTACTGGAGGTGGTGGACCCAACCACCACTCCACAAGGAGCTCCATTTGTCTACTTGATTATAGTTAAAAGTACTTCCTTCACTTATAATGTGGTATTTAGACAGGCAAGCTTAAAAAGAGAAGACTGAAATCCTACTTTTTAGCTTGCCATTCAAAAATAAAAATAAGCCAGTTGAATTGTTTAAGCTCAAAATATTAGAAGGATAAACATCTGATCATGTTGTAGTTGTAAAAGTTAAAATTTAGTGTATATTTTTACTTAATATATGTTCTAATATTTATATAATAAAAATAGTACAATATACTTCACATATCTGCCATTTGGTTTCAATAATCGTCAACACTCCTCCATCCTTGGTGAATCTACACTTCCACCTTTGTTACTTGATTTTTTTTTGGAGGAATAGTGCAGGTGGGAATGAAGGAGAGCAGGCAGGCAGGAAGAGAGATGAGGAAGAAGCATGTATTTATTTTATTTAGTTGTTCATCTTATCATTCATCTTGATTGCTCCCCTGGCCAAGGGTCTCTAACCCAGGTCCTTGGGATGTATGTGGACTATGTCCAGTGGCCTTATCTGCAAGGCCACCAGGTTGTTCCTGTATTATTATTTTTAACAGCTGTTTTTTAAGGTATAATTGGCATACATTGAAATATACAAATATTGGGTATAGAATTTTTACAAATGGATCTACCCTTATACCATGCCAAATCTCTGCATGTTCCCACGTGTCCTTTTGTCACTGAGGTCTCTAACCCCTAGACAACTGTAGTTCTAAGTAAGATTTACCTGTTCTAGAGATTCATATAGATGGACTCATATGTCATGTACTCTTTTGTGTGAGGATTCTTTGCTCAGTATAAGGTCTGTGATTCATCCATGTTGTCCAATACAGGAGTGGTTTATTCCTTTTTGTTGCTGAGTAGAATTCTATCATATCTCTATCTACTTCAGCTTTATAGAAAATCATATAATATAAGGCTTCCATCTTTGTTCTTTTTCATGATTGTTTGGGTAACCCTAGGCCCTTTATGTTTGATGCCTACTTTAAAATCAGTTTGCCAATTTCTGCTTTAAAACACCTGCTGAGAATATTATTGGGGTTAGGTTAAATCCACAAATTAATTGCATGTAAATGAAAATTTTAATATTGAATCTCAAAATTCATAGCACGATATGTTTCTCCATGTTATTCAGTTTTTTTTTTCAAGTTTTTTTTTTTTTTTTAATAAAGGGAAGGTGCAGGAATGAAGGTGAAGGTGAGTAGGCAGGCAGGCAGGAGGAGAGAGGAGGAAAAAGCACTTTACTTAATTTTCTTTAGTTGCCATCTTGGTTGTTCCTTCAGCCTGAGACAGAACCTCGGATCCTTGGGATGAATGAGGCCTGAGCTTTGACCTGAGGCAGCTGAGCTAACCACTACTGTACCAGGGCGCAGCCAGGTTTTGTTATTTAACACTTACTTCATTGAAAGAACATTCCATCATACATTGTATAGGTTTAAGGTGTGCATCATTGTAAATCAACTGTTCAGGGTTTCTTTAATGTGTTCAGTGGTTATTTGCAGCGTTTTGTAGAGCAGCCTTTCCAATGCGGTTTCACAATAAAACCCTAATGCATCCTTCATATGCCATGAATTACCTTCACATCTGCTAGTGTATTAGGGAATCACCTATATGTGGAGTATAAAAATTTGTTTTAAAATCAAACTTATAGAAACAGCAGGATGGTGGCCGTCGGGGACTGGAATGTAGTAGACATGGGAAGGAGTTGGTAAAAGGGCTCACACTCTCATTTATAGGATGAATAGTTCTGAGGATCTAATGTACAGCTTGGTGACCATAGCTGGTAATACTATACTGTATAATAATATACTGTATAATCAAATTTTGCTCCAAAATCAGATCTTAAGCTTGTGATTGTGTTCTCTCTCTTTCACACACACATAGTAACTAGGCGAGGTGATAGATGTATTAAGAGTGGGAATCCTTTCGCAATGTGTATATATATCAAATTGTGTTTACTTCCAATATTTACACTTTTATTTGTCAATTATACCTTAATAAAGTTAAAAAAAGAGAAGGAATGAGTTGTCTTGGAAGAATTGTTTGGTGGAATTAAAACTACAGTCAGGGAAGTCACTTTTTTGCGTAACTCTGGCCTGGAACTTGGCGGAATCCGCAATACCAATTACAACGCCACAACCAGCAGAGTGATAGGGATTTGGTGAAGAATCTTGTGCTGCCTTTTTTTTAGCAAATGTAACTAATACAAAGTTTATTTCTTGACTTCTGGTGGGGACTACTATAATCCTAAATAGTAGGTTTGTACTGGAATTTCAATAGTATCTTTGAACTAGCTTGAATGCTCACTTCCAGAGTGTTGTCAATTGTAAATCTACTATTGGTTGTCTTTTTAAGTCTCAATGATATGCTGGCCAGGATGCCTCCTGGCTCCTTATGATGTAAAATGAGGAAATTACACCCCTTGCTTCACTCCCTTTCACGGACCCACTCTTCAGCCTTCTCACTGCCCTTGGTTATGTCCAACTTTTACATTGTCAGAGTTCGAATATTTTACATGTTCTAACTTTCATGTTTTCTGGCTTATGATAGGTTGATCTTTAGATCTGAAAACCCATGGGAAGCATATATAACACTAACATTATATAAATATATGAACCGCAGAAGTAGTGTGATTGCACCTGTCGAGAAAGGATGATTGTTTTGTACATCAAATCTGTCTTACTCTGAGAATGTTCAAGAATTATCAAAGGACCTTTTTTCCCCAAAGGTTTTTCTTTTTTTTTAAATTGTGATACTTTTGAATTGTTTCATCATTGGACCATGATTTTCTTATGCAGATTTTTTAATTTACATGAAGCTTTTCATTCCAATTCATTTTATTTTTTGCTAAGCAAAATGCATATCTAAGTAGCATCATACGCTCTTCCATTCTCCTAATCATACTGACTTGTTGAATGGAATCTACATTCCTGAAGATATTTTATTGAAACTCTGACCAAGCTCTAACCTGGGCTCACTGGTTTCTAGATCTATTGCACGATTGTTGTGAGATTACCCCTCTCCTCCCATTTTATTCTTAACGTAATTGTACATTTTCATGGAATCTGTAGCTTTCTATTTGAGGGTTAACTTTACCATCAATCTTCAAGTACATATTTTTCAGGGAGGGTGTAGGGGAGGTAAATGGAATCCTTGTGTGTCTGAAAATGCCTATTTTGCCCACACGTTTGATTGATCTGCTATCCAAACCCAGATTCAAAGCTGGATTTTCCTTAAAGCTTGAAAGGCTGCCAGAATGGCTGTCAAGTCTGATGGTGGCTGGAGTCCTTTTCCTACCCTGCCACCTGATTTGGTCTTTGATGACTTTGGAGATCTCTTTTATCTTCAGAGTTCTGAAATTCCACCAGGATATGTTTTGTGCTTGTCTTTTTTTTTTTTTTTTTCTTTTTTCTTTTTCTTTTCTATCCTCTTTAGCACCTGCTTCACCTTTTAGGTATAAACACCTGTGTCTCTCTTGAGGTCTGGGGAATTTCCTTTATTAATTTCTCTTATCTGCTTTCTCTGTTCTGTCTCTGAGCCTCCTATGAAATAGATGAGGCGTGTCCTCCAGATCTCTTACTTCTTCCTTATGTTCAGTCTCCTTTTTTATTTTGCTTGACCTTCTTGGACCTCTCCTTGACCTTTTTTTGCTAGACTGTCTGTTGAATTTCTTTTTATTTTCATCATCATTTAAAAAGGATTTCAAAAACTCTCTGTTGCTCTTATTGTTTCTTTAGTTTCCCCCATTTTTATTTCATGGATACAATATGTTTTCAAATACAAATACCTTAGAAGGTATGAATCGGAGTTTTATTTTTATTTTTAGTTCCATGGCTTAAAAGACCTGTTTTCGCTAGAATCATGTATTTGTATTTTCTTCTTGGTCCCATTGTGTTCTGTGTGTGCTCCTTAAATGTCTAATGATTATTTGTTTCTTCATATGTGGTAGTTAATAGGGAGACTAATAGGAGATTTCCATTCAGAGGATTCATTTTTCTTTGTTTCCTTGCTATTGTCATTTCTCCGTATAGTTTATTGATCAGCATGCACAAGAGGTCTCTAAGCTATAATCTTTTCCATCCATTTAGTAATAGATTGATCTAAACTAATGTTTACTTACGGCACATACCAAATGAAATCATAAAGTGATCTCTTAAAACCTCAAGGAAAAGAATGGAATTTTACGTGAATATGAAAAAGTGTTTTAAGAATTGGAGACATACAAAGTAACTGACTAGAATGGAAACTCAGGGCAATCTAAATGAATGAATTTATTAGACTGAATGACACGTGTGGATTTCCCTTTTAATAGCGAATGCCACTTGCTTAGAGTTACTCTGCTCTCGGGAGCATGGCTTCGATGCCCACCAGCACATCACGTTGAATTCGCGGCCAGAAGCCCTGTGCCCACACCCTGGGCAAAGCCGTCCTCTCCTGACATGTTCTGCGGGGCCGCTTTTCCTCCCTCCCACTCGCTGACATTTGCTGGTGCTGCTGCCTGGGGCAGAGTGGGCTGTGGGGGCTGGCTCTGGCCTCCTGGCTGTCCTGCTGCACAGCTGTCTGAGAAGCCAAGTGCCAGCTGCCAGAACTCATCACCTCACTGCTCAGGAGCATGTGCCCCTGGGCACGAAGCGGCCTTGTGGGCTGCCAGGTTCCAGCGCTTCGTTCCAGTTTGTACTTTTTAGTAAGTCTCTGACTCAGACAGTTTATAAGTGCCACTTAAATCTTTTGAAAACCCATCTCAGGGTGACCTTACGTAGGCTGGCGATGAGCGGGGGCAGGGAAGGCGCACAGCTGTGCTGGTGTGCCCGGAGGCGGAGATCGTGTTCCTCTGATCCCCAGGCCTGAAACTGCAGTGTCTTCCCTCATCCAGAGTGCTCTGAGTCACGGCCTGAGAGAGAGTTGGGGTATCAGGAACTCTTGTTCCTGTTGTGGAACCCAGGCTGGAGGAGAAGGCCTCAGCACAGCCCTGGGTCGTAGTGACAGTGGACCGAAAGACTAGTTCAGCATCCGGTCTGAGCCGAATTGTGTGTTCCTATTAGAACTCACATGTGGGAGTCCTCCCTCTCAGCACCTCCGAATGTGACTGTTTTGGGACTTTGCAGAGGAGGTTTAGATAAAGCGGGTCATTGGATGGGCCCTGATCCAATATAACTGGTATCATTATAAGAAAAGGACATTCGCAGTTGGAGAAAGAGAGACACAGAAGATATAGGTGGGACAGTGAGGGACTGAACACAGGAGGACAGGTAGAGGGCACATCTGTGAGTCAAGGAGAGGGGCCTCAGGGGCCAACTCTGTTGACCCCTTGACCTTGGACTTCTAGCCTGTCAAACTGTGGAAATCAAGTTTTATTGTAGCTTTCCTCCATTCTGTCGTGGCAGCCCTCCCAAACCAGTAGAGGAGCTTTCGTCAGCAAATCCTGCTTCTTTCCTTGTTGCCTCAGGTCAGGGAGGAAGGCTTTCCCTAAAGTCTGAGCAAGTAGCCCCATCATGGATTCTAAAATCTCTGCCTTTGACTCTATGTCATGGGTGCTATCAAAGAAAGACTGACTATTCTTGCCGACTTCTGAACTCTTTGGATAAGCATCTTGTCTAGTGATCTAGTGAGGGAAAGAGACTGTAATTAGGTGAATTTCACGGGGGTGCAAGAATAATACTGTGTAGGATGTTCGCTGAGATGGGCTGATAAGAACCAGTTGCCACAAGTGATGGCAATAAAAATCTGGAAGTTCCTGTTTGCCAAAGAATCTCACATCCCAGTATGCTGGTGACTTCAGAGATTAACATTTGAAGTCTCCTGGTTCGCTTGTGCAAAGCTTCATGAGTGGAAGCCCTTCTTTTTATTCGATGTTTCCCCTCCCATGTCTTCAGTGACATTGTATTGTCATTGCCATTTCGAGCAGAAGCATTCTTTATTTTGAAAAACTTCTTGACTCTTGATGGACTAGTTCTGATAAAAGATTCAAGTTGTGGTCTGCATGCTCATGCCCTCTCTCTGTTTCTGTGTGGTTCGCTTTCCCCTGGAAAGGGTCAGCGACTTCTCTCCACCTCACAGAGATAGGATGGTGATGTCGTCAGGCATCAACCTGTAGAAAGAAACGGACTTCAGAAAGGCCTTTTTCCCTGTTCAAGCTGAACTTGAGAAAGTAATATAACCTCTCTGAGCCTCTGTTCCTTCATCTGTAAGTGGAGATAATAATTCCTACTTAGAAGGCATTGTGACTGTTAAATGAGAACAATTGGAAAGTAGCTTGTATTAATCCTTGTATTTTAAGAACTCAATAATTATGAGCCCTTGATGGACAGTCATGGTGATGACATCTGAAAGTCACTGCCTTGACTGACATGAGGTGACCGTTGCTTTGGGTGCCCTCCTGAAGTATTCTGTCCCGTGAAAGGAGCTTCTGCTTGAAAACTCAGGTTAATTGAAACCATCTAGCATGGGAATAAGGAAGAGGGTACAGGATTGAGGAAAAAGCACAGAGATGTAAGTGTAGAATGAGATCTTATTCCCTTGACCTACAGATGCTAACATCTCAGTATATGCTCTGATCTGCCCACACACTCCCTGGAGATCTTGTTAAAATGAAGTTCTGTTTGGTACCTGGGATTGGAGGTTGGATGCTGAGATTCTGTTCCCAGGAGGTAAGATTTGCTGCTGTTCCAGGCTGGGCCTGGAGCCATGAGGCCCTAGAGCAGATGGCAGAACCGACTATAATCCCGTTTTGTTGGGTAAGTCCTCTTTATCAGCAGATTATTATTTTCTATTGACTTACAGTAAGCTTTGGGGCCATTTAATTTCCCCTTTTCTTCTTAAATTGGCAGGGTTCTTGCTTCTTTCCAACCCCTGGCCTCTCTGTCTAGGACTTAAATAGTTTTTTTAAAAAAATAACAGCAGTGATGATAACTCATATCTATATAGAGGTTTTCAGGTACCAGGAGCTATTAGACTCTCACAACACCCCATAAGGTGGGTGCTGTGATCACCCCATCTTACAGGTGAGAAAATGGAGGCATGCAGAGAGAAAAATCACTTGCTCATATGATTTGACTCATGGGTGCCAGTTCAGGATCTTTTTAGGAGTTTTTATTTCAAGGACCCCTTTGTATATCAGAGACCCAAGGAACTAGCTCATCCTAATTTATTAGCTTTTGGATTCTCCTTTTGGTTTATCAGATGTCACAAAATGCAGACCCCACCTTCCAGAAGCCAGTTAGTGTGGTTTCCCCAGCTAACTGCAGAGACTGAGCCCTTGATGACAAGTGTCCACAGCGGCACCTGAGGCCAGAGTCCGCCCACGGATCTCGGCTGTGGTTTGCCAATGAAGACTTTAAGAGTGAAGGTGGCAGTAAGCAGAGATCTGGCAGAGGGTCCACATCTGTCCCTTGGAGGAGAAACTCAACTATCACCCAAATAGTATTTTCTATCGGTTTACATTTCAGAATTTAAAAAATTTTTTCATCTTGACATGACAGCGTTCTTGCTGTTTTTCTGCCCCCAGTCTCGCTGTCTAGAACTTGAAACATGTTAAAAATAACAAGACAGAGAAAAACACTGATCCTGCACCTGCATCTTTCCCCGGATTGCGGGCCATGCCAGGAAGAGCACGGTGGGGGCCTGGGTGGTTCACAGGTGGACCCGGCATTTGGGAAACATGTACCTTGGAGCATGCTGCTCAGAACTTGTGCTTGGTCAGAACCCTGTCTTGGCCACTCGATTATTCAGGGACCTGGGATGAGTCACTTATTCTTACTGGCTTTCACTCTCCTTCCTTCCGAAGTGAACGCACTAGGCAGGATGGGAGCCTTCTAAAGTAGGTGCTTGTTTTTAGCTCTGGAACCCTTTCTTCAAATAGAGGCTCATTTGGAAGCCCAGAAAATAAGGCAGACATGTTGAATCTTCTGTGTTGGAGACGGAGGTGGTGCCCAGAGACTCCCTTCTCCCCTAATGTCTCACCAGCCCTGGAGAAGCCTCATTATTCTGGATCTCAGCATGAAAGCAGCTGGGCCAGTCCCCAGAAGTCTCTGTCTAGCTTCCCTGCCTTCTGTGTCTCTCTGCTCAGAGGTGTAGAGGTATTTGTTTGCTAAAGGTGAAGGGGGGTCTCTGACCTCAGTACTGTATTATTAGGAAACTGAAAAGGCTTGGCAGAGCCCCCTCAATGTTGACTTATTTTGAAAGGTTTGAATACATGCTTATTTGCGGTTGCTACTGTTCTATCATTAAAGTACCTTAGACTAGACTTAAGGTTGAATTTGGAACGCAGTGTTTTGCTTTGTTTGTTTTCTGAATTTTGCCTAGGTTTATACAATTGTGATGAATAGCATTCAACTAGCCCGGTTTCCTTTGCTAAGTAAGTAAGCAATCTTGGAGATGAAAGTTGAAAGTAGATAAGTTATTAAGATTTTCAAAAGGAGGTGCGCCCTGGTGGCCTAGAGGTTCAGTCCACTGGGCGCAGTCCACATATGTCCCAAGGTTCCCAGTTCAAGACCAGAGGACCGGGGGCGGGGGGGGGGGGGCGCAGAGCTGGGAGTGTTGGGGCCTTCCCCGCTCCCCACAGCTTTGCAGGAGAAGGAGCTGCCCACTGGCTCCATGCATGTGAATGGATTCATTCTGAAGAACCTCCTGAAAACAGAATGTGACTCAGAAAAGATCTTCCTTTGGCTCAGAACCATCACCCGCCAACAATATAGTCTTCAGAATTCAGATTTAAAACAAAAAATCAGGAGCAGCCTTTGGGCACACTGTAGCTTTTCGCATGGCTCACTCCCGTTTTGGGCTCCCTCCTGTATTTCGGCATGGAGAGGACTTTGGCATCTTCTCTGATTTAATGATTCATCCTGAGCTGTTTTAATATTCCTCGGTGGTTTCAGCCCCCTGGCGTGGCCTCTGATTCCCACTGCCGTGTCCAAGTCCCAGTTGTATCTCTTAGTGGAGTGAGCTTGAGCAATTTCTGAAGCTTCTGTCTCTTTCAGTTGCCCCTGTTGAAAAAAAAAGATAGAGATGATAATGGTTCCTATTCCAAACGGTTATCGGAATTCAGTGAGTTGCGCCCTGGTGGAATAACAGTTAGGTCAGACGTCTCTGGCCAAGCACAGTCCACATACATCCCAAGGACCCAGGTTCATGTCCTGGACACTGTTGTGTGCTGTGGAGACCATCGTCAGGACTGGTTAGGTTTGTGTGGTGAACTGCAGTTTCTTTTAGTTCTTGAAATTGATCTTTCCATTGGGGTCACATTGCGAGCTTAGCTGGGGCCAGTTTCTGGGCTTACAGTTGAGTATCATTAGGGCAAAAGTTCAAGGGAAATGACATATCACTTAACTTTTTTTCCTGTGCCTTTTTGGTGAGGGTCTAGAAGATTCTTCTTTATTGAATATGACCTTTTAAGAAATTTAGTTTTCAGCTCTTCCAGTGGAATCATTTTCTCATGGAATTCAATTTGCTTCATATCTGTCTTTTTGACTTAGTTTAAAATACGAGGCCAGGGCCCTCCCTGTACATGTTTTGTTAGAGACTTCTGCTATTTATCACTCTCAACCCTGTCATAAATTACATTACGGTAGGCTGTCTTTCCTCTTCTGTAATTGCAGCGCAGACCTAGGTCAGGTCGTTTAACATAATTGTTGTAAGATGTGGTGTGTGTCTAAGACCAAGTGGCATCTATGTTACGGTGGCATCACTGGGGGCTGTGGGGAGGGTGGGACATACAGACAGAACCAGGCGCAATGATCTATTGTCATCATCCAAATAGAACCCGATGCTGTCAGCCAGAATTCACCTTCTTATACTTTCTATGTGGCCAAGTTGATAACTTCCTCTGGCTTTAATATTTCTCTTCATTGAGAGTATGAAGTAAATTATCTCTCAAATACCTCCTAGCCTTCTCCTTCCTTAAACCAGTGTTTTCCAAACTTTGGTGCTCACTTAACATTTGTGCTGGGGTTGGACATCTTCCTGGTCCATTTTATTTTGGAAATGCTTCTTAGCTTGTGCTTCTCTTAAAGAGCTGCAAAGCCTATACATGCCTCTGAAAAGTTCGTGCTAAGAGGCCTGTTTAGCAATGTTTAATCAAGCATTTCTCAAATGTAGATGAATATGTCATTTAAAACATTGTTTTTTAATTTATGAATTTGCTGGCCATTGTTTTCCTGGGAGGATCTTGATTTGGGAAAGACTCCTGCTCCAGCCTCCTGAGATGAGGGAGTAATGTAAGAAACACACAGCAGTGTCTCTATTCTGCAATGATGTGCTAAGGTACCCCTGCCATTTCATTAGAAAGTGGTTGCATGTGTCCAGCAGCCGGCTTCTGGATTCTAACAAATTGTCAATCTAATCATCTTTCATTCAACTAACAGAAGTCAAATCTGGAGGACCACAGAAGGAACGGCTTGCTTGGCTTTTTGCAATCCTCCCCTCCCCACGCACACCCAGGCCTGTCCTTTCTTGTAAAAGGAGGCAAGGAATCAGTGTAGCTGCCCCATAAAATAGCCGTGGCTTGTGATTTCTTCTTTCTCCTTTCATTTAGCATCAATTTGAAATCATAATCTGAATTTCAGGAGAGCAGGAAAAACAAACAAACCAACCAACAACTGTAAAAGACTTCTGTTCCATCCTTATGGCAAAAATCCTGAGACACTAACAGAAAACACTGGGGCTGAAACAGGGATCCCTGTCAGGAGAATGCTAGGCATTAGGTGTAATCAGAAGACGTCAATAAATGTGACAGGCCTTTTGGCAGCAGCCAGCACATGACAGCTCAGTGCATGCCAAGCATTTTATCAATGAGTGGTCCAATTGCGATTCTTTGTGTGATGCCTGGGGCTGCAGCCAAGTCAGGAGGATGTTATCAGGGGCAGAAAGTTCCAGGCAGTGGACTGGACAAGAGGAGGGAAGGATGGGGTGACCCCCCCAGGCTAGCTATCCCCAGAGCTATTTCAAAAGCAAACTAGAAACCCAGTTAGACAGGCAAGGGAGTAAGCTTGGAATGTTCAAAAAAATCAAAGCCTGTATGTATGTGTGTGCTATTATTATTATTTTATTTTTTAGAGTAAGGATGGGAGGGAGAGAAGAAAGAGCTTTTTTTTTTTTTTTTTTTTTTTTTTTAAGAGAAGAAAGAGGAGGAGGAGGAAACATCTTTATTTATTTTGTTGTTCTTTTTATTTTTTTTCCATGGCAGCCCTGGGTCTGAATGCAGGTCCTTGAGATGTGTGTGGTTCACATACCAGTGTCTCAGCACCCTGGGCCACAAGGGCGCGCCCCCAAATCTTATACTGAAACAATGTGATCCTCTGTTCTTTTCTTCAGTGGGTAGATCATGGGACTCATGTGCCATGACGATCTCAGAACAGTGCCGGTGCCATTATCTCTGTTGCAGGATTAAGTGATCTGCCCTCATGCTTTAAACATTTAAACATTATATGTTTCCTTCTACTCTTAGCCTGTGCAGGTATTTAATGTTGGGGATATGTGTCCTAAATATCTTTTTCCGTTTAAACTGTGTCTTCATAATCTTTCTATTTTGCAAAAGCTCTAGCGTTCAAAAATAACTGGAAGGAAACTTGGACTGTGGGTGCTGGGTAATCCAACCCAGCATCAGTGCATCACTGCCGAAAGGAAAAAAGTGCCTCTTTCCTCGAGCCTTTCCTGATGAGGTCATTGTTTTCAGACAACCTGTACCTACTCTCAAAAGCCACAAAGTCTAGGACTTGCCTCAGACCACCCTTTGTCAGGGTCCCATATCCACAGCCCCAGTGGGCAAGCCGATAGGGAGAGGAGCCTCCTCAAGTCAGAATGCTTTTGTTAAATCCTAGTATTAAAAAAAAAAATCATGGAAAGTCCAGCTGGTGAGATGAGAATTCATTAAATGAAAAGAGGAGGCAGGAGGCTTGGGGAAAGCAATTATTTTCTTTCTTTGTCTCATGCGTTTGATTTCTTGTGAAATGACGGTCATGCAGAGTGGAGGAAAGTCTGAGGAACTTTCTGAGCATGTTTGAAGAGCTGTTTCCCAGAAACATGCGGTGTCAGAGAACTGACACCCGGAGGAGCCGTCTTGAGGACTGTCAGGAGACCGAGCGGAGAGAATAAACGGGCAAGGAAGGAGCTAGACTCCTGCAGGAAACTCCTCACTCTTCCTGAGCGGGCAATGGCACACCCTCTGCGCGGCACACCCTCCTGACTTCAACTCAGCCCACAAACTCCTGGGAGAAAAGCCAGGGCACAGGTTTCCTCTGAGGAACGAACAGTCCTTCTGTGGGCCGGGCACCAGCAAAGAGAGGCCGAGACCTGAGAGCTCTGTGCTGTGAATGGCCTGGGAACCGACTCAGTTCATGGACCCGATGCAAATCATCAAAGATCAAGGTTTGATGTCCATTTTGTAAACTCATCCTATGAGCTCTTGGGGGTAGACTGTCTTTAAAGATGAGGAGAGATGCAGGGTCTCTTCCGTCGGCTGCAATAGCTCACACTTATTATAATATGTGAACATTCCATTTATGTGCATAACATGTGTGTGTAAAATGCCTATAGATGTCCACTTATGGACAGATATTAATATAATAGGATTTATAAATGGACATGACCTGTTTTGTAGCAGAAAAGCTCAATTAAATTTAGGTAGCTTCTGGGGTTTTTTTAATTTAATTTTTTTATTAATAAATAAAAGTGGAAGGAAGCAGGTAGAAATGAAGGCAAGCACACAGGTAGGCAGGCAGGAAAAGAGAGGGGGAAGAAGCATTTTACCTGTTTATTTAGTTGTTTGTGGTGGTTTCCCCTGGCCCTGGGCCTCGAACCCCTGTCCTTGGGATGTGGTGGACGATGCTGCATCCACAGACTTAACGCCTGAGGCACCAGGGTGCACCTACCAGAGCACTTTAAAAGGAGTCTCCAGTGACTGATCGACCACCTGTGGTCCCATCTGCTCATGCTGGCTTTCTCTTTCCTCTCCCACCTCCGTGACAGTACCTGTGTGTCACTGTAGCTCCGAGATGAATTCCTTCATCCCCTTGTGAGGTAATTTCTGCATCCCTGTGGGAGCCAATCGGGTGCTTTGTCTCAACGTGGCTGTTGTCCTGGCCATGCTTCCCCCACTCTGGTGTCAGGAGGGACCACACATCCTGTCCAGGGTCCCCAGAAACCGACAGCTGACACCATCTCCTCCAAGGCATAGTCTTGCCAGCTGCTCCATTGGAACCAGCAGTCTGTGTCAATTCATGCTGTTTCTTTGGATCGTGGACCCCGAAGGAGGAGATCGCACTGCTTTTGGTTTCTGGGGAGTCGGCGAGCAGGTTTCTCCAGGAGAGGCAGACACGCTTCATACCCTCCTGCTCCACGGCCCAGTGTCCCTCTTCTCCGTTTCCCAAGGTCTCTCACTTGCTCCACATGGCCTTCCCACCCTCCTCATGTGCACACTTGTTGAGAGGCACAAAGGAATTAATGGTTGGCACACTCTGCAACTGGTGAATAATTCATCGTGGCTGTTGGTGCCATGAAAGTCTCTCCTGTAAATGAACATTGTTTTGAAAGACAATGCCACTTGAAGAATCTGGAAGGGGTTTTGTATTCTTTATTGACCTGCCTTAGACAGTGGCTGGGAAGGCGAAAGTTGACAAATATCAGAATAAGAAACTTACAGCTGACGATGGCTCCGTGTAGGATCAAGCCAAGAAGAACGCTGCCCCGACTTTGCCTCCTCTGCTTCTCCTGCACTGTGACAGCCCCCGATGTGTACAAAAGGTCTCTAGCTTTCTTAGGTGCTCCTCAAAGATAGACTGAATTTTCACAATGCCACTGTGCATATTAATTGTTATAAAATTAGAAGATCTCAAGATGTCTACACGCCTCTGTTTGAATAAATTTTATGGCCGCTATTTTCCTTATGCTGAAAATAGAGTGGGTTTTAGTTTTGATTTCCAGGAAAGATTCAGATTCTGGAAAATCTTACATGACCTAGAGATTATAAGTAAACAGAATAAGTCATAGATCTGATGAGATCTTTAATGGTCCACCTAGAAAGAAAAGAAATTTCTTCTCTGTTTTTTACCACTCTCCTCCTTTCCATCCATGGTGTATTTTTAAGGTGTTTGGAATCTTTCCACTTGCTGCCAGCTGGAATCTGCAGAGTGTATCCTTAGCACTTTTAACAGTTGACTTGAATCTCAATCATAATGAAATTGAAAGTTGGAAAATTATTTAGAGACTTAAAAACAAGCACACCTTATGTTTAGAACACAAAAGTTTTTCTGCATTGTTTCAAAAGTACTCTCCATAGGGAATATTGACAATATATTTTAATTCCCTTTTTTAATTAAAGGATATTTTTAGGAGGATATATATTGAACAAGTCTGATCATGCTTAACTTTGTCTCTGCTTTTGTAGCTGAGCCCTTGATGCTTTAAAACCAGAAAGCTTTCACCGGCTCATCCTGTGTTCTTTAATCAGAAGTCATCATCCTGTCCTTTCTCTCCTGGCACACCTGGAGAGCATTAGCTCTTAGATGACTGTTGATATAAGGTTTTGATAAAGTAATGTGCTATCTTCTGCACTAAGTATGTGGTTAGAGCTAGTGTTTGCATACAATTAAATTTAGCCATAGGAGATACCTAGCATCCTATTTTACACTAAACATTGACCCGTACTTCTCCATCATGAGCATCCTTGAGAGGTTAAGATGATTGTCAAGATATGAACTCAGAAGAGTGGGATTTAGGAAGTTGTATCTCTAAATGTCAGCATTACCCAAAAGGGGAAAAATGCAACTTGATGATTAACACCCCTTACAGATTTCATCTGGGAGAATGGAATGCCGGACAGGTTTTTCTGCTTTAAGAGGAGTTACAGCTGCTGCTGTAAGTGAACTCCGTCAAGGTGGGGGAGCAGGGGGTCAGTGAGAGTGTGACCTTGCTGGGCCAGGCCAAGCAGTGGGGCTGGCAGCAGGAGGTCAGAGCACTGGGTTTTACTAAGAGATCAGCAATAGGATGGACCTTGGGAGCTTCCGTCCAAGTCTGCCCAGGTTTGTGACCACACCATGGAATCTTGAAGATCTTAAGGGAACAGAAAGTGCCGAACCTGGTATTACTCTTCTTCATAACACCTGGCATGAGAACCGGGCTGCATGCTGATGTGTGAATTGAAAGAATTATAGAGAAGAAGAAGGTGAAGTGGGATACAGGAGGCTCCTGGAAAAGAGGTCAGCGTGTTAGTGGAGCGATATTATTTTATAGGAAGTACATCTCAATTGATTATTTTTTAATGGCTTAAAAGGTCTGTTCGCCCTATTTTTCAGACAGACAATGATGCTGGTTCTGAGACCGCAGTGCACATACAGATTCATGATTTTAATTAGCCATTTTACTTTTGAGGCTCTTGGCCTCACCCATGTCTTTATTATTTTAACTTCGAGTCACTCTCACTATAATAGTCTGTCTCTAACTGGTAGCTTCATCAGGGAGGGTCTGTAGTTATGTCACAGAACCCTCCCTGGACTTGGCATTCAGGTTCCTCATTAACATAATGTGTGTCATCATTCATTGACTCAGTATCTCTCAGCAGCTGGCAGACAATGTATTAGGTACTGTTCAGAGCACTCTGTTTAGAAGCTACACGGATGTGCCAAAGATGTGTGGGGCAGCTGACCACCAGGAGAAATTAGGAAGCCCCTGGGCAGGGTGGAGAGTTCCAGCATTCGAATAAAAGATACAAGAGGGTATAGTTACCTAAAGGGGTTGGGGTGCTGGCTAGGAAAGACCTGGGTGCTCCTCAGAATAGAGATGACCCTACTGGTTTCATGGGGACACAGTCTGACACAGGTCTGGTCCCATCCTGGCACCAGCAGGGTGAGTCTGGAACCATCTCTGTCCCTTCTTCACCACCACAGGGGCAGGGGGATTGGTGACTTGTTTTTCCTTGCTAAAATGACTCTTGTCTGGTGAGTTTCGAAGTTATTTTTTTTGTTGTACAGTTATACTTTTGGACTTGTAGAAGGAAAGCGTGTCCCTTTTGGATGCAACATACTGGTTACTGGTCTTGCCCTCTCTCTGAGTTAGACAGTTGGTTCATAGGACATCTTTGACACCTATGAGCCATCTTACCCTGGGCAAGTTTTTCCAAGCCTCAGTTTCCTTATCTATAAAACACCTGCTTTATAAGAGTGTGAGGATTCAGTGAGGATGTCTATAAAACCCCAGACCTCACCTGTAATAAAGAAGGGGTTTTTATGATGAGCAATTATAGTCCTACCTGAGAAACTGAGAGGCTAGCAGATGACCCCTACCATGTCCTCATCAGGAGGTGGAGAGAGGGAGGGCAAGAGAGAAACACATGCATGACCCCTTGAGGTCTAAGCTCAGAACGGGCACACTGTCCCTTCTTCCTTATTGTTTAGGCTGTAGCAAGTCACAAGGACAAGTCTACTCTCAGACCAGTTAGTAGTGTGAAGTTCCACTGGGACCCCTGAAAAGGGTTTGGGTACAAGGAAGGGCGATGATTTAGAGTCACTGGATATAATGTACCGGCCTTCTCTGCAGCAGTGGTTTAACATTGGCCTGGATGAAAACTCACTGAGATTCACTGAAATAAAAACCTTATGCCGAGTTAACCCGATGACTCATTTTTTATTAAAACCAAAAAGGCAATTCTAACCCTCAGGGACCTTACTAATCTGACCATAGTTGAGGAAATGATATACAGTTGGAATGAATGAATAAGATGTTTATAGAGCAAAAAGCTAAGAAACACAAGACTGGAGCACTTCAAACTGCTTTCTGTCAAGGGCAAGTGCGTCAGCCTTTGGGAACCAAATGCTCTCAGTTACAATTAGTCACCTGTAACTGTAGCACAAAAGCAACCTTGGAAAAAAATCCAAATGAATGAATGTGACTGTGTTGCAATAAAACTTTATTTACAAAAACAGATATGGGCGTAAATTTCTGGGCCACTGGACTTGAATATCAAAAGAAATAAGGAAGGGTCAGCTCTAGAAGACTTTTTGAAAAAGGAACAGTTGTTTCAAAGTAATGGAGATTAGTTTTGCTCAAGAAAATACATTTTAGATAGGAAGAAAGAAAAACAATGTATGTTTATTCAATAAATAAATATTCCAACAGGGTAATGTGGTTCAGTTAGAATGAAAGCTCATCGCTCTTTTAAAAAGTATTACTTGCTTCAAATTATTTCTGTTTCTGAAAGCTTATTTGAAAATATGTTTACTAAGAATGCTAATATTGTTACTTAAGCATGAGAAAAGGTTTTGAAACAAAATGAAAAAAATACCTAATTAAAGTGATTTGATTTTAAGCAACTTTATACATTTTATTTGACTGATGTGATCTAGATTTGTATAAAGGCACTAAATGGATGAATAGGAATGGTTTATTTTTAACTATTCAGAAGCACAATGTAGGATTCACATGAGTATTTTTCCATCTGAATTATATTTCACTTAGATTTTACTTCATTTTTGTCCATAGTTGAAGACAGAAAAAAGCCCAGACTCCTGTTAGAAAATAAAACGTGCCCTTGTTTGGTTGAAATTTTAAATGCCTGTTTGTTCATTTTACCTTTACTCAGTTTGTCATCAGCCTGTTCTTTGATTTTGACAGATGAAATCCAGATGCAGAATTTGAAGTGCGACTTTAGCAAAGGTGGGAAGGCATGCCCTTTAAATAAGAGTCTTAATTCTACCAAAGGGTTCCTAACACTTCAGATTTTCTTTGGTGGTTTTCTCCTGGTGGTGACATCAAGATACACACAGAAGAAGGGGCCTTATCAGTCTGGTTTTATTTCACTTATTGGCACTATTGCTTATTGAGTTTCTGTATGTACCAGACACTGGACTAGGACCGGTGGAAAAACCAGCAACATGAAGGCCGTGATGCTTCCCTTTGCGGTGCTCATGGGCAAGCAATAGCTGCTGACAAGTGAGATCCTGGCACCTCAGGGTGTGGGGGGTCCCAAGGGTGGGGAACCAGCTTCCTCAGAAGTAAGAGGGATTTTTTTTTCCCCACGATAAATAAAACCCCTCCTGATTTTACAACCATATCATTAAAATAAAACTGCACCATGAAAGCACTTAGAATTCTCTATTATACTCAAGAGTAGCAATAAAATTAAAAGGACTTCTTGGGAGGTTTTAAGAGCATGATACTTTGAGACTCCCTGAGTGTCTTGGGAAA
Source organism: Solenodon paradoxus (assembly GCA_004363575.1). Taxonomy (NCBI): domain Eukaryota; kingdom Metazoa; phylum Chordata; class Mammalia; order Eulipotyphla; family Solenodontidae; genus Solenodon; species Solenodon paradoxus. Next base: position 164,770 of record RJWH01001912.1, read on the forward strand.
ACACCTTTTTTTCAGGTGTTTAGCCACATAAGTGTACTCTTGCTGTTACTGATTATTATCTTCTGTTTTTTTCTTTTAATTTATTTTCTTGGGAAATTCTCTTTTCTGCACTTCCACTTAATTTCCTTTCTTACTGTTATGTGAGCACATAGCAAGAGAGCCACAGAGAGCTTTTACAAGAAAGATTGACCAAGAAAGCTCCTAAGATCCAGCCTTCCAATAATCTTGCACATGTATATATCCTTATGAAAAATGTACATTTAGTCTCTTTATGACCCTCATGGCCTTCGTATAAATTTCTGATTTTGGAAATTTAAAGTTTGTTGCTTCCACTGTAACATTAAGAATATCAATAATGAAGAAAGCTACAATTTTTATGTAATATGCTCTGTACTGTGTTTTTGTTTATGTATCATTTAATTGTCTCAACAACTGGGAAGGCATCACTATTAATATCCCCATTTTACAGATGAGGAGACTTGCTTCCCAACCTGGTATATTTTGTATCAGAAAAGTTGTGATGGAAGAAATCATAACTGAGTTATAAATCAAGTTCATAATTTATAAATCAAGTTAGAAAATGTTGGAATCAAGTAACAACCTAGAGGTAGGCAAATTCATTAAGTGGTGAGTTAGAGAAAACTTCATGGAGGACTAAAGCCTCAGTGAGCTGGGACAGCATTTCAGGAAGGATGTGGTTGAAAGTAGGGTAGGGCCCATGTCTTCCAGTTTGTGCTCCTTGGCCTATGTTGGTTTGGCTTTATTTCAGTCTACTTCATGGATTCTGTGATTCTTCAAGTATATAATTTCTTTTTCTTCAACTCTGACCTGATGATTTTGGAAGCCACTGGTAATTCTTATTCTTAAAAAGCTCCTTTTCTATCCTTTCACATTTTCAGGCATTAATACCATTTGCACTATTCTCTGTTTTAAGACTGCCTCCCCGCCAGACACCCTGCCATATGCCAACGTGAGTCTAAGAATTAATTGTGCCAAGCCATTTGCTCCTCCTAAAAAATAAATAAATAAAAGAAGCCCAGAAACACACACACACACACACACACACACACACACACACACACACAGCTTCAAATGATCCATCTGTCCCATCAAAGCCATCCACCACCCACCTCATCCTGGTGCAGGCTATTTCTTTTGCTTTGTCTTGAGAGCTCCTCTATTGGAAGCCTTTAAGAGTACTTTGGTTTTCACTAGAAAATGAATAGCAAAGCACTCTGGGCTTGTCTTTTATACCTGCCACCAGGCTCTGCTCAAGGAAATGCTCAATAAATGCTTATTGAATGGCCGTTATACAGATCGTGGTCTCTGGCTTATTTAGATTTTTCTGGACGCATTTTTACTGATGGACGCACATTCGCAATTATGATGTGGATTGTGGAGGGGGTGATAATTTTTAGAGTTCAATTTTTTTTGGATATGTGCTTCTGAAATCTATATCTTTTTAGATGAGTTTAAGTATTAAGTTTTCAAATTTGCAGTTATAAATTGAAGGATGAATTGAAGCCTTCTGTGAGTGGTTTTTTTGGTGGTTGGTTTTTTTTTTTAAACTGTTTCTCTCCTTTTCTTGGCAGGGTAAGTAATAGCATTATGGTGTGTTACTGGAAATTTTAATCAATAAAATGTATGCATCTTTAATCAGAATGCTAGGAAATACTGCTGAGTTGGATCATTTACTAATGCAATGAACTGAGGGGTTCAAGCATTTATGTGCAGTGTCAATTTGAGTGAATTGAGTTGATATGGACAATTTTAACATTTTTCCCCTGAAAATCTGCATGAAGTATTCTTTTTAAAGTCCAATATTCATAAATATTTGTGAAGCATGTTCCTGAGGCAGATACAGAAATGAGAGAGCCCACCTTTACTTTCCAGTTCATAGTCCAATGATTTATTTTCTCTTTCATCCATGCTGATGGCTCCAGCCCTCACTTTGGTAGACACAGTCAAAGCTACATCTCCAGCTTTGACTTCTCTCAGGTTCAAAGAAGCACTCCCACTGGCCTGTGGATACGACTCCATGGCTGTCCTGATGACACCTACACTAGGTATGACATCTGAAATTAGTTCCTTATCACCCCTCTTTGCTAAAACTCGTTCTCATTCTTGTCTCTTGTCTCAATGCTATGCTTTTCCTAGTCACTCAGGCACTACAAGTTGCTAACCAAGCCCCTTACATTTCAGACTTATTCCCCCTTAGTAAGTATCGCTATCTTTTTATTCTGCCATTTTCCATTAGAGTCATCTCTTGTAAGCACTGCCCATCCTCAGTAGCAGTGGATGAATTCATGCCAGAAAGGAATGACTCAGTGAAAGACTCTCTGTGGGAAGATCTTAGAACTATTTCTTTTCCTTATCAGCTAGTAACCTTGTCTCGCTCCACTTGCTTGTTGGTGTCTTCCTGCCTGTCAGGGTTGGATGCTCTTCCTTCACCACAGTGCCAATGCGTAATAGACTTCTCTCCCATTTTCACTTCTCTTTGGATTCTCTGTTTCCACCAATAGCTCTTCCAATGGCTTCTCCAGCTCTGCCCTCCTCCCTTTTGGAGCAGTCTGAAGTTCTCCCATTTCAAGCACTACAGATCCTAGCAGCCCCTGGGTCATGGCTGCTCCAACCATGTCATCATGTAACACCGACATGCTTTGGGACTCCAAAAGCAGTGATTGCATTTGTTCTCATTTCCAAAAGTTCACAAAATAGGTATTTACCATGGGGGTAATAACTCTCAAATTATGACTTATAGTACATAAAGCTGTATTTTAGAGAAAAGCTGTAATTTTTGCATTGGAGGAAATGTTTGAGGTGAAACCTGGACAAATCTCAAAAATATGCTGAGCAAAAGAAGCTAGAGGCAAGAGCTCACATATTTGATAGTTCTATTTATATGAAGGTCTAAAGTGTGCAAAAATGCTGATAAAAATCAGAACGGTGGTTTTCTCTTGGGTGGGAGTAGGGATTGGCTGGGAACAGGCACAAAGGAAATTTTGGAAGGGATAGAAACATTCTTTGTCTTGATGGAGAAATGCATTTGGCAGAACTATGGAACTGAAGGCTTAAGAGCTATGCTTTTCACTGCGTGTAAATTATACACTGATTTAAAAAATCAAGGGTAAAATGCAAAGTGATATGTATCATAGTATCTTACCAGTGATTAAAGATGAAAGATTTTATGTGTGAGTCTAAATAAAATAAGGTAATAGGGAAAGGAAATACATGCTCTTATATTTGTGGCCAGGGCAGGTGGTGAAATATTCTGGAAGTGCTATTGGGAATACATACCCTCGATTGTTTGGGTGCACACAGCTGCTTTTGCAGAGGTTCATGGTACAGATGCCACAGTTAAAATCTGATGTTACAGATGAGAAAGCGTGAACTCTCCATGAAGCACTTTCTAATGCTTCTAAACATTTTACTCCCCACTGTCTTCCTCCAGGACCTGAAATAAATCACAACTAGTCTAAGCTTGGTGGATTTGAAGTTTGGAATAACTAATATATAGGGTACACCTAGATGGGTGGCCTCAAAGGCCATAGTAAGCCTGTGGGCATGATTTTGTTTGTGTTTTGTAGTTGTTTGGTGGAGGAGAATGTGTATAATTTTTTGCTTAATTAGTTGTAAATGCTTGAAACTTGGGAGGTTTCACATAAAAATCTGAATATCTGGTAATACTTGGCTTGTGTTGCAAAAGGCTGCTTAATTGCCCAAATCGGAGTGGTGGCGCCTCCTATAGGCGAGGACTGTGCATTACACATTGCCTTCTCCACTCTCAGGACCCATCTCGGCCTCAGTTGCTCAAATGTCTATTTTCTGCAGCTTTTGAATGAACATAAAGCTACTCCTAAATAACAGGAACTACTTAGCGAGAGGCTGTCACTATAACCATTTTACAGATGAGGTAGGCAAAGTTTAAAAAGGAAAGAACTCAGGCCAGATTGCCCAACAGTGCCCTGCCCAAAGCCAGTCTTTGAATGAGGTTTTCTTATTCCAATGCCCATGTGTTTACTCACCACATTGTTTATTTTTAATTTTGGTTTCGTACATTATTTAGCACTTAATCTCTGATTAGCTGAGTTCTTGCTTTTTTCCTTATTTCTTACCATTTGCTTTGATTGGATAATCCTAGGTCTCTCTTGATTTTGAGTTCATAATAGTAAAAAAGAAAACAATTGCATATTTATGCATAGTATTTGCTGACAAATAATATACTTGCACCCTATGAAGCATATATATTTTCAATGTTGAAGGACTGTATATGTGTCATATATATTAGAATTTCTTCCTACACTACATTATCGTTTAGGTATTGCACACCCTCTTTTGGCAATAAGCAGATGAAATTATGCATAGATGATGATTCTGCCTGAAAGCTTATTTCGTATCAGAGACTGGAAATTTTGTATCCAATAAATTTATTTCTTCCCTATTAAGAGTGAAACAGACAATCATCAGATCAGTGCAGACTATGGAAAGACACGGGAAAATTTTCCTTTGTTAGAAAAATAGATGTTCCTTGCTAGTCAAATTTAAAATACTGTGTGCTGAAACTATGGCCCTGAACTTCAATAACCAAAGGCATCTTTTATTCATATGAAGGCCTTGGATTTGCCTTTGGGGAGTTTAGGTTCTTTTCAAACATCTCATTCTTACTGTGGGGTTAATTTCAGGGGAAGCAATATCCTCTGGGTCTTTGTTTCTCAGTCTGAGAACTGGGGGCTCTGTGGGGAGACTGCTCCCTTTCATCTCACAGGGGGCTCTGCCACGATTAACAAATGTGTGGTCATAAAGTACTTGGACCAAAAAATGCTGGGAGAAGCTGCTAATAATGAATCCGAGTGAAATGTATTTGCGGATATGTGTCAAGACTTTCCCCGTATTCTGCACTCTCTCAAGAAAAACACCTGCACCCCTGTGTTCAAAGCAGCACGGTTCACAACAGCCAAGACATGGAAACAACCTAAATGTCTGTCGACACAGGACTAGATAAAGAAGCTGTGGTCTGTATTCTCAATGGAATTCTATGCAACTGAAAAAATAAAAATAAAACAAAACATGAAATTGTCCTCTTTGCAGCAACCTGGATGGAAATGGAGGCGATAATGTTACAAACTTTTTAGAGGTCTGCTTTATGCTTGCCCAAAGGTAGTACCATACCATGTCTCTAAACAGAGTTGTTTATATGTGATGGATAGATCTTCCTTCTAAGGCTTTACCTACGTTCCCTGACCTCTCTTCCCATTGTCATATGTGATCTGAATAAGGATTTCTTCCAAATCATCATGCATTTACATGACCGTTTTCTACATTACCCTAGTCCTTTACTAGTTTAGTAAGTTTTTTCTTCAAAGTCCAGATCCAACATCACGTTCTCCATAATCCCACCAGGCCTGGCCGGCTCAGCTTTCCCCTCTTGTGCTCACTCTTTCTCTCTTTCTCTCTCTCAAAGACAGGAATGAAGGCAGTAGATAGGCAGGCAAACAGGCAAGAAGAGAGAGGAAGAGAAGCATTTTATTTTCTATTTAGTTGCTCACATTGGTCGTTTCCCCCTGGACCTGGGACTCAAACCCAGGGACACGTGGCCTGTGTCCTTTGGAGACGATTGACCCAACCGCTGCTCCATCAGGGCACACCCTGTGCACTTTCATAGCACCCGGGCATGACCTTGGAACTGTGGAGAGGGAACACATTTGACCCCCCCGACACCAAGAAGGAAGATTATTTTGTGTGTCATTATTGGTAAATTAATAGAAATACAGAAAAATATCCATGTAAAATGTGAAACACGAGCTACTTCTTTTGAAACACATTTTCTTCCATTAAGACCAGAAATTAAAAGGTACCACTAACCACATTTGAAAACTCTGAACCAACCCCCAACCTTCTATTCTAAAACGATACTCCCGGGTGGTATTTACCAAATTGCGCTCTAGTTAGGGATTTGCATGCTACATCTCCTGCTCAGGCATGTGTTCCACGAGGGCCTGTGTAGTCATCTTAGGGTAGCAAACACCTTGCCTGTCACGTCCTCTGCTCTCAGTAAATGTTGGTAGAATGAAGAAAGCTCCCTTAAACAAAGGACGGAGAAAAGTCTGGCACTGATTCGAATCAGATCCCCTGTGATAATCCCTATCTCCTTACATATTCTTGCCTATAAACTACAAGGAGTTCCTCGGTGACATCAAAGTTGAAGTCCAGAGGTGACCAGTCTCGAGAAAAGAGGCCAGCGAGCCAGAGCCCTGGATAGCCGTGTGGTCAGGACATAGGTAATTTGGAGTGTTCGACATTTTCTGATAACTTGGCAGTCAGCATGAGTTTTGCCTGAGTGACTTGCAGCTATTGTGTGTCGAGAGAGATGAATTATAAATACTCAAACCGGGCCATTGCAGAAGCTTCCCTTTGCACTTTTCCTCCCGGGAGGGCCAGGCTGGGGCAGGCTGGGCCTCTGCACACCTGCTCTGGCCTGCACCTCCGCCAGCCAGGGGCAGGGAAGCGCTGACGCCGGGTTTCTGGTTCCCTACTCAGCTATTTATCCCACCAGCAAGGACAGCCTGTCTCCTAATGACCAGCCCCTGGGACAGCTTCCCTGGGCCACAGCGGGCCTGGGCCTCTCTCACGTGTCTTGGTCACTTAGTGCCCTCCAGTTCAGTGGCACGTGGATGGGCTGCAATCAGCAGGAGGAAAAGTGCCTCCTGCAGCTGCAGAGGCGGGAGCGGGCGTTCTCAGACAGATTGCTATGGACCTCATACACACTCTTCTCCTGTAAAAGCTCTTCCCAATGGCCAAAGTGTGCTGTGTGCCAGATCGCTGCCTTGTATTCAAGTGTCAGGCACTCCGATAGCCCACTGACTTCTTCTGTTTTTGTTTTTGTTTTTCCAATAGTAATATTTACTATTTCTTTTGTTCACAATGCTGTATTCATTTCAGAGCATTGAAATTGCATCTTAGTCTATATTTCACACCACACCCACCATCAGAGTTCCAGTGTCCATTACCACCACACTTTCCCTTTTTTCCTCTCTGCCTCTACCCAGTAACCACAATCCTGTGTTAATTTTGAGATTTGTATGTTCTTTTGTTTCATTTCATTGTATTCCACATGGGACTGAAACCATCCTGTATTTCTTTTTTCTTTCTGACTTATTTCGTGTAACATGATCCCCTCCAGTTCCATCCAGATTGTTTTAAAGGGCACTACTTCATCTTTTCTTAACAGCCACATGGAATTCCACTGAGTAGATACACAACAGTTTCTTTATCCACTCATCTCATGTGACTTCTTAATAGAGAACTGTCAGGTTCTCTTTATCAGGTGCTGAGTACCTGGGATGTGCAGAGTTCTGTGTGAAGGGAGCAGATGTCCATGGTAGGATTTGTCCTCTAGAAGCCTAGCAGCTAGCAGACACAGTCTGCAGGTAACCGTGCTACAAGGCAGGATTTAGTAAGCACCAGCATAGAGCTGCTATTGGGGGCACAAATAGGAAGACAAATAGGACTCCAGCTGATGTGATTCTGGAACTTTTGATGGAATTGGTCACAGTGGAACTGCATTTTTAAGCACAGGTGGATTTTCAGAAGGATCAGATAGCAGGTTGACCAATTTCAGGACAAGAGAAAGAAGCATGGAAAGGATTAGGGTTGGAGAAGTATGGGATGGGTACCGGGAGAAGAGAAAGTTTGGAGTTGGAGACCATAGTCTGTGGGATTGTGATGTGTGATCAGCAACTCAGTGCTCTGGCCCTAAGGAACAGATCCAGGGGGGTAGCCTTGTCTAACATACAGGGTTTGAGCTTGGGGATGCCTGTGACACTCCCAAGCTCCCCGCACTCTGCCACTGGATCCTGGCTTTCTTGCTATTTGGAAACCTTGCCTACAGAGAGTATTGTCAGGGAGTAATCTGAGACCTTTGCTGTCTGTTAAACTAATTATGCTTCAGTCCTCAGAGTGCCTTGGTGCTCTCAATCCTGAATGCTCAGCAGATTTTATGTAGCATCTGAATTATTAATGGAGATGATATGGAACAGGGGGCTTGGCGGCTGGTTCCATTTTGAGCAGGTCTTGGGCGGGTGGCATTCCGGGAAGAGAGGCAGCTGCTTGCAGAGTGATGGACGAAGCAGGCCTTCCAGAGGAGCCCTGCCCTGACAGGAGCCTGTGCCAGTATGCTCAGAAAATCACGGCCTGCTTTGGAAGGATGGGTAAGACCCCTGAAAGCTTGGGCTTGGCAGAGGTGTTCAGGGTTGATGATGCCGATGAATAGAGGACTAAGTTAAGGCTGGCTGGTGGCAGGGCGCAGGTGTAGCTGCTGGAATGGAGGCTCCTCCAGTGGCCAAGGCGTCGTCCGACTGCACCCCTTCCTTTGAGCCCTCCCGCTTAAACTGCTGTTTCTGTACTTACCCGGTTTGCTCAGCAAATATCATCCTGGTGCTTGTGAGTGACTGCAGGTGTTTGAAACTTGCTGAGCCCTTTTGTTCATTTCTGATGAAAACAAAAACTGAAAAGCAAGTCACCCCATTATCCATGATGAAGCCACGAGCTGTAAATTCAGACCCACTCCTTAGCAAACTACCATCAAGGGTCTCATTTAAAGGTAGTGATTTTCTCTCTTAATAATTTTTTTTCTTAGCAAGAGCAGGTAAGTCTTAACAGATGATTTACAGAGGGAGGGGGACACTTACCTTAAAAAAAAAAAAAAAAGGACTTAAATCATTACAAAGCATACAACGAAAGAAATGTTAGAGTTTATTTATGGAGCGTTGATGTGGGATTGACCTGTAACTAGTGAATTAAGAACAGTGGTTAAGACATCTGTCCCTTGAGCACTGGGTACCCCCAAATTCCTGGCTCTGAGTTGGGGTTCAGTGAATTAGTGAGCTCCTATGGTACTCAAAGGCAGAGCCTTCAAGACTTCTCAGTGTGAGTTGAAGCCTTTGGTGGGTTTGCCCAGTGAGCATTTCTTTGGTGGTCTCTCCTAGAAGAGCTTGTTTACTTGCAATGGAACAGTTGTCAGCAGGGTTAGGGTGGCCCATTTGGTGGATAATACAGGTCAGCAAGGCTGGGTGCCGTGACACATCTGTAATTAGCTTTGTCGTGTAGTTCATGGTGAGAACTTGTCACCCAGCTATATAAACTCACAGAACCCATTCCATGCCTTTGTAAATGCTATGATTAATTTTACACAGACTGTGTCAAAAGGTTGATGTTCTCACGGCCCTGGGAGAAATGGGTCCACCAGGGCTGCATTAGGCATCGTCACTGGATGGTGCAGTCCTAGCTGAAGAGATTGCTATCAAACAGATACCACTGAAAGAATATTTTTAAGACTGGAGTCTTGACTCCTGCTGGTGTTTATCCTGAGCTAAGTGGAAAGGGGTCCATTAAGAACTCTAGCCATCCTGGAAAGTGGATTTAGTTCATGAGTTCCCTGGTCCTTGGACGTTGGTTCCAACATCCAAGCAGCCAGCCTCTGAGCCTTCCCTCTTTCCACCAGCCAAGCAAGCAGCCAGCCCTTCACATTCAGAGGCAATCAGATTGTCTTTAAAAGCAGGCGAACTTCTGTTGTTCTCATGGGCCTGCTAGATATGGTTCACATTAAGTTTAATTTCCAGTCTGGCCTGAGATTTATAAACGATATTAAACTTCTTACATATCATCCTTGTATTGAAGAGGAATTGAATTATGTTCACTTTATTATCTAGCAGAACACAATTGCTTCTTGAACTAAATATATGGATTTAAAAACTTGTCCAGAAATTTAGAGGTGGCCTGAATATATTCTGCCGATACGACAGCTAAGCATTGAGGTGGAGTCAGTGGTGTGGAATTCATTTTAGTGGGCAAGGCTTGATGTGTTTAAGGACCAAGGAAACAATAGTTTTGTCCTTGAATAGTGGCACTTTTCTTGGTCAGAAAGGATCTGCCTTTGAAGGAAGTGATCATCTTATCTGTCCAAAGCCTGTGTTTGTGTGCCGTTAGTATGTCCCGGAGTCTGGACTTAAGCCAACTGCACCCTGCTTCTCTACACACACACACACACACACACATACGTATATATACATATACATATATATATACCTGTTTCGCAAGCAGGCATGTGAACGTGCTTAAACAAATAGAGCAGTTGAAATTCTTTGTTTGCAAAGAGTAGGGATACAGGAAACTGATGCCAGGAAGGGGAATAAATAACATGGGGCAGAGGTTCCCATGCTATGGTGTTTACTGAAAAAAAAAAAAAAAAAAAAGATTCTAGAAGCACCTAGTAGGTCTGAGATGATCCTCAGGCCTTTGTATTTTAAACAAATTGATCCAGGAGTGGGAAAACGTTGATAAAATATCTTCCACTGAATATATCCTAAGGCTCTTTGAAATAGACCAAGAAGAAATAGAACACACATAGATTGTTTTGACTGCTTTGTAAACTCTTTTAGAGGAAGGCATTGGAAGGATTTTTTTCCCCAGGGGCATTGCTGGTATAGCTCCATTCCCAAAATCTGAGAACAGAAATTTCACCCTGTGACATGGTAGCAGACACCTCCCAGGTTTCCACCCTCCTCAGCCCCAACCCCCATCTGAATGGCCCCTGGGACACAGCCTGTCCCCTCCCTTCCTGCCATGCTTCCCATTGGACTAGAAGCATCCTAGCAACATTAGAGTCACTGGTTCTTGAGCTCTGTTGCCAAATTCTGCATTAATGATGCAAGGATATCCCTTTCTTCTCCGTCTGTCTCTAGCGTTTAGGGGAGGTACTGACAACTATGGTAAGAATGGTCATGGCCTAGGAGTCAGGGAACCTGATGTTCTCATGGGAAAGTCACTTAGCTTCTCTAAGACTGGACCATTCTCATCTTGAAGTTGAAAGGTGGGAGTAAATTGGTGATTCATGAACACTTGTCCTGGTCTAGGGAAATTTTTTAAAGAAGGAAGAAAGGAAGGGAAGAAGGAAGAAAGGGAGGGAAGAAGGAAAAAAGGAAGGGGGGAATAAAGGAAGAGGGGTCATTTTTTAATTACTTAGTTATTTTGATTTTTCTGTCCTAGTTCTCTAACCTAGGACAGACTTTTACATATATGGTTCATACCGCAGCCATCTCAGCCATCTGAGCCACGAGGGCATGCCAGTTCTGGGGAACTTTAAGAAATATAAATTCCTGGGCCCCATCCCAAAGGATTTCATCTGGAGGTCTGGACTAGTGTTACAGACTTTGTTCCTCAACAGAGGATTCTTTTTTTAAAGGAAAGGTGCAGGCAAGAATGAAGGCAAGGAGGCAAGAAGGCAGGAAGAGAGAGGAGGAAGAAGCGTTTTTATTTTGTTTTTATTTTACTTGTACATTTTGGTTGTTACCGTTGGCCCTGGTACGCTCCTGGGTCCTTAGCATATACCTGGATGACTCTTAGCTAGAGGTGGCGGACCCAACTGCTACTCCATCTGGGAGCACCAACAGAGGATTCTTAGGCATGGGGCTTTTTGGAAACCACTCTACTAGATTATCTTCAAAGACCTTTCCAGCTTTGTAATTCTATTCAATTTAGAGTGTTTAAGAGATTTTTTTTTTTTGAGAGGAAGGAATGGAGAGGAGGAAGAAGACTTTTTTCTTCTTTTAAGAAAGGAGGAAAGAGAAAGAAGGAGGGAGTAATTTTATTTATTTTTGGTTGTTAGCCCTGTGTCTCTAAACCTGGGTGCTTGGACTTTATGTGGTTTATGTTCCAGTCAGAGGCCTGTGTCACCAGAGTGAGGTGCACCTAGTGTGTAAGAGTTTTAATAAAAAGAAAATTATATTAGAACAATACAGAATAGCTCAATGACAAGAGAAGGGTGGGCTGACTCACTCTGACTTGTAACCATGTGTGGTTATAAATGTCACATGCTGTACGAACCTTACTGAGTGGATGACGAGGGTTAGTGATCGTTACCAGGTGTCCTTTGTGTATTGGCACCCTGATTCCTGAGGGTCCTGTTAACTCGTCACTTTGTGGAAACACACAGCCACCTACATGAGAGTTCTGGTTCCATCATGTGATTCTGCTGGAGAGTCTACAATGGCAGAAGACCCCAGATGACAATATTAAGACTGTTTTTAGCATTGAATTAACAGCTTTGAGGCAGGATGATTTTCATGAACCTAGGTGGAGGACTTTCCCTCTAGAAAATGGTGATAATTGTTTCCTGTGTCCTGGAACTGGATTCATTGCTAGTTGAAGCTGAAGAACTTTAATCGAGGACTCCCATCTGTGAGATCTGAAATCTTAGAGAACATGGAATGACTAAATTGCTTATTTAGATTACATTTAACTTGTACCTGTCTACCTAGACCTAGTCACACTGCTGTGACAGGATGATATTCCTGTGCTAGGAATATCCCCAGTGAATTCTTTTAGATACTGCCACCTGTCCTTTCTCTCACTCTTCATATTGATCTGAAATTTGCATATGCGTTCATGTTTCAGACTGACATAGACATGGGCTCTGGGAGTGTTCTTATACCGGATCATGAGTAGAGAGAGCCCTAAGCTCTTGAGGGTAATCACTTAAATACATCTCCCTTAACCTTCTTTACTGGGCAGCGAGAAGGAGAAGCAAGAAGGGGTCAGGAGAGTTGTGTGAAGCACCGTTTCTTGGGCTCCTGGGGTCTGGTTCTCATTTCTATGGAATTCATAGCAAGATGCCTTCCTTCCTGAGTTTAACATGTCTGGGGAAATCGTGTAGCTCTGAGAAAAGCAAAGTCCCCTCATCAGAGAGGACCAGCATGGGGGGCTCCCACAGAAGGAGGCTGGTTGTCAAGGATGTGAGGGTCCCAGGGCTCCCCTCCCAGAGGCCTCGCAGGGGCACCGTCACCCACGTGTTGCACCTACATCCTGACCTCTGCCACACGTTCCGGCAATTGTTGATCAACTTGGACCCTCCCGGTAAGTGACCGAGCCCTCTTCCAACCGGTTTCTTGTTTTGTGATTGGCATATGTAATCAAGCGCTGGCTAGAACGCTACTTGCATTCTTCAAAAGAAACAGTATCCTTAATAGATAATTAATGGCATGAGGGTGGGAGGAAGGGAGAATGAAACCTAACTTACAGCTCTGGAGCTGAATCCAGAGGGTATTTGTGCCCATGATTTTATGATCTTAGCAACAAACGTGTCTCTTCCCAAACTAATGACATGGATGAGAGGACGTGTGAGGTAAAAGGAAGAGTTCTTTGGCTGGTTGCTGGTGTTTCCCTCTGACAAAGGCTGGAGGGAAAAGAAACCTTCAAGGCAGCAGAGTGACGCAGGTAAAGATGCCCTAAGTAAGCTCAAGTCCAGAGTGTTGCTGCCTGTGGGCAGCTTTGTGAAACATTCAAAAAGGATGCAAAAAGAAAGAGCATCTCATAGGGAGAGAACTTGCTGAGACTTCTTCTCGGTGGAGCTCATTAACACAAGGTCACTCATCCATCTGCCTGGGAAAGAGGTGGAGAAAACCCCATTTGAGGACAGAAAGTTTGTCCTTGGGAGTTTTCAGACTTTGAAGTTGTAATGATGGCCTTTTCTTTTTAATTTAATACTTAGAGGTAACCTCGCTTTACAAAATAATATAAAGCCATATATGCAGGTTCACCATTTATTAAATACATGACATCACCTGTCCACCACTCAGTTACTAAGACTCCTTCACCACTGTCCATCGGACTGCGCCACCCTTTGCTCCCACTCCCACCCTGCACCCAGCTGGTAACCTCAGTTTGATTGACCGTCCAAGGGCTGGTTATTGTTTGGTCTGCTTTCTTATAGTCCACATCCGAGTGAGATCATCTGGCATTTGTCTTTTTCCTTCTGAGTTGTTTCACTTAACATCATCCCCTGTGGTTCCATTCATGCTGTTGCAAATGACAGGATCCCATCTCTTTAGGGCTGTGCAGTATTCCATTCTGTATATGGACCACATCTTCTTTATCCATTCACCTGACGTTGGGCACTCGGGTAATTTCCAGTTATTGGTTATTGTAAATAATGCTGCAGTAAACATGGGAGTGCTTATATCTTTTTGTATTAGTATTTTTTGTGTTTTTTGGTAAATACCCAGAAGTGGGAGGATGGGATCAAAGGGGATTTCCATTTTAAATTTTTTGAGGACTCTCCACAATGCTTTCTATAAAAGTTGCACCAATTTACACTCCCACTAATGATGTAAAAGGGCTCCCTTTTCTCTGCATCCTCGCCAGCACTTGTTGCTTCCAGACTTTTGGAGAATAGCCAGTCTCACAGGTGTAAAGTGAGATCTCATTGTTTTGATTTGCATTTCTGTAATAACAAGTGAGGAAGAACATTTTCTTATATGCCTGTTGACCATCTGTGTATCTTCTTAAGGGAACTGTTGATCCAAGTATTCTACCCATTTCTTAATTGGGCTGTTTGTTTTTCTGTTGAGTTTTAGAAATTCTTTGTATATTTTGGATATTGAGCCCTTGTGTAATGACACCTTTATTAATGAAGATGACAGCTACTCAGCTGCTCACTCCTTATCAACATCAGCACCAGAATGAGTGCAGGAGGTAGAAGGATGTTACACAGTCCTTACAAACACAGAGGTGAGCCAAATGAACCAGCCAGAAAGTATAATTATGACCGATCATTCTTGGACAGCTAGAGAGGAGAGCAGGATTGGATTAGGTTTGGTGAGGTAAGGGAGTTAACTGGGGTATTTGGTTTTGGTTTTCGTAGTTTTTTTAGAAACAGCTTTGCTGAGATTTAATACATATGTTATACAATTCACTACCCATTAACATATGCAGCTCGGTGGGTTTGGGTATAGATGCTGAAATATGCAGCCACCAGCACCGTGAAATTGAGAACTCTTTATAGTCTCAAAGAATCCCTGTACTCTGTATTCACCCCACTCCACTAGTTGCACCCCCATCTACCTGCCTTAAGAAATCGTAATCTGCTTTCTGTCTATAGGTTTACCTATTTTAGACATTTTGTATGAGCAGATTCATACAATAAGTGTGTGATCTTTTTGTCTGGCTTCTTTCATTAGACATGTTTCCACATTCATTCATATTAGGCACCTGTACTAGTTATTCCTTGTTATGATTAAATAATATTCCCCAGTATGGCCAGATCACATTTTGTTTGCCACTTCATCAGTTGATGGACATTTGGGTTGTTACAACCTTTTGATGATTATGAATAATGCTGCCCTGAACATTGGTATCAGGTTTCTGTGTGGACATACATTTTCATTTCTCTCCGATTTGTTATATACCTAGAAGTGGAATTTCTGGGTCACAGGATAGCTCTATGTCTAACTTTCTGAACAATTCCTAGATTGTTTTCCAAAGCGGCTGCCCCATTTTACATTCCTACCAGCAGCCTAGAAAAGTTCCAACTGCGCCGCATCCTTGCCAACACTTGTTGTCAGTCTTGATGGTTCTTGCCCTCTTAGTGGGTATAAAGTGGTAGCTCATGGTGGATACACTGAGATTCGAGTGGGACAGCTGGCTCACAGGTGTGTTCAGGACAGGGCACAATCTGACAGAGGCTGATGGTCCTGACGTGACAGTCCCTTGTCCCTCTTATTCCCCAACAGTCTCTACTTCACTGCTCCAGCTTCATCCTTTCAGGGGACCACGGAGTTGGATGGAGAAATCAGGACTTCTGCCTCCAGCTGCCTTTAAAGCTACTTTAAGAAAACTTTGTTCAGAAGCAGCTGAACATGTCTATTGCCATTTAGGGCACCTCTTTCAAATATTGGATTCACATACCTGAAACCCCTTATTGAGGGAAAAAAGAGTATTACACAGTTGGGGATAAAAACTCAGCATGTAGCCATCCACTGGAGCTGCACTTAATTGTAAAACGAGTTTGGTGCTTCTCCTGAAAGAGATTCAAGTCAGGTGTTTTTGGAAGGAGCTCTTGATGCTCAGGAAAGAGATAAGGCTGCTGGTAAGAGAAGGCAGGACGTCCCCAGAGAACAGGTGAACGATGGTTGAGTGAGAGTGTGCAGGACAATAGCTTGTCAGTACTTTCAATCAGAGAGAACAAGAGAATGAACAGATCAAAGAGCTCAGGATAAGGAAAGATAAGCATTGCTGGGATAGCCACAGCTTAGTGGGGGCAGATAAAGAAATCTGGGGATTAGTTCACTGTGTGTGTTTGGGGTTAATATTCCAGAATTTGAGTCCAAATTTGAATCCTTCGACTTAGTGTGGTATTGTGGGAAGTTAGTGTCTACCATTCAGTTTCCTCCTCTGTAAGGCATGTAGAAGAAAGTATACTTTATACGATGCCCATGAGCAGGGCTCCCTCCAGGGTATATGGGGCTCTCGGCAGATCTTTTTTGTGGGGCTCCTATCTATGCAAACAATTTGAGTCACCCAAAATCAATGTGTCAATAGCCCATTGTTGTTCAAACATGAGAAAGAAATGCCACGTGAACTTGAGGGAGTGTTTGCTCACCCAGCGCTCCTTCTGCAATCCAGCCAGTTCTGATCCCCGAGACAAGCCCGCTGGCAGAAGGCCTAGCTTCTCGGGGTATCTGGTCAACCCCATGTGCCGCCTGGGAGAGACCTCAGGATCATCTTCTCCGCAGTGGAGGTTGCCGTGCCCGAGCTCACTTCACTGCTGACTCCAGCTAGTCCCGGGCACCAGAAAGGGCTGTAAACATTTTTGAGGAAGAAATGTTTTAGGGCCAAGGGCCTACAAGCTGCGTTGATTGTGAAGATTAAATGCGAACATGCCTATCACAAGTGTTTAGCAGAGTGGCGTGCGTAAGCATCCACTAGATTTTCACTTCAATAATAAGACATCAGAATAGCTGATTGTTCTGAGAAAGGATTTCTATGATTTGCTTTCTGCTGCTGGGAAGCAGTAGAGACCCAGTTTTGTGCTTCTGGGACACAGGACTGTCAACACAGCACGGGAAGTGGATTCCCAGGACGCCAGCCCGTGTGCTCCGGGCATCCTGTCTAGGACAGGTGCGTGGAGGACATGCCCCCTCCTGTAGTCCTTTGGGTTCCTGTGTCATGCAGCCACACAGGGCTCAGGGCAGCTTCTGCAGGATGCTTGGCGATCTTTGGCAAAGGCCTCCTGCAGCTGCCAGAGAGACCTCAAGATGCTGCAGCTTCCTGTCATTGTCTGGTGCTCCCTCTGCTTGGACGGCGCCAGGCCCACGCCATCCCCAGCCCCTTCGCGCGGCTCTGCTGTCACGCTCACAGCAACCCTCGGAAGTCAGGGGGAAGGGACTGCTTCCCATTTCAGAAGAGGAAAGGAATCAGCAAGAACTGCAACATGGGGACCAAGCAGCTCTGTGAGTGATGTTCCAAACGGCCTCCACAGGTGGATGTGGCTCTGGTTCTAGAATAGCTATCGCTCATGGACAACTGTTCCGTCTCAAGCATTGGGCCAAGCGCTTTGTCATTTTCCTTACTTCATACTCCTGATAATTCATAAAGAGCACTATTTTGGGGAGGAAAGAAGGTCTATACAGTGAAGAAGCCCACCCAAAGTCACACAGGCAGTGAGGAGAAGAGGTAGATTTGAAGCCCAGTTGGTCTGACGCACAAGTTCATGGTCTTCACCATGATGCTCTCTGTCCACGGCCCTAGGAACATAAGGACATGTCGTCCCTGAGATCTGCTGATCATTGACACGCTTAAAATTTGAAAATAGTGTTGCTGACTTTTCAAATTTGAACTCTCTTGAAAATTGTTTTTGCCAGGAAAACTGGCTAACAGTTCTTTTCCCTAGTTTATAAATATAAACTCTCTATATGGGGTTTTCTCCTGATTCTATTGTAGGAACTAGAGTAAGTTTTTGAATGTCTGGTTATTTGTGCCCTGCTGAGCTTTTGGGTCTAGTCCTAATGAAAGTGCATATTTAGGGCAATTAAATTCTTTACAAGTAGGAGACTGGCACTGTTGTCAAAAGCTCTAAGTACACAAGAAAAGTGTTCAGGGATCATGTCAGCTGCATCCAAATCCCAAACAGAATGTTCTGGAGTGGAGACCAGAGACCAAAAGCAACTCATATCCCTGAAGCTAGGAAGGTGATTTTGCTGATTCAAGTACCTGCTAGATCCTTGTTATGTTTGGTACAGCGCCAGTGATTGTCTTCATTTGGGATGGTCTCTTCAAGATCCAATACTCAGAGAGAACCTCATGGGAGCTTCTATGTGGTGTGTTCTCTCTCTCTCTCTCTCTCTCTCTCTCTCTCTCTCTCTCTCTCTCTCTCTCTCCTTTTTTCTTTCTTTCTCTTCCCCTCTCTTTCTTTCAATCGATTTATAAAATATTGAAAGTTGTAGATATACAAGTTTACTCTTCATAGAATATACAACATACCACACCCAGTACCAAATTTCGAATAGTTTTCACCACTGTCCATTGGACCCCACTACTTTTGTCCCTTCCTCTCGACCCCCATCCTCTTTGGTGACCTCAGTTCTCTCAGTGTCACAGTTGTTTCTTAAAGTGATATCAACATATAACCTGTAACCATCACCTATAACACAATGATTATTTACCTTTTCTTTCCATGTTCCCTTCTCATTCCATTTGCTACCACTAATCCCAAACCCATTGATCAGATGTCAAAGGACCCAGGGAAGGTCTTGGATATTGTAGACTAAAGGTCAGAAAGGACTTTGTTGTCCAAGTTTTGAAGAGCATATTCCTCAAGACTCCATGGGAATTTTCTATTTCCTCTTCCTAGTGGGGAAATGCTGTCTTCACTGAGATGTTAATACATTGCAAACTTCAAGACTCATCAGAGAAGCCTTGCTCTGAACTTGAGAGAAGCATGTGACCTGGCCGTGAGAAGATGTCTCCTGGGAGATGTGGCAAGGAGTGCTGTCTGCTTTGTCCTGTCGGTCTGTGCTCTGGACTGCCAGCTTAGACAAGTGGTGTTCTGAAAATAAAGGAAAGGCACTACCTCATCTGCCGCATGACCTCAGCGCCTCCAGGACGCCAGGGCCACATCCAGCTTGTTAATGAGCTGTTGACGGTCCCTCAGAACAGCTTTCTGGCTTTGATTTCTTGCTCTCTGGAGGATGCAAATCATGGACAGTTTCTTCTAAGTCTTGGTAGGGCATGGAAGGAGAGAGATCTGAGATTTTTTCTTTGATTTTTAATTTGCAATAACCCCTGTTAACATCCCAAGGCTTCCTATTCGATTAGTTTAATCATAGCTTCAAGCTCTTGATGGTCAGGCCTTGCCTTTCTATCATAGCCTCAAATTACCCCCAGATGCCCACGCAGGCCTTCATGGTCCCTGTTGTTTGAAGGCTCCTTCTACTTGGGTCTCTGCCTGCCCTTCTGCCGTGTGGGTTACTCTGACTCTCAGAAGCTTCGGATTCACGTTCCCTCCTCTGGGCAGCCCTCTCTTGCCTCGTGGCTCATCCTACTGTGTTCCCATACAACCCTATGCATATCTCTTTAAAAACTTCTTTTTATTATTTCTTTTGTTTACATTGCTATATACATTTTAGGACACTGAAGGATTTTCAATTTCATTTTAGGATATTCCCATCTCAGGCTGTGTTTATGTCACACCACACCCACCACCCGAGTTCTAGTCCCCTTTACCAATACCTGTACCCCACCTCCTCCCCCCCGCCCACTTCCACTCCCCTGGAAGTCACAGTCTTGTGTCCTGTAAATTTTGTTCAGATTTTTCTGTTCATTTCTTTTGTTTGATTATATTCCACATATAAGGGAAATCATCCTGTGCGTCTCTTTTTCTTTCTGGTTTATTTCACTTAGCATGATCCCCTCCAGTTCCATTCAGTTTGTTGCAAAAGGCACCATCTCATCTTTTTTAACAATTGCATAGAATTCCATGGAGTGTATAGACCTCAGCTTCTTTATCCAGTCATCTGTTGATGGGCATTTAGGTTGTTTCCATTTCTTGGCTACTGTGAATTGTACTGCTATGAACATAAGTGAGCAGATATATTTTCTGATTATGGAGTTTTGGTATTCTCAGGGTATATGCCCAGGAGTGGGAATGCTAGATCGCATAGTGACTCCACCTTTAATTTCTGAGGAATCTCCATACTGTTTTCCAAAGAGGTTGCACTAATTTGCATTCCCACCAACATTATAGGAGGGTTCCTTTTCTCTACACTCCCTCCAGTATTTGTTGTTTCTAGTCTTTTTGCTATTATTGGCTATTCTCAGTGGTGTCAGGTGGTATCTTGTTGTGGTTTTTCTTTGCCTTTCTCTGAGGGCTTTACACATCTCTGTTAGAGTTGCTGGTTTCTAAGCCTCACCTTCTAGAACACAGTGCTTTCCTCTCTGAGGGTATGGAGGCGTTCACAGTTTTGTTCTATTCTGGTACCTGGCATGACAAAAGGTGGTGTGTGTGTGTGTGTGTGTGTGTGTGTGTGTTCAAATGAGTGAAAGAATGTTTGCAGGAATCAAATCACTATGTTAGAATACAATAAACTTAAAATTACTCCCTTGTCCTCGAGTGTCTGAGAATGGGAGAAGCAGACTGGTGTGGTGGCCGTGACTTCCAGACTGTGCTGTCAGACCACCCTGCCAAGTTCAAATGCTATGCCATATTTTTTGGATGTGTAACCTGGACACATTACTTAATGTCTCTGGGGCTCTGTTTTATCCCATGTCAAATGGGGAAAATACCACCTACATGGCAGTGATATTATGAAGATTAAAGAAAATATAAATATAACTATAAAAATATAAATAAAAAAGAAGAAATAATGCTAGTACATAGAAGGTTTTCAGTAAATATTTTGTGCTCTTCTCTTCTTCCCAACCCACATGAGTTAGAAGTGAAATAAATGATTCAATACTAAATACAGTTAATTTTCAAAAAACGGAAAGATGACTTGGGCCTGGGGTGGCCAGGGAAACAGAAAGTAGCAAGAACATCGATAGAATTTACCCAAAATATGAGTAAAAGGAAAATATCCCAGTGAGATGAGAGTAGAAAGAAAAAGAAGGAGTAAGACATTTTCCATTCCATTAACTTCCACTCTCTGACTTTGCTTTGTCTTTCCTTGTTTTTTGGTTTGTTTCGTTTGTTTTTCTCAGCCCAGGAATGCGGACAAGTAACTATTTTCACCGGAAATGTTCCCATCTAATTTGCTTTCTTGAGTAACTAAATATGTTGAAATGCCTCATTAGTCTTAATTATATGGATCTTAAAACTAATCTTATTTAAGTCAGAGTCTGTTTTAGCATTGTTTTTATCCTGGCTTAAAAAGTATGGATTCTTACTAGGACTGGTCCGCCTTGACAGAAACCCTTGACTTAGCATCCTTTGATCCAAACGGTTCTGGGTTGGGACGCAGTGCTTATGATTATAGACTCCAATTAACTTAGTAAGTCGTGAGACTAGAATGGTTGGGATGCAAGACCAAGGCTGCGACCGGGAGGGTAGTAGAGACCACGTGTTAGTCATCAGAGTGGACAGGTGGCCAGCAGAGGAGTGGTTCAGTCCCTGGGATACAGGACAAGAAGTAAATTGTTGCTTTTCATTAGGAGTAGCGGTAGCCAGGAGAGCGAGGATTCCTCTCAACCTCCAGAAGGAACCACACCCAGAATGCATTAGAGGAATCCTTTGCAGAATCAGAATGCATGGAACCTTTCAATTTAAATATGTCAGAATTTAGGTGGACTCTCGTATGCATCTGAGTGCTGTTTCTTAAGACTCCAAATAAAGATTTGCTATCTCTACCTTCCTGCAGGGGATAAGAGACAGAGGCCCAGAGAAGTAAAAGGACTTCCCAAGTTCTGTCATAGAGAAATTACAGGTGGAATCAGACAGAGCTAACCCCCTGCCCCCTGTTTAACACTGTAGATGAGAACACCAAAGGATTATTAGATTAAGCTTTTGTTAGTTTGGTTTGAGATTCAATTCAAGTGAAACTATCCTGGAGAGCCTGTGTAGACGTCCCCTTTGTGGAGGTGTGCACCTTCACTGTGGCTATGTCTGCATGTCTCTAGCAGGCAGCAGCGTTCTTGTTGGTAGGAAAGGGGTCTCAATGCCCTTTGTTTCTCAAGCGTATAACACAATGCTTGGAAAATAAAAGTATTTCATAAGTTAAAAAAATTAAGATATAATTCCCATGCCATAAAAATATCCATTTTGGCGAAACTTGGTGGCTCAGGTTTCAGCCCACGCCTGGAGTGTTCACAGCCCAGTACCTAGGGGACAACTGAAATGAACTACTAAATGAAAAAAACAAAACAAAACTTCTTCCTCCTCTTTGTGCCCGCTGCTTGCCTTCTTTCCTTTTTTTCCGTTTTTTGAAAAGTGTATATACACGTACACACACCATTTTAATACATGTAATTCTTTGCTTGTGGGTGTATTTACAGACTTGTGCAGCCATCACCGCTACCTGGTTCCAGAGCGTTATTTTCCCTCTAAAAGCAATCCTGTATCTGTTAGCAGTTGCTTCTGATTAGCAATGCTCCTCAGGCCCTGGTGACACCAGTCTTTGTGTCTCTATGGATTTGCCTATTCTGGGACACTTAATAGAATTAGAATCACACAACGTGGTCTGGTGTGTGTAGTTCCCTTCACTTCGCATAATGCTTTCACAGTTCGTTAATGTCATGTCATTCCTTTTTGTGACCAGATACTATCCCGTTGTCTGTAGAAACTACATTTTGTCTGTCTGTCAGGGGATGGATATGTGGGCTATTCCTGCTCTTTGAGTCCTCTGAATAATGCTGCTGTGAGCACTTAGCAAACATTGTGTGGATTTATGTTTTCAGTTCTCTTGTTTACTTAGAGTGGGATTTCCCATTCCTCTGATAACTCTGTTTAACTTTTTGAGGATCTGTCAAACTGTTTTCCACAATAGTTCAACTGCACTATTTTGTATTAAAATTGCACTTAATATAATTTTAAATTAAATCAAAGCTGTTCCCCAGAATTGAAACAACCAGCTTTTTCATTTTGCTAAGATGAAAAATTCCATGTGTACATTCACGTCTGTTTGCATCCTGCATTACCTTCTACACCATTTACCTCCCTATAACTTAAGGCTCTGCAGACATAGTATGTAAAGGAAGGTAGGATCGTTGTTTTGACTGGTTAGCTGGTTTCTGCCCTCCTGCCACAGGTGTCTTCATCTGTTGTTTGGCTCTTAAGAGATCTTTCCTCATCCAAGTTCTGTTGCCATAGATAGCAACTGAAATGAATCAGAGGACATCAGAGATGTTCTGACTCACTGCGCCCAGAAAATTCCAGCTCAGAACAGTTTGCAGGCAAACCAGTGGAGAGGGAGATTCGCATGACACGAATGGGTCCCCATGGGCTAGCAATGGTCTTGGGAAGAAAAGTCAAATAGCTGGGGCCACTGCCAGCATCCAGACTTCTCTTTTCTGTCTCTCATGACCCAGATCATTTTGTAAGGTCATTTTTCACATCCCTAGAATATTCTGGGGTGTTTAACATTTGTTCTCCTTGTGGGATAATTCCCTGTTCTGTTTTGTATCACTTTTTTCCCTGAAGCGCTGTCATGTAATTCTAGCATGTAGTTGGATATAGTCATCGTTATCTTTTCCGCAGACCAACCTTGTCCTTGAGGGGCACACTGTAATCACTTGGTAGCCAGCACTATTGCCACGGTCACTGGTTACTTAATAAATAACTGCCTAATTGCTGAGGTCATCGCTTGGCCCAATATTGTCTTCCATTGAAATAGTCTGTGATGTTAACTTGTTTAGTAATACTTCAGCTGACCTTGATCCAGCACAGATTATAGTAAGCGTTGAGAGAGGATACAAGGAGCTATTTTCAGCATATTTCTTTATCTAGATACCATGAATAGTATAGATAGTTTGTTTTCTAATCATAGCAGCTAGTGAAAAGATCTTGAACACAGTCAAGTTTCTGTATCTCTTCCTATGTTTGGGGAGGTTCACATTTTGCTTAAATCTTTCTTCTACCTCTTGCTCAATGGCTTTTCTTCCTTCTAAACTTCATGTCATTTTCTCTGCTTCCAATCCCTTTCTTTCTCTTCTTACAGTTATTTAGGTACTTATACTATTTACCCTACTAGGATTAAAGATATTGTGGGCTTAATGTAGACACCCTGATGCTATGCAGCACTTCAGCCCCTTGAAGGGGATGTTCACATATTGTAGATGCTCAATAAATAAATGGTACAATAAGGCACGAGTCAACAGTAATTTATTTCTCTTTGTTCTTCCCTGATTTTTTGCCCACTATGCTTTCAATTGTGTGAATAACTTAAAGCTATTTTTGTGGTTTGGTTGGTTGCTTTTTTTCTGTGTGCAGACTTAATAACCAATGAAGCATATTGGTAAATGTTCTGCACTCTTAGTCTGTTTTATTCAGGAAGGGAAAACTGGTTTAATCCAGAATCAAAACCAAGAGGAATTTAAGTTCTAAATGTTTTCCTTCCTGGCAGTCCTCTAATCTCCCTCAATCCTAAATATTCCAATACATATGAACTGTGTTTTCCATCTTGTTAGGGAATGGTGAGAAGGGAGCAAGGGAATAAAACTTCCTTCTATACCTCTTTCACAAATACAACAAACGTGGCATATGGGATATGATCCTGGCACAATCTTTAGTTGAATTGTAGCAACATGCAGCTATTTAAAATTTTAAAAAGAGAGCTCCTGCATATATGTAAATATGGTAGATAGCATTATAAAATGATATATTTCTACAGAGCTTGATAATGTAACTATAGGCTTAAAAAATTGAGGGCACATTGATTTGTGAGGCAGTTGTTACTTCTGACCCCTTTTACCAGAGCTAATGCAAATAGGTTCATTTAAATATTTTAAAGGAAGAAGCACTTTAGTGCAGTGTGTGCATACAAATTCTATTATGTTTAGACAATAAAACGATCCAATTAATCACTGATTCTCTTGAGAAAAAGTATATTCTGTCTAATGAGCATATTTGGCTTTTTCAGGGTATTGTTCTACTTAGAATCTATCTCCGAAATCTGAAGATTAGTTGAAAATGATCAATAGATTGAGACAAATTTTTATTCTTTTGTCATAACAATGTGGATAAGTTAGATTCTCTTTCTTATTGAACTACCCCCAAGCAGATCCTGAAAAGTATTTGAGGGCAAGTCACTTATTTGAACGATAGTCCCAAGAAACACGGGTTGAGGAGCGAAGCTAATCAAAGGTATCTGATCAAACCAGTTACCAGTGTGGACATCCACAGCTCAACTGACTGGGAACCCTGGAAGATGATGCAGATTATACCGCAGACCTATTCCAGCCTAGTGAGGAAGCGCAGGTATTTATCTACCCTCTGCTCATCTGTCATTGGTTGAAAACTTCTCCCAGGCGCGTTGCCTCACACATAGTGATATTTCAAATGACCAGGTTTAACATGTAGAGGTGAATGCCAGGAGATACGAGTAATTGAAAGAGGGCGGGAGGGATGTGTATAAGAACAGAGAGGTCTCATCGGTCTGCATAGAAAATGCAGAAGAGCCAGGCATGAGGAAGCACAGAATTCTAGTCTTCTCCAGGACCAGCAGTGCACCTCTGGGAAATGCCCTGTTTTCTTCTTCCATTTGGCCTGCTCTGCCATACTGTGTGTCTCTGCCAAGCCTGCCTCTGCCCTTGTTTGATCCTCTGATACGATACCTGCTACTGTCTAGGACTTTTCTGTGTGTGTCCGAGCTCATATCTGCAGGAGTAAAAGCCTAATTGATGCAGCTCATCTTTTTCAAGACAGGATATAAATTGTAAGTACTTGGCCAGCTGATGTATGGGCACCCTCCCATGCCCATCCAGTGCCTGCTAATGACCCAGTAGTCATGGCCAAGAAGAGAAGTTCTGGGGCTCAGTGCCTCCTCCACAGAGAGGTAGAAAGAGAGGAATGATGGGCCAAGCCACCCTCCCACCCCAGCATATCTTCACACCTGGGCAATGACTCCCTGTTAATGAATGAAAGTCTTGTCATGAGGAATTCCCTGGCATTTTCATGAATAAACAGGTTAAATAACTAGAAAGGAAAATAAAATTCTAAGTGGTTACCCTTAAAACCAGTATATCATCTTTGTTTTTCAAACACCACCTCTTTGGAGGAAAGATGCTATGGAAATCTGAGGTAGGAATAAATTAGAAACAATTTTGTTTCTTGCACTTAGTACCTGGAAAGAGTCAGTAAAAAGGTAAAGGTAGTTCATTTCCCTTTTCTTAAAGAACCCCGGAGGTCTCTGCCTTCTGGTGCCCTGGGCCTTACTAAGTTCAATAAATGGGAGCTGAAGTATAAAAACGGATGAGATTTTGCATAATCTCTGAGCGAAGATGAAGCAGTTGTGTGAGGGGATTTCAGACTCTTCTGTGAGATGCTCAGATTAAGAATCTTGGATAATCTGATGCACGTCATTCTCTTGCTGCTATGAAAACAAGGAGAGAGAACGAACTCTTATACATCTCCCCTACCCACCTCCTGATTTTTGTTCTAATAGTGTTTCATGTTGTTCTTTGCTTTCTTTGCTCAAAACGTTCCCATATATTTTATCACCATAATCCAGGAACTGGGTTATCAGTGTCAGATTTAGTAATTCACTGCTCACTGCTAGTCCTTTTGCTACAATATTTGCATTTCTGAGTTTCATTTGCCTCATCTCTGAACTGACTAGATGTCATCCAGCTGTATTTGGCTGGGTGTTAGGTTCTTGGGACACAGTTTCTCTCCCTCAAGACTTCAGGTATCGCTCCATTGTCTCCTGTGCCTCATGCTGCTGTTGAGGAGTCTGAGGTTAACGTGAGTGTTTCTGTTTTTGTGGGTGGCTGGTGCTTTTCTCTCTGGATATATGGAGAATGCCATCTTTTGAAGTTCACAAGCTTAGGCCAGGTCTTGGAGTTAGCATTCTGCATCAAACTTTACCAAAATATTATATGTTTATTCTTTAGATTTGCAAGTTTAACCTGCGCTTCAATTCAGAGAAGTTCCTGAGTATTAGTTCTTTGCAAATATCTTTGGCTTTTTTAGTTCCTCTATGTCTTAAGACATATATAGCTTTTAGTCTTCCTTTTTTTTTTTTTTTTTTTGCACATCTGTTGGTTTTCTCTCATTGTTTTAGGCTCTTCTGAATCCATCGAGATCATCTCAAACTTTCCTCTATGCTAGGAATTAATATTTAATCAGTGTCTGTCCTGATCCTTGATGTTTCATTTATTACTGTTGCTACTATCAAGACCCCCAGTTCTCATTGCCTTTTTCTGTAATCTTTTTCTTTCTGTTGTGTCAGCATCTCATCCTTGGGCTCTTTTTTATTTCATGCATTCACTCAGCATTCTGCCTCTGTCCCCACCCATCACTCTGGTCACCATACAGGAGCCAGAGATCTGTGGAAATGATGATCAGACCCCGTGGCTCTCTCTGCGCCTTCCCACTTCACTCACTGTAAAAGCCAAGCTCCTTGCAATGACCTTGAGCCCTAAATTCCTCACCTCTCTAACTTCACTCCTAGGCTCACCGGCTCCAGCCTGGCCAGCTTCCCACTGCCTTGAACACACCAGTAAGCTCCCACTGCCGGATCTCTGTTCTGTTGTTCATTCTGCTTTTTTTTTCTCTTTCCTCTGATGCCCAGTGGTTTATTATTCACCTCCTTCAGGTTTACTCCAATGGCACTTTCTCAGAGGCCCTCCTCAGCCACTCACTTAAAACCACACTCTCTCTCCCATCACTCTGTCCTCCAGCCTTGATTTTCTCAAACTGTACTTAGTAACTTTCTAATATATATGTGTATATGTAAATACACATACATGAAACTTACTTATGATTTGATTATGTCAACTCTGACCCCCAACTAGAATGTAAGCTCCATTACAGGAACGATTTCTGCTTTGTTTACTGCTTCTAGCATCTAGAACAGTTCCCGACATTAAGAATCACTCAAATATTTGATGAATAAATGAATTGACTGAGGATAATAACTTGGTCTTCCTGAAAACATTCACTAACGTCAAAGTCCACTCTTTCTTTGACAGTTGGCACCATACTACTTTTGATCATTGGGTAATAAAGGTCTTCTGTTAAGTTATAAAGAGGCATTAAAATTCTTAGAGGCAGTATAAGTTAAATTTCCCAGATCTGATATTATCAAAAGGCTCCTAGCAGCCTGAACTAGTTTTGAAAACTCTAACCTGAAAAGCTTTCAATGGATGGTATTTTGTTGTAAATTGATGAGAAAAATGAAATAATAACCATTATTATTTCCCTCCATTGACTGGCTTCTTGGTGTCTGACCCTGTGGAGGACACTTTTATTTCAGGTAGAGAGAGCATCTCTCATCTTCACCCAACATAATTCAGAGCCTGGGGCACAGGGCAAGTGTAGGATTCCTTGTTCAAAGTGCAGGGAAAAAGTGCCATTAAAGGCACTAAAATATGAAACTTTTCCCTGTATTCTATGGATCCTTCCTCAGTTTTTCATAATGTTTTTATTTGCTTTTTCCTGTCCCAAATAAAATAAAAATTTAAAGCATTTACATGAATTTCACCTTTCATGTTTATGTTGTGTGGATACCATTTAAAATGCAAATATAAGAGCAGTTAACTCACATGTGATATCACTGAAATTATAAATCTATAATTTCAAGGGTGAGATATGCATATATAATTCATTCTTTCCAGAAGATTGGGAATGCGGCATACCACTGATTCGGCTATTTTGATTTCACTTCTTGATGCTAATTTTAGCAACATCATCTGTGGTTTTCTGAGGAGTAGGAAGGCCTGAAAGGTGAGGGGGCAATGGGTTAGTCTATCTGCCCCTTTCCTTCTCCATTCTCTTTGTCAGGATAAATGGTTGGACAGGATAGGGAAGTATCAAGCCTCAAAAGGATAGGACAGGGTTCTTTGTTGTGTTTCCTAAAATCCTAAAATCCTTCCTTTTGCATCTGAAGCAAGAATTCTGGTTTAAATGAAAACTGACCTCTCAGCCCCGTTTATTCGGTTGTAGATGTAGCGCCCTTCCCTTGCACTCACTTGGAGTCACCCTGAGTGCATCCTGGGTCCACAGGAACTCTGTGTCCATGGGTTTCGCCAGTATTGTATACAGCAGGCTGCATGAGTGGCCGTTCACATGCATATTCCGTTGTCCCAATGGACTCCACTTACAAATCACAAGTTCAAAGATCAAATATTTACAAATTTTCCTACGGCAATAGCAAAGCATTTGACCAAATGGAAGGCCCTCTAGCAGAGTCCTGTGAACTGCCCAGATGACACACCCTGTCCTCACCACAACCTCAGAGTGTAGTGTGTTTTTGCACTCATGGATGAGACTGCTGACACCCAGGAAGGAGCAATAATGCACCCAAGGCCACTCGTTCTGTGTCAGAGCCAGAATTTGAATGCTGGCTGTGTTTGATCAGGTCACTGATGTGTCCGGTGTGGCATAATGGAATAGGAATGGGGTAGGAGGTAAGACACCAGTCCTAAACCTTGGATTAATTTAGGTCTTTGGTTTTTAATCTCACACACACATGAAATCAATGCCTATTTTTCAAGTTATACTTTTTCGCAAACCACCGTGTTGGTGGCATGGTCCCTTCTCTCTTTGTACTACTAACTGAAGAAACAGACGTGTGTTGGCTGATAATGAAAGCAAATGCAGCAGTGTCTCTGCCCTTTGCCTACTTTATTTGGTCCATCCCCTGGATGATGGCTAAAGTGCCCAAGGAGAATGAGAGAGAGGCTATTTTCTGGGAGTGTGCCAGGGCATAATTAGAATTGTAAGGCTGAATGATGAGAGCAAATGTAGGCTTTGTACATCTTGTAAAGATTCCATAACCCCTCTCCCCAAACATTCTTAAACTCGCTTTGTAAACCACAGATGATTGCAGAGAATTAGACAGGGTGATTGAACTGAATCTTAAAAGATTTGATCCTTTGTGGGTCTTGGTTCATAATCTTCCCCCATCCCACCAAAGATGAGCCCAACAGGCCAAGGTTATGATGTTTTTGCTTGGCAGGCCCTATTGTAAGAAGTCCAAGAACTAACCAAGGGTAAGGTATCAGGAGGGACGGTCCTTTTACACAGACAAGGCAAAAATGCAATATCATTTCCACTTGCGGGAATCTCAAAGAAGTAATATGCAATAATGCACCCAGACTCAAAAATACATGTGTGTGTGTAGTTGGAGAGGGTAGGGGAGGCTTTTTCATGAAAACCTCTGTAGAAGGGAAGGCCCAGCAAAGAAAAGGGAGGACTCGTGCTTTGAATTCTGACAAACCTGACTCTGCTCATGTATAAAGTGTAATGATATCATCTCATCCAATTGTCAGGATGATTAAATGAGGTGATAAATATAAAGGGACAGAGTGGTGACTGATATGTAGAAAGCACTTCACTCTGTAAACGGCAGTGAAAGTGGTAGTGAGGGCTAGTTATTAAATGGCTGTAAAATGGCCACTCGATTAAGTTCCTTTTAAGCTTACTTTCTCTCCAGGGGGATTTCTTGGTTTGCATTTTGGCAAATACTTTCAAGCAACCACTAAGTTGGTTTCTACATAAGAGATTGAATTTGCTTTCATTTATTCGAGTTAGATTTTTAAATCAATCTATTTAACTATAAAAACTAAATCTTATCGAGCGTTTCGCCTTACTATGGTTAGCTAATGGCATTTATTCCTTAGTATTCATCAAATATTGCATTCCTCTGCTGTGCCTATCACTGCATGAATACACATATTTACACGTGATCCCTGCAATCTCTTTTAAAAGCAAACATGTAAATCCTTCATTGCAATACAGTCAAGTTCAGGCACAGAGGCAGTAAGTACCAGAAAAAAAAAATGCATGTTTGTAGGGAAGGCATTGCAGTTGTAGATAATAGAAACTGACCATTTCGTTTCTATTCTCATAGCTGTAGTTCTATTTAGAAATATTAAGGTAAAAGATAAAGCTCGTAGTTATGTGTTTATAGAATGACCTTTCCCCAAATATTTGGGACCTACTTCTGTATGTCTTCTGAACACATATGCCTGAAAGTAGGCTAAAATTCATGAAACCCCCTTTACTATCAAAAATTCTATAAATTCCAGTCATAGATTCTACTACACTTGTAGGAAATGCCTTGTTTTGTTAAGCTCACTCTAAATTTATATCACTGATAGCTTATTTATAAGGATTATTTAGAGCTTCAAAAATAGCTTAATCAGTTTTGTCTTTTTCTTAAGCTGCAATGGATTGCTTAGGTCCAAACTCACACATAGCTTTGGAGAAGGACTGTGGGGGATGTTTTGGATGCAAATGTAAAATAATCTTAACTTCAAGAACTCATGGAAAAGAACTTTGTTGGGCATCGATTCTGTGAGATTCATGTGGAAAAAAATCCTAAGAATTCTCAGTTGAGGACATGAGAGTTAGTAGCATCAAGAGGGCTCAGACATTTAGAAATTTGTCTCAACCTGTAGGAAACTTTGGAATCATCGCTTCCAATAAATTTTGATTAAAGTGGCAGTCACTGTCAGGTTGATTGTTATTTTGGCCGAGCGAGAGGACAGGATTGTTTTGCAGATGTGACAGCGTGGTGTGCAGCCAGCTTGTAAGTCTCATGTTCACTCTCCTGCTGCCATGGGGGCCCTAGTGGTCCTCAGGCTCCCGCCAGAGCATCTCAATCATCAGACCTTGGACAGGGATCAGGTGTCTGCTTTAAAGCGTCCCTAGGATCTCCATCCCTGGAGTTCTGTGGACTGAGCTCTTGGGAATCCAGAAAAGCATGGAAACTTCTTTGCCTCATGCAGCTCACAGCCTTCTTGTAGACATAAATCCATTGCTGCAAAAGGACAAGTCAATCCCAGATGGTTTGTGCTCTCCAAACTCAGTGTGTGAGATGTGTTATTGATTAGTTATCGATTTATTCTATTTATCAGGAAAATGTTTAGGCTAATCAACTTATGTTGAGGGCATGCTTACACTGATACACCCAGTTTGGAAGAAGAGGGCAACAAGGCTGGAAGCAGATCAGGGTGAAGTTTGAAGTGCCCTTTGAGTCTTTTGAACTCTCTTTGGAAAGGCATAGGTAGTTGGGTTTGAGACCACAACCGTATCCCTTCAAAGGTCCACCCTCCTTGTTATGGTGTTCAGAGTTCTCCGTGACCTACCACCCTGACCTTAGAGTGAGCCTCTTCCTCTTCCCTGTGAACAGCAAACTGGGTGATACCTCCTCACCCCATCACCCCTGCGTGAAATGACCTTCCTCTCTTCCCCTCCATTGGAAGCCTTTGCTTACCTCCTTACCCATCCTGGAAGCTTCTCTTGACTCCCTGTTGCATTCAGTACTGCCCTGTGACCCTGCTTCTGTCTTAGCACCTTCCTAACTTCTTGAGACTATTAGTCTGCCTGCATCTCCACTGCTAGATAGCAACTCCAGAGCAGAGGTTTCTCTCTTCTTGGTTTTTCATTTGTTTGTTTGTTTTTTTAATGAAAGGTGTCGGCAAGATGGAGGCAAGTAGAAAGGCAGGCGGGAAGAGAGAGGAGAAAGAAGCATTTTTATTTATTTTTATTTAGTTTTCATCTTGGTTGTTCCCTCAGCCCTAGGAGGCGAACCCAGCTCCCTGAGATGTATGTGGACTGTGCTCATCCAGAGCCGGCTCACCTAACCACTATTCCACTGGGGCATACCTCTCTTCTTGTTTTTGTACTACCAGGCTAGTGCCTACACACAGCAGAGGTTCCATAAATGTCTGCGGGGAGGTTGATAGACATAGACATGAAATAGAAGGCAAATAAAGAACTCATCCCTGAATTTATTTTTCAGCTGAATTTTGCTAGAAAGTCATTTGATCACTCTTTGCCAGAGTCCTAAGGTGTTGAGGGATGTGTGATACTGGAAACCAGGGGGCCTGGGAGGCCTGTTGGCACTCCTGCTCTCCAGGTGCACAAGCAGGAGGCCCTCGAGGCTCATCAGAGAGCAATGAGGAAGCGGACTGGTCAGGTTGCTTGTTTTCTGGTTGGAACTGTTCCTTCTTCATTGGTCTGGCTTCTGTTGAAATGATGTGTTCTTGAATTTTTGCCAAGAGTGGCTGTCTGCTAACAAAGCTTTTCTCTCTAACAAAATGGTTTCTGTCCTTCGGTCATTTGTAGACAACCCTTGCTTCATCTTTCAACTGAATGAAAAGCCAGCAGTGAGTCTGTGGGAATACACCACCAAACAAAACCAGGGCTTGGTGTTTGTATTATGAAGTCTTATCTCATCAGAGTGGAAGGAGACTGAGACACGTTCTTTGGGAATCCTCTTGATGAATAAGAATTTCAAAATTTCTGTCTTACGGATTGCACATTTTTCATTTAAAATTTTTGTTTTGCTGCCCTTCTGAGAGCTTAAACAGTAAAACTGAAAATCTCTCCCCTTTGCTACTGTTGTTAAAGCTCTTAACTCTTTGGCCCTGAGGCAAGGAGGCAAAAACAATTTGGCTTTACTCTCCCACATTCCAAAAATAACTTTAGTAATACCCTCTCTGGTTATCTTGAAAGTGCAGAGTGACTGCTTTCATCCTAGAGCAGCAGTGTCCGATGGTCAGGGGGACTTTAGCCCCAGGACTGTTATTTAGCAGCTAGCTGCTGATGACTCATGTAGTCTGACTGTGGTGCAGGGAAATTCTTTCCATGGAAAACACAGGAGGGGTGTGTGGGGGGGTGGAATCTCTCTGAACCACTGTGTAGTGTTTTCCTTTAGAAAAGGCTCCTCTGAAAATGAATCGGCCCCAGCTGTGAGTCTCCAAAGCTGTCAGAGAACCTTTCTAAACCAGGATTTGTGGGCAATTGATCCACAGAGTTATACAGGCAGGTTAGGAACTGGAACGAGGGACCAGTTTGGTTAATGAATCTCAGGATTAAAAATTGTTGCCCTGCGCAGAAGAGAAATTGAACTAAATTCATTTCTAGTATCCAAAAGGCCTCTGTATGATTTGGTTTGGACTAGAAACTCTATGGTGTTTCATTGTCACACTTCCGTGGAAGATGGAGGCAGGGGGTGGGAGGTAGGGGGGTCGGAGAGAGAGAAGGAATTTTTCCCTTATCTTTGAGCTGAATAACATGAAAGGCTCAGAGACAAGTACCTAAGTAAGTGCTAATCTTATTTATGCAGCAAAAATATAATCAAAATCAATTCACCTGCTAGACTCACAGCACCAACACTGATTCCAGCTCTCTGAGGTTCATTTTGCTTGTCAGCATCTCCTTATGGGTTCTGAGAGTAATAGGGTGGGAGCAGTAGACAGTGCAGTTTTAGCCAGGAACATTTGAGAATGTAAAGGGCTTATGTCTTCTACACTCTTGAGCTGTGCCCACCCATCCCGCTGGACTTGGGGCCATTCTGCATTCAGGCTGGGCTCATATTTATGAATGAAGGTTAGAGAAGCTGCTTAAAGGATCTTTAGTGATTATAGTCCGGCTGGCTGCTGACTTAGGAAAATCATGTCCCCACAGAGCAGGCGTGGGGGCAGGGAGCCTTGTGGGCAAAGTACGTGTCACGTAAAAGATGACCCAGGGGTTGGAGGGGACTTAGCCCTTACTTACAGGCTGAGACACCCAAGCTATTAATAGTAAAGCCCTGAGTCACAGATGTAGGAATGTCACAGCTGCCTTTGAGATCTGCTACTGTTGCCCATCAGGAAGCTGACCATTAAGCCAGTCCTGGCCCCACCAAACCAGGCGTGTGAACACCCTGGAGTCAAAGATGAGGCAGGTTGATTGACTGCACTCCTTTCTGTTCCCCTGGCTCTCTTAGACCCAACACGGTACAATATTTGCAGTAAATACAGTCTAATGCTGGCTGTGCATTCTGGTTCTGAAAGATGTGTAGGCCATCTGCTGCTCTCCCGGAGTGGCGCTACGTCTGTCTCTGTGTCTCTTGCTCACCACGGTTCCCACGGTTCTCCCACACGGTGGGTGAACATGACTCCTGGTATGGAACCAACCAGCAGGGTTGGGGTGAGATGCTGGAATGGGATGGGGGTGGCCTGGTGACCATGGAAGTCCTCTGCAGACAAGAGATGGACCTGTGACCCGGTGGGTCTGACATCAAAAGCCAGGTCAGGCTCTGGCTGGGGAGGAGCCCAGGTGTGATGTGGGCTCCTCACTGTGACTAGGGGGCCTGTCTCAGGTGTACACACCCAAGGGACTTACCTAGAAAACTCTTAAAGAAGCAGGGAGAAGGCGGAGGTCAGACGTCTACCTAACTGGATAAGTCAGATTTTTGACTTTGATCCTGAATTTGATCCTGGATTTGATCCTGGATGAGGAATTGAACCCTGAAAGATCCTCTTACCAGGCTACCTTTCATTGTCTAGCCCCACTCGGTTCAGGGCAGCTTTAAGGGGAGCAGCAAGGCTAATCAAATGTTATTATTGGCGTTTCATTAGAATTGAGCCACCCCGACCTTGGAAGTGGAAGGAAATGAACCTGAAGGAACCACTTGCATTATTTGTGTCTTTCTCTCCTAAGGCGGATTCTATTTATTCAGTGTCTGAAAGAAGCTGTAATAAGAATTGAGAGCAGCGGTAGCAGGAAACTAATACCCTAACAATTGACTAGTTTTCCTTACTGAAACAGTTCCCGCCCCCCTCCGCGGCAATCATTTATCAGACCCCGGGAGGGGGCCAGGGCTGGAGCATTCTGTTGCCCGCTGCCTCAGCGCAAGGAATGCAAGGTGGTGTCCGCGGCCAGAGATTAGAACAGTGGAATTTTGCATTTGTTACAGCAGCAGCTGTAGCGAGAGGTTTGGACGCAAGGGCCGAGTCCCGGAGCAGGGCGCGGCCGGCGCGGGGCTGCGATCCCTAGCCAGGGCGGCGCGGAGCTCGGCCCTTCGAGATGGGGGCGGGATTTTAGAAAGAAGCCTGGGACTTGGAGAGTGGATGCCCAGGGCTCTTCAGCCGCGGACCTGTCTGCCGGGGCGCGCACGCTCCCCTTGGTTCTATTCCGGTTTCTGTCCGCGCTGTCGCCCGAGGACCCGGTTGCCATGGTGAAGGAGAAAGGTAATTCTAACTATCGATCACTGTGCTTGGTTGCAGAGGTTGGAATGCTGCTGCAGGGCTCGAGCGGCTCCCGGGGGGTGCTCAATCGCAAGCCAGGCAGGCATGTCCTTGGTGCAAGGACCTCTGTATTGTGAGGTCCGGGATTCCATGGAGGAGCCTTCCTTACAACCTTCAGCGGAGCCGCCGCGTCGGAAGCACATCCTATTTCTGGAGTGTTTGCCTAGCTGAGCTCCTGAATCTGTGTGTTTTCTTTTGTTTTGTTTTTTCGGTTTTCGGTTGTGGTTGCATTTTGAAGGTTTGGTTGTGCTTGAGACTTGTCTTTCTGCCTCCCGTGCGCCTTTCCAGGCTTCCTGCTTCCTCTCTTATCCCCACCCCAACCTGTGAGTTAACGAAGCTCTGTCATGAGCAGGTCCTGCTAGCGGGGATGGGACAGGCCCAAACCTCACTAGGTCTGGCAGAAAGGAGAAGCGGCTCTTTGAAGGGTCTCAGGTGGTGCCTGAATAATCTGTCATTTCGGTGGTCTCTCTAATCAATCCTCCAAAAACCTTCCCACAGGATGCGGTCTGTGTCTGAGGTGGCAAACCGCCTCTTCAGGAGAATGCAGAAAGCGAGAGGGCGGGGTGCAGTGTACAGGTGTACATTATTTATGCCCTGGGCGTGGTCCTGAAATGGAGTCATATCTTCCAGAACTGGATTATAGCTTTGATTATTAGTTCATCTGAGAAATGTAAAAGAACAAGGCATGCTTGCTTTTATTTTTATTTTATTTTGTTTTAAAGGAAAAGTGCAGGAGGAATGAAGGCGAGTAGGCAGGCAGGCAGGAAGAGAGGAGGAAGAAGCTTTTTATTTGTATCTTTATTTAGTTGTTTACATTGGTTGTCAAACATGGATCTTTGGGATGTACGTGGACTGTGCTCCTCCAGAGGTGGCTGATCTAACTGTTATCTGCCAGGGTGCACCACTGTTTGATTCTAATTATCCATGTCGTATATGAATCTTTCTTGCATTAAGAAACTGAAATGTTACAGGAGCATCGAGAGCCATCAGTAAAAGCCCCACACCCTTACCCTGGTCAGCCTCAGTTCTCCATCCGCTATGGAATAAACTTTGTTAATAATGTGTATCTTTCTAGACAGGAATAATGGATAGATAGGAATATAAACCTGGAATTGTTCTATGATCACTTTTTTTTTTTTGTAACTTGATTTTTTTCCTCTGTAATAGTATATCTTAGGAGCCTTCACCAAAATGATTTTATAATGTGAGTAACTACCCTTTCAGTTTGGTCTTTGATAAGCTTGGATTTATTCTGCCTATGGATTTTTCTTGGCTTTTTCTTGGATTACCTTGGATTTTTCTTCCTATGGGACATACTTCTCTCCATAAACATGGACATTTGCTCTTCGGGGGCTGTCTTAAAGCATTTCAGTGACTTACCTATATCTACTTTTTCTCGAAACCCTACAGGGAATACAACTGAGGTGAGCATGTTGATTCAGTTTAATCCTTGTGGCTGGAAACTCATTTCAGTTTTATTAGAGATGGAGATTCAGGCAGATGGGTGGAGAAATAGAACCAGGCTGGCCACCAGTGCGAGTCTGTGAGTCAGGACAAAGAGAAGAAGGGTTCAACTCCACCCGTTTTGCTCTCTCTTTAATAATGACTTGCTTTGGCTTTGGTCTTTCACTGAGTATATGGAAATGAAGTAAGTGGTCTGGTGTAAATAAAGATGCTCCTAATGATGTTTTCTGTTTTTAGGGTGCTTCCAGGAACCCCTAGGGTAACAAAATATGCATGCTGATGTTTAATAGTGGTCAGGGACCTTCAGTTACGCCTCCCACCCAACTAGAACAGCCTGACCCTGACCTCTCTTGCTAATGGATTTGAGTCTGTTTCCCCATCGTGAGTAATTTATGAGTTGTAGGAAAGGAGATTCCAAAAGCCATTTCTTGATTCTCTTCCCATGGATCTTGGAAGCCTCAGACACACTGTATGTGGTAAATGTCTTATGATTAGCATCCCCAAATAGCAGCTCTTGCTAAGTCATTGCAGACTTTTCAAAGCTCCGATTGCCTGCTTCATGTTTGCTTTATAAGTCAGGAGCCACATTCTAACTGGAACACTTTGGACAAGCCATCGAGAGTCACATACTAGTGTTATCTAAGCCCTTAGGTACTGATAAAAGGCGTTCCTTTTTTTTTTTTTTTTTTTATCTTGAGGTCTATGTCAGTCCACAGTGCTAGCTCCCAGCTTTTTGATTTCACCAACCTCAGCCAACAGCAGAGAAAAGCAGGGTTTGGGGGGCAAGGGTAAGAGAGTTTCTACGGAAAAAAAAAAGGAATTTCACCTTTACCTTTCAAGTGAGAAGGACACAAGGGAGCATGTAGTGCAGGTATTCATCCTAGAGCTGAGAAAAGGGGGGTTCAGAAACAGTTCAGTCCATTGCTCAAGGTCACACAGCTGATGATTGGACAAAGTACTCATCCTCCCAGAAAGTTGACATCCACAGGCTCTGTCACTAGATAGTCAGCCTTTCAGAAGCAACTCTGTCTCCATCTTTAATTTCCCAGTATAAGTATCACAGTCTGCCCCATCATAGATTCTTAACCAGTTGACCTGCTGTCAGGGCTAGGACTGGAATCTGTGTCTTCACGAGTCTGAGACCTTTGCAGGCCTTTCCATTTCTTTTTGCTTCCAGAGGGGCTTAGCAACTTCCTTTCCCCTGGAGCTGACAGGAATCACCCTTGAGCAGGTTCTGATCATGGCAGCCTCCATCCTGAGACTAAGGAAGGCCTCTGATGGAGTCGCATGGATTGCCTTTTGTGCTCACTACTAGGGAAGGGTTAGCTCCCATGGAGGCATTTATGCTACCATTTTCTCCCCTGGATGAAATGGCCATGTGCGTGTTTGGTTTGGGAGACACGGGCCCTAGAGAGGGCATACCGGCAGCTCACAGCTCTGCTGGTGCGGAACGGCATTTGCCGACATACTTTGACCCTCGTTATCTTTTGTTCTCCTGACCAGGCACCTATCACCTCCAGTTGCAGTCACTTATTGATCCTGGAATCTTGATGAAACGGCTATTTCTCTGATTTGTTCAAGGGTATCTTACCCTTGCTGGATCCTGTAACAAAGAAGAGGAGAGATTTTTGTGGGTTTATCAGTCAATATCTCTCTTCCTGAATACACTCTTGTCAACATAAACCTCAGAGTCCTGCTGCACTCACTTAAAAGCTTTAATTGTCTAGCTTATGTGTATTCTAGTACAAGTTTTCAAAATATACAGGGAAGAAAGCATAAACAAATACTAGTGATTATGTAAGTATTCTAATTTAAATAATTAGGGATTCGTATGATAGGCAAACTCAGAGAGAATAAGAGTTTAGCAGCCAGAGAGACCTATCAAAGTCAATAGAATTTTACATTTGGGTACATTATTTCTCATTTGTTGGATTTCATTTCCTGGACTCTTTCTGTCTTTGTCTGATGGCTCTTCTTGCTTTTAGGATGAGTGGAAGCCAGTGAAACTCATGCCGATCCAGCCTCGGTGGAGAGGTATTCACGTTCCCCCTGACATTCAGGAGCATGTGACACACACACAGACACACACAGCATGCACACACACACACAACCATTCACACACACAGACATACACACTCACACACAAGATACACACACATGCATTACACGCATATACACAGACACACGGGCACACTATACATAGCATACACATACATAAGCACACGTATACAGAGATGCTTACGCACAGAGACACACACAACACACACATGCAAATATATACTCACACACATGCACAGCACACAGAGATGCATGCATGTACACCATACACACCATACACATGAGACACACACACACACAGACACACAGGACACACAGACACATGCACATACACAGACACATACAGTCACGCACATACAGAAATACATGTACACATAATACACATGCACACACAGACACACGCACACATCACACACAATCACATTCACACACACACTCACACACACACACAGAACAATCTTGTTTTTCTTCTTCTTGGCAGTTCTGGAGAAGAGTGGTGTTCTGTCTCTCAAGTGTGTCCTACAGACTTGCACCAAAGTAATCCCCTAGTGTCATCATATTATTTCCCAGCTTAACGCCTAAATGAATGACCGGCTCAAGTTCAGGGCTTTCTGCTAATTGTTGAGGGTTTTCCTCAAGTCTTTAAAGTACCATCCCTGCCTAAGCCGAGTCTTGTTTTATTTTTGTTTTGATGTCATTGTTAAATCTGCCCATTGAGCACTCACTAAATGGCAGGCTTTGTGTGACCTTTATGTGCCTGGTCTCTAATCTCTGTGTCCATCAAAGTTGGTGGCATACCTCCCCTTTAAAAGATGACGTTTAGAGGCTTCCCAGAGATCACTTCGCTAGAAACTAGAATTGCTGCTTTTCCACCCAGGCCTATCTCCTCCCCAGCCTCTGCTCATCAGCCTGCCCCCTGCAGATTTTTCCTCTTGAATAATCACAGAGGGCATTTTTCCTCCCCAACACCATTCTGCTCCTCCTTCCCCCATGAAAAGTCAGACATCCTCCTTTGCTGGATGTGTCAGAGATCTGGTACAAGTTCTGCTTTTTATAAAGCTTCTAGAGGCCCATCCCTTCTCTCCATTCTTCTAGGATTACTCTGTGTACCTAGGTAAGCAGCAGAGAAATGAAACTTAAAGAGCTCTCTCTTGAGTATTTGCTGACTCCACATGCGATCTTGAATACCAGCCTGCAGAGTGGTGAAGCATCCGCTTCTAGTGCATCTGCACCCTCCACCCCCACCCATGCAGACGCTGCTGCTTTGATGCCTACACACCGCCTCATGGCATCGGACCCTTTTCTGTTCCATTCCCAGCGAAGTCCGAGAGAGAACAGTAGGTCCTTCTCTGTGGCGTAATAATTCCTCCTCTGAGAGGAGCCTCTTAGGCTCTCTCTTTAATGTATGACAGACACTCCTAGATTCAGTTTTCCAAACCTGATCTTCCCAGGTTGATGCCGAGTCCCCCTCCCTACCTCCTCCTGGACTTGTCGAGATTCTTCAACCTCTTCTTAACTTGGAAAAGTCCCAAGCTTTTCATCAGTGACAGCAATGCCATGGGTGTTTCCTAAGTAGACGCTAAAAGGAAACTCTTGATGAAAGGAGACCCCATGAGGTTACAACTCTCAGAATAAATGGTCTTGTGACTTATGCAGTTGTAAATTTTGCATCACTGGAGACAGTTTCTTTGTCATTGTATTCTACTCAAGAGAGAAAAATCCAAGTATGAAACGCCCTCACTATTCTCTAAATGAAAGTGCTACCCTCACCAGCAGTGTGGCTCTGCTCTGTTTATCTTCAGCTGTGGGGTTGATGGGATTTCCAAAACTA
Organism: Solenodon paradoxus; assembly: GCA_004363575.1. Lineage (NCBI taxonomy): Eukaryota > Metazoa > Chordata > Mammalia > Eulipotyphla > Solenodontidae > Solenodon > Solenodon paradoxus. The sequence goes on from RJWH01001912.1 coordinate 206,126, forward strand.
AGGGAAAGACCTTCCGTTGGGAAAAAAAATCCTGTGTTCCCCCTGGTGGGGTAGCAGTCAGGTCACTCACCTCTGAGGGCGCATAACCCTGGGTTTTCATGCTAGACCCAGGTCTGGGAGGAAACAACTAGTGTGAACAACTAAATAAAAATATAAAGATGCTTCTTCCTCTTCTTTCTTCATGCCTGCCTGTCCTTACTTGCCTCCGTTTCTCTGCTCCCTTCCTTAAAAAAAAATCATTAAGGCAGAAGATGTGGGCAAATTGGGTAAAAAAGAGTCAATTGTTTGATGAAGGAGGGAATTGGACTGTTGGTGATGAATTTAAATAAAATTGAAAAAAATATAATAAACCCCTTGCCCTCTGCCACCTACTCATTGATTTATAAAAACTATTATCCAGAAAGAAAAAATGACTTTACTTCCACAATTAGAGTGAAGGCTCAGCATGGAAATAAATCTGATTGAAGAAATACGTTGGTGTGAATTTCTGCCAAGCTCTTGAGGGCACTTTTTGATGAGGGGTGAACTGAAGAACACGGAGACAGTGGGAACATAAGCTGGAGGCTGGGTCCCCATCTCACATGCCAGAGTTGAAATACTAGTGTTTTCCGGAGGCGGCATCAGAGAGCCCGCAAACTTTCAGAAGGTTCAGTGGCCGATGAGTGGTGCAGGATTTCTTCCCATTGTGCTTGAGTTTTTATCTGGACACCACAGTAGAAACCAGCCTGGCTTCCTATTTCTTTGTGTCTGACGGTGACTCATACTGAGAGGTATGTTTATGCCAAATTGGCAGAAGCTGTGTCTTCAAGGGCAAATTTTATTAACCGCGGGGAGAACTAGTATCTGTCTGCATGACCTCTTTTCTCTGAAACATTGCACTTGTGTTCACACTACCATGATGAATGCTCTGTGATTCGATGAGTCCTCGGGGACACCTGGGGTACGTTGCTGTGTCCCATGGCAGTCAAACAGGCTGACTGGTTTGAACACTTGGACCTAACTGTGAAGAGGCTGAATTTCTTAATACTTTCAGGGAAATGACCATTTAGGACAGGGGTTTGCAAATGTTAGCAGGCATCAGAGCTACTTGGAAGGTTTGTTAAAGCACAGATTTCTACACCCAGCTCCCAGAGTTTCTGATTCATTTGTTCAGTTGAAGAGCCTGAGGTTTTACATTTCTAACAATTCCCAGGGGATGTTGATGCTCCTGGCCCAGGGGCGAGACTTTGACACTGTCCAGGTGATCAGGCGAACTTTACTAGGAAAGTTATCTGCCCTCTAAGCAGGTAAGTGAGAACTTTGATGTAAGTCACCTCTCTATTCCCCTTGGTTAACTTTATCTTGCTTACAGTGCACAGATGGCAAAGGGTCCCATCCTGCCTCCAGTGCTCCTGCAGGATAGACTGAGGCAATGTCTCATCAGAAGGATCTCACTGTTCTGAGACCCAGTCATAGTCAAGAAGCTGCTGTCATTATAGGGCGCTCGACATGCAGACAAGGGGTGGGGTGGGTACAGGAAGAAGTTATGAGGTACCTTTTCCAGGGAGTAAGTTGGGGTTCGGCTGGGGTATGACAGCACTAATTTGGGGGAAAGATGCAGGTGTGCCATTCTCCAGACAACCTTCCTAATTCTTGAAGGATTAGGGGAGCCTGTGTAATGGGCTTCACAGAGTTCTTTGGAATCCTTTGGTTTAAAAAAAAAGAGAGTTTCATGAATTTCATGAGATACTTTGGCTCACAGATGTTGCAGTCCCCTTCATTTTTTGTTTTTGTTTTTTAAGGAAAGGTGCAGGCAGGCTGGCAGGGAGAGAGAGGAGGAAGGAGCCTGGTGCTTTACTATATTTAGTTGTTCACAGTGGTTGCTTCCTCCAGGCCCAGGACACAAACCCGGGTCCTTGGGATGTATGTGAACCGTATTCTTCTAGAGGCGGCTGACCTAACTGCTACTCCACCTGGGCGTGCCCCTGCTTTCATTTTAAGGAGCTAAAATATATTATTAAGATTTGCAATGTTTCACTTACTTTCACTTATCTGGTCTATTTTCTGGATGTCCATATTCTTTCTTGCTCATTGAAATATGGTAAAGGGAGAAGTTTAAGAAAAACAGAATGGAAGAAAAAGATGGCAAGTTTATTTGAAACTGCGGTGTCCGTTGGGGGAATGGGACAGAGAGCTGAATAGCCCTCAGAAAAAGGTCAGTGGGGTCCCATGTCCATGGAGGGTACTTTAAGTGACACTTGGGCTCGATGCATGTCTGTGTGACATTCGCAGGACTCCTGTCTGGACAGCCATCTAGGATTACTTTGTAGGACCCGCGCCGGGAATGATGTCAGTGGGACCAGAGTCCTTACATTGTTCCTGTGTGCCTGGAGTCTATCGCCAGTTCTGCTGCCTCTAAGACCCCAGCCAGAAACGACGCTCAGAGCATTGGTCATACGTCATCCATCTATTGAGGTCTGCTTCTGCAAGGCCTTTCAGGGATAACCTGGTGCACTGGACTGCTCTGACCACAGCAGGTTAATGCGTTAACCAGTGTTGGGAAGTGTGCTGATTGGGAAGGCAAATAGAGGCGACACAAGGCCATAGAAGGGATGTCCTGAGGGGGGAGGGGTTCAAAGGAAAGGAGGAGCTAGTGTTTCAAAATAATTAAAAAATGCCTTCCTAGAAAAGAGAGCATTTAAGATTGGTCTCAAGGGGTTCTGTAAGTTTCTTAAGGTTAAGGATGGTGTTTGGTTTACCTTATATACAGAAAACATTGTCTGCCCCCTAGTAAATACTCAGTGAATGTTGAATGATCAAATAAGTGAATGAATGATGTGCATGATTGGGGGAGATGGTTTACTTACTTAAATGTTTCTTCAGAACCAAGAAGATATAAGCACTGTAGGTACAGAAACAAAATAGTTATTGATCTGAGAAAGGACCATAGACATATACATAAGTAATTATGATACAATATGACATGTATTCAACAGATAATTATGAAAGTAATATGGGTGCACCTTGCAGTGCATGATTAATTCTGCTGCGAGGTCATGGCAGGTTAGGCTTTGAAGGATGAATAGGAGTGCAGCACATGGCTAAAGGGGAAATAAGAGAAGGTTGATTCAATTGGCAAAACAGAAACAGTAAAATACAGCTTCTGAGGAAATGCAGCCAGCTGAGATTGGCAGGGTCTACTGTTGGTCACATTGGCCAGCAATGGACACACTGAAGAGGGAACAAAAGGCTTTGTGGGTTAGGATGATTAAGGATGATTAGAGCTAGAGGTTGTACAAGCTATAGGTTAAGTTGAAATGGTGACAGTGGAAACTAAGATTCTTTGAGTAAGCTGCATATCCACTGAGTATGACCCAGCAGAAAAGCAGGTGTTGAAACTCACAGAAGACCACAGAGCTAAGAAATTCACCTTTTTTGAGTTGGGCATTTATGGTCTATGACCCTACTTAGCTGACCATTTGAAGATCCCTTCAAGAAGCAGGCAGAGGACAGGGTGACTGAAATGAATGGGGATTGTGCCAAACTGGACAGCATGGCTCTGTCATTCCATCCTAGGATCCACAGCAGGACAGAGGCCAAGGGACCAGACCTTCCAACATGAAGTAGTGACTAGTAATAGGTATTTGTATGTAAAGTCTCCAGATGTTGACAAATGGTTCAACTTCTTCCCCACCAAAAACAAATCTTTGTGTAGGCCAAACAAAACACGTCTGTGGGCAGGACTTAACTGAAGAGCCTCCAAATTGGATCTGAGGCTCACGCCAGTGCTCAGCAAGCCTACCCACACTAAGAGACGCATTTTCTCACGTCAGGACTCAGGACTTCTGCACTGTGCAGATACATGGCTAAAATGAAAGTCCCATGAAAAAATACCTCTACTCTCTACTTTTTCTATTTTTGAATAAAACCAGTTACAACCCATGAACTGGTTTCATGTTTCCATGGGTCAAGACCAGGAGTTTGTAAACTTGGTTTTAAATGTCTCCACTCACTCAAGTTTGATGGGATTAAAAACAGGAGTTACTTTCCTGGACAGACATGTTTCTGTCCTGGCTCCTCTTACAATAGTGCTTCACGGATACATTTTGGTTAACTTTCTTCCATTGTAACTGGAACGTTTTGACAGGATAATCTCAGAATTTTAGTGATTGTTTTATCCCAAGTAGAAGTTGACCAGAATTGGGGTCATCTTTTGGGCGCTTGATACAATTAAGAACTGGCCCAGCTGCTGAATTCGGAGTATGATGATGCTTGGCTGAAGTTTTGCAAGAAATCCAAAGGAAACACCATTCTGACCTCGTTAGCATCTAAGCCTGATGTTTGTTTTTCTACTGACTAGACCTTTTCCTTGTGATTCGACGTCCCCACTCCCTGTCACTGTGCTCACCTGCTTTTTGCCTGTTAGCCTGGGAGGAAGGATGAAGTCGACGGCCACGATCCGTTCCACCCGCCACCAGCGCAGCAGCGCTCCACCTCTGTCTGTTGGGCATCCCGGACTGCATCGCATTCATTTTTTACATGCTGGAACATTCCCAGAAATATAATTTAGGGGCTTTGGAGAGCAGCCACCCCTCCCTGGGGAATGACTGAGAGGCGGGTTGTCATAGCAGGTCTCCAGTGCAGCCCCGCTCTCTGGATCCGGGCATGGCTGTCACCTCCGCTGTGAGTGCGAGGCACAGGCAACAGGACTCGCAAAGCTTGGACTTTGGAAACAAGGGCCTAACAGTGACGTCTCACCACTGGAAGGAGCTGGTAGGAGGGAGAGGCTCCTAAGGAAAGTCCCTTCCAGCCAGGGCAGCCACAGGGAGGTAGCACCCACCTGGCAGTGTTCCTAGGCAGGCAAAGAAGCCAGCTGCTGAACATGCATCAAGCCACAAGGCCAGACGGTGGTCAGGGGTGGGTGTTTGCAGCGACCAGGAGCAGTGTTTGGAGATGGGATGGGAGGCTCCTTCTTTCCTGGACCTGTGCATTGTCTCCTCCCGGGACCCTATTCTCATCCTCATGTCGGGGAGCAGCACCAGCAGCCTGCAGGTCTTTACAAGGCAGTGTGTCACAGGGAGCCAGTGCTGGGAGACGCATGAACGAGCCACATCTACCACTTCCCGGAGGATGTGGAGCCGAGCTCTCAACTCAGGCACATTTCATCTTGCTCTTCAGTGGAAGCAGTACTGAAAGTTCTTGTAGAACAATGGTTACACCTCAAAGTGTAACTCTGACCACAGACTTAACCAAAACTCCTGGTGTGTTGGTAAGAGCAGGAAGTTAATAGGTAACATCTGAGTTGGTATAGCTACAATGTTAAGACACGCAGCAGTTGCGCCCCCTTGTGGCCCTTGCAACTGAGATGCTGGTTGTGCAGACCATGTAAGGCTCCAGGAGCTGTGTTCCAGACCTGGGGCTGGAGTGAAAAATCAAAATGAACAACTAAGTAAATAAGATGTTTCTACCTCTTCTTTCTTCCTTAAAAGCTTCTTCCTCCCTTCCTTTCTCTCTTAAAAAAATGGAGCAGTGAAGACCATAAAAACACTGAAAGTGGAACACATTTGCCTGTGGGGTGGGAAGAACGGGCAGGGAATTGCCATGATGCATCGTGTTTTTTTATGCATATCAGCCAATTTATTTTCTTAAGTTCTGATATGAACAAAACCACATAAGAGCCTGGGAACCATGTGCAGAGGGTGCGAGAAGAGAGCAGAAAGGTGAGTGGGGCTGGTGCGCAATGGAGGGGATGTTGGAGAGTGCAATGAAAACTATTTAGAGAACTTACTGAAGAAGTGGTTTGCTGGAATTGTGTCCTTAAAAGAGCCTGTGGGGCACATCCTGGTGAAGTAGCGGTTTGGTCAGCTGCCTTCAACCAAGAGCACAGTCCACATACATCCCAAGGACCAGGGTGCATGTCCTGGGGCTAGGGGAACAACCAAAATCTACAATTAAATAAAATAAAGTACTTCTTCCTTCTCTCTCTTCCTGCCTGCCCCTGCTCACCTTTATTCCTGCCTGCACCTTTCATTTAAATATATATGTGTGTGTATGTGTGTGTGTGTATGTACACACACATAATTGTGATTACTGTGGGGCAAAGAGATGAAACATGGGTAGAAAACTCATACTTATTTGAAGACAGTCATCTTGTGTTTCTAAAGTGGTTGCCAACCCCCCAACCCCAACAGATACATGATCTTATTTCTCAATTTTCCGGCCAATCCCTGATGCTGACACTGATGTCGACACACCGTGAAACAAGGCAGGTTCTGAAAACTCCCACATGAGCTGTGAACTGGGTCTGATGAGATCTCATTCAGATTGTCCTGTGTCTTTTTATGGGCTCTTTCCCAAGAAAGCAGCAGAGATGAAATGACAATGAGGACATTTGTTGGGGAGGAGATGTGTCAGTGAGCCACGAAGCCTACCTGGGGGAGGACTTTGTGTGTGAACAGGGCGTGAAGTGTGCAGAGGGTGCTGGGTGTGTATACTGTGGTTCCCTCTGGCTGCTGTGCCAACATGGAGAGGAGGGAACTAATAGACCCCACTCCACCCTGCTGCTTAAAATTCACAGGAACAGAAAATAGATGAGCAGTTGCAGAGGACGGAGCAGGGCCAGGCTGGAGAGTGACTGCCGATGGGGACGGGGCTTCCCTTCAGGGGAGATGACCGTGCCCGAGGTGCCATGTGGTATAGCTGCACACACCAGAAACCACGAACTGCACACTTTCAGTGGGTGAATTATTTCTCAGTGAAGTTGTCCAACCCGAACCTGCTGCTCATAGCTCTGTGGGTGAAGTTTGAGATGGTGGCAGTGAAAATAAGATTTCTGAGTGAGCCGCATGTCCACCAGGGGTGACCCAGCAGAAAAGCAGGTCTTCGTTGTTCAAACCCGCAGAAGACCACAGAGCTAAGAAATTCACCTTTTTTTGAGTTTCTAGGGGAGCTAGTGGGCACTTATGGTCAAAGACCTGATGTAGCCCAGCATTTCCCAGATGCCCCTCCAGCCTGCCCGGCTTCAAATCACCATGAAAACAAGAATGGTGGCCCTTTCTCGAACGGGGATCTGTCAGGAAAAGGGTCAGACACTTTAGTACAGGAACCTGGCTGTCCTCCCAGGTGTCAGAGTGGGATTTATCCCGTGTTACTGAGGAGGACATTGGGGCTGGGGAAAGAAAGATCACTTGTTTCCAGATTCCAGAACTGAGAGGAGTGGAGCCGCATTCAGCCAGGTCTGTTTGCCCAGAGCCAGCTCCCCCATAGAGGCGACCCTCCCCCCAGGCCATCACTGGTAGCTGAAAAGTATCTTACATGGCTCCTAAGAAGGAAGGCAGGCTACGCTTGGATTGCATCACTCATCTCAACCCCAGGGAGATGAGGAAACTTTACGTCTGCTCCCTAGCTTGTCCTTCAAGGATGCACAGGGACGAATGCGCTGTCTTACCGTCCACACTGCCCTCCACTTACTCTGTGCCTCAGTCCAGCCAGATGCCCAGTATTCTCACAGCAAATCCCTTCCCAGCCCTCCCACTGTGGAAGATGCCTTCCTCTTCCTTCCCACTGAATTCTGCCCTTCCGGTTTTTAAGAGAGGACAGGGAGAGGAGGAAGAAGCATTGAGTGGGAGAGAAGGACGGAGGGAAGGATGGAGGGAAGGATGGAGGGAGAGAGGGAAGGAGAGAAGGAGGGAGGGAAGGAGGGAGGGAGGGAAGGATGGAAAGAACCTGGTGTGAATGCAGCTCCACTCCTCAGTTCTGGGATCTGGAAACAAGTGATCTTTCTTCCCCCAGCCCCAATGTCCTCCTCTGTAATATGGGGTAAATCCCACTGTGACACTTGGCAGGACAGCGAGGTTTGTGTACTAAAGTGTCCAACCCTTTTCCTGACAGGCTGAGTACAAGAAAGGAAAGGAAAGGAAGGAAGGCAAGGAAGAAAGAATGGAAGCACTTTTTATTTGTTTGGTTTTTTATTGTTCCCCAGCCCCTGGCCGTGAACCTGGGTCCTTGAGCTTTCAGCTACCAGCAGGATATGGCAGTCTTCCTCTCTTAAAGGCTCAGCTGCCTCCTTCTTGAAGCATTCTTAGCATTTCATGCTTCTCTTCTGGCACATGATTTAGTCTCTGCCTTGTACTCATTCATTCCTGTTCACATTCACTCCTTCCCTCTCTTTCTCCCTCCCTCCTTCCCTCTCTCCCTCCAATAACACTACTAAACTGTAAGCTCTTTGAGGGCAGGGTCTGAGGATTGCAGGGATGTCGAGGGGGAAGTATTGCAACGTTCCCCTTCTGCTCTTGTCCGTGAGGCCTGTTTCAGAAGACTGCCTGACTTACCTCCCCAGGTGTGCCGTGGGCGCTCCCACCTTCAGCCCTTGGTCGTGCTGTCCCTGCTTCGTGAACCATCTTCCCCTGTCACCCAGATACCTTCTGCCTGCCCTGCAGTGTCAAATCCCGCTCCCTCCTCCATAGAACTTTCTCCTGTGATTTGTCCCAGCTTGACTGAGGCTTCAGCAGTCATACCATATGGCCCTGCCTCTCCTATAGTCTTAACTTTCCAGGACAGCTGCCTCCTGGTTTTCTCTCTTGTTGATTCACCTTCCAGGCAGGGTTTCCCGGACGTTTGCCTTCAGAGACTGGAAAGTCATGGGTAGTCAGTCTCCGGAGTCCCCCGTGCCGTCTGGCACAGCACGTGACCCTCGGTTGGTCAATGTTTGTTGACTCTGTTGATAAGCTATTTCCCAAGATTTGGAAACTTGCATTTGGCAGTGTTGATGGAGGCATTTTTTAAATGTCTCTCTCCTCTTCCTCCTCATTACATGTTGGACTTCAAACCTCATTTTTCTTTCCCATTGGTAAACTTCACCAAGTCTCAGCTTTATTCCACTTCTGGAGATCATCTCTTCTCTTCCACTCAAGCAGATGAACCCCGGATGTTAAATAGGAAACTGTTCAAACCACACAGTGCTCTGTCTCCTGGGTGATGAGACCACCTGGTCAGGTGACAGGCATAGATTTTATGTGTTTGCCATTTCTTGCAAAGATAACATCACGCAAAGTGATGTTGGACAGAAAGCTTGCATGGGACACAACTCCAGGGCTGAGAAGCGCCAAGGCCCTAGAGCAGAGTGTTTGCATTTGTAAAATTATGTCTTATCCTGTATGTTGGATGCTGTGACATGAGTCTTTTCCTTCCTCTCTCAGCGGATGCACAGACACTGGAGAGACCCAGGGTGAGGTGACTTTGTGATTTGTTTGCGTGGCAGGAGGGAGGACTAAATGCCTCACATTTCTTTTCTGTTTATTGAGGATATAACCTGCGTATAGTTATTAATGTTTCACAAGTGGTCTGGGGTGGTGGACAGAGGGAGACCCTGATTTGTAAAGTCTGCCAATTTGCATGGTGTAACTATCCACCAAGCCAATTGCAAGCCTCAAAGATGAAGTCTCTGATCACAGGGTTGGCAGAGAGTACACAGCCCACTCCAGCCCCCTGCCCCACAAGTCCCTTCACATTACTAGGGTTCAGTTTTCATGGGGGTACAATGAGGATGATTTGAGGTTTCTGGGATCCAGGGAGAGATTATGTTTAGAATACCTTTTGTATATTGTGAAGTACCGTACGGGTGTTAGCCTTTTTCATTGGTGTGTCTAAAATGCTGTCTTTAACTGGTTAGTGATTCCCATTGTGTCCGGAAAGGGTCCTGTCGTATTAGACCTTGGTTTGGGACTCTTCAAGTGGCATCTTGGTTCTGGTGAGTTGGTTTTTTGTTGCTGTTTTTGTTTGTTTTCAACCCTCTACAGTGTCTGAATTTGGAATTAATGGGTACAAGAGAATGGTGGCACCTTGTTTAAGCTAAGCCCTATCTCAGGACCCTGAGTCCTAATAGACTTTGGCCCTCTCTCTTTTTAAATTGTGTTGACTTTGAATTAGAGTAATGTAAGTTTACGTGTTCCGGGTTCACTCTGCATCACAGACATAACACCACGCCCACCACAGAAGTTCTAATTGTCCCCCACCTCTGTCCATTGGCCCCACTATCCTTTGTTCCCACCCTCTACCCACTTCCCCTCTGGTAACCTCAGTTCTCTTGTCCATGTCCAAGGGTTGGCTTTCGTTTTGTCTCCTCATTTGCTTTTTTTTTTTTCTTTATATTATACACGATCATTCAGTATTTGTCTTTTTCCTTCTGACCTATTTCACTTAACATAATCCTTTATAGTTCCAGCCGTATTATTGCAAATGGCAGGGTTTCATCTTTTTAGGGCTGTGTAGTATTCCTCTGTGTGTGTGTGTGTGTGTGTGTGTGTGTGTGTGTGTGTGTGTGTACATTCCGCATCTTCTTAACCACTCATCTCTCAATGGGCACTTAGGTAGTTTCCAATTCTGGGATATTATAAATAAGTGAACACGGGGTGCATGCATCTCTGAGAATTCATGTTTGCTGGTAACTCTCTTACCTTCATCCCAGTGGGTGCCAGTCTTAGGATTAGGACAGTGGTGGCTCCTCTCAAGTAGCCCTTACTGATGAGTTCTTCCAGCAGGGTTCAGACTAATAACCCTGCCCAGTGGTTTGTCTGGATCCACCTCTTAATGGAATTGCTGGTGTAGGGACAATGGTATATCCCTGGGTGACCTAAAAAGGTTGGCTCAAATTTCAGAAGGGATTTTTGTGACATTTCAGAATTTCCTGCTCATCTAGGTTAGAGTCAGTCATTCCTGACATTCAGCCAACATGGGCATCTGTATGCCTATCAGTCCTGCTGTCCCCACTACCACCTGAGAGGTAGGACCTGTATTCTTAACCCCTCTTGATAGTCTCAGGGAGGTGGACACCGTGTCAGGTCCCCTAACTCCTGACCTAAGGTCCTTTTTAATGACTTAGGGAGGATCTATGGGACCTTACACCCCTAAGAGGAAAGACTGCGCTAAGTAAAATGACTAAGCTGTCAGAGAAAGGTGAGGGGAGGTCAAAGAAGGGTGTCGTCTCCATGAGTCATCTCCACTAAAAGGTGTGTCTAGGGCGTCTCTGGTTTAGAAGGATAAGTAAGACACAAACTGATTTTCAATCCTTTTCTAAGATGAGCGTCACCTGTACAAGGCAGGCACAGCACACCAGGGAACATGTGCCCTGTGCTTCACCAGGAGGCAGTTTCCTGGCTGAATTGTTAGAATCCTAGTACCCTTTTTCCCTCTTGGGTGGGGTTGGGAGGGGATCAGATTAACGGGACTGGAGCCTGGGCAGTTTCTATAATCAGGATCCCAGCTGACTGGTGCTGACTTTCACACTTGGACTAGCAAGGACCTATGGCAGTGCCTTGGAAAAGGCAGGTCAGGTATGGGGACATCTTGCAAGTGGAAAGGGACAAGTGGCAGGGAAGCTCGACCAGCCCTGCCCGCTGAGAGTGTTTACATCAAGGCCACATTGAGCTTTGTGCCAAGTAATAATCCTGATTACTAAACTAGCATGGTGTACAGAAATTAGGTCGGGGAAGCCAATTAAAGAGAAGGATCGTTTTGGACAGCTAATGACAGGGTAACAGTGCAGCTTGAAGTAACTACCACTTGCCACAGCAGGAAATGGACTTTTAGGTAAACTGCAAATTAAGCACTCTATGCATTTATTTAAACCCTTGAGTTTCTTGTTTCCTAGACTCAATGTAAGTACCCTTCTAGCATAAAGAGAGGGAGCAGGATGTGGAGAGAAGCTGTAGGAGTGGAGAAAACACATCTCGGTGATGTGTGTTTACAATGAAATGGGAGCCAAAGGGGTAGAAGCATGAAAATGTTCTAGGTAAGGAAGCGGGCTCTGAAATGTCGACTCCCAGGGGAATAGATCCCCATCTTTAAGCAGCAACCAACCTTCTCAGTAGAATGTCATGTTGTAATTGCATACCCCCACCAACCCCAACCAGAGGCTGTTTTCAGGCCTTAGCTGAGGGGAGGGCCAATGGTGTGATCTGCTTTTCCTTTTTTATCATCCTGACCCTGTCGGAGTTCTTTTCTCATAACTCAGTGCAGACTGCATTTATATATATATATATCAGAATTGCTCTTTTCCAGCTGCTATTTACTGTTAGGTGTTACACCTTCAGGATTATGACGCAGCTGGGTGCTTACCACTTCTGAGCGCGTAATAAAATTTAGTACGTTGCACTGGCTTGATTTCATCTTTCCTGGACGAGACTTTCCTGTGGAAATCCCCTGCTTTAAGCATGGAATTTGGAATCAGACGACTTCTTAGTTGTGTGGTCTTGAACAAGGTATTCAACTCTCAGTCACAGGGTGCCCCTCTGTGATACAGGAATAAGAAGACAGCACCCCCATCAGGCATTTGTGAAGATTAGCTGTGATGATTGTTGAAAGCTAGTTACCGCAGTGCCTATGTAAGTCAAGTGCAATATACTGTGCCTCTTACAACATATAATGGTGTGATGGAATTATTCATGGAGATGTCGGAAGTTTATCACTCTGTGACTTCATGTGGGAGATGCACCCAGGACTGGTTTTCGTTGCTAATCATATTTTCCTGGCTCTGAAAATTGAACTGAGAAATACAGAGAAGACAACTCAGGTTATCTGATACTTGAAATCAGAAATTTGGAGGAACCAACCATTAGGTTTGTAGCTTTAGAAGGCCAGGGTGAATGCATTGTGAGACAAAAGCATAAGAAAGACAAAATAAGAGAAAATTAACTCCTAGATGACAGCATAGATATTTAGTGTAGAGGATGAGATACTTGATCAGTATGAACCACAGTGAAACTTCACAGAAGAGCCAGCACCTGGACTGGGCCGTATCAGTCAGGTTTGATTTGCATCAGAGGGGAGAAGAGAAAGTGTCCAAGCAAGGTGAGTGAAGGTGCTAGGGAGAGACAAAGATGATGAGCCAGGAGATGATCATAAGGTTCAGCTGAAGGAGTTTCATCTGTGTATTTGTGCAGATGAGGAGTAGAGTATGTTAGTGCGTGGTTGGGAATAGGACTGCATGAGTTGAAACCACGTAGTATTAAGTATTGAACAAATGTATTTCCCTCTCATATATCAAAATAGCTAGGGGAGATGCTATTGAGAATCTCTGAAACTAGGGAAAGAATTTTAGATATGATGGATTGGGTTAGAGAGAGTGCTATTGGAAACTTTTTATATTTTAATAAACTTTATTTTATAGGCAATTTGAGAAGAAAGTATAGTTTTCAAATAACAGATGCCCAATTTCCCATATTAGTAACCCCTTACTTGAATATATTTTATGACACTCGATGGTCCAATATTGATACATATTAACCAAAGTCTATACTTGATTCATGTTTCCTTAGTTTTTAATCTGATGTTCCGTCCAGATACCATATTATATCTACTCATCATATGTCCTTAGCCTCCTCTTGACTGTGATGAGATGACTTTCCCACTTTAAAAATAATTTTTTTTTAATCGTGTTGACAGTTTTAAAGAGACAGGTCAGGTTTTTGTTGAATGTCCTTCAGTTAGGGAATTTCTTATGATTAGGCTGGAATGATGGTATTTGGGTGAAGGGAGATTACAGAAGTAAGTGCAGTTTTCACCCCAGATTCAAATGTGCATGCTCTCAGCATGGCTGTCACTGCTGATGTTGACCTTGAACGCCTGTGGAAGGTAGTGTTTGCCAGACTGGTTCACAGCACAGTGACTCTTACCTCTCGTTCCCCAAACTGTCTTGGAAGGAAATTGCCAAGCATAGCTCACACTTAAGGAATGGGGAATGCTGCTCTACCTCCTAGTGGACTGCTTTTTGCAGGTTGCATTGGCGAAGAAAGAGCCAGGGAATAGGAAACTCAGTAATCTGAGAAAATGGGGCTCAGGAGTGGATCCAGGTGGTTAGAGAAGGGCTGGCTAAGGTGGGAAAGTGGATAGAGTTTAGAGGGAGATGAAAGAAAGGGTGGATTCAAGGATGACTGCAGGGTTCCCAGCTTCTGTGATTAGGGGATTGTCTGGGTGAAGAGTACTGTATTTGTTTACTGCCAGCTCTTTATTTCTCTTGTCACCTGGGGTGAGTCACTCTGTTCCTCTAAAGCTCAGTTTGCACATATGTGAAATGGAGTTGACAGTCCCTGTTCTTTCTACCTTTTAGAGCTCTCAGACTGTGAGGCGAGTTAATACAGATGTGAGGACTCTGAAGACCATCAAGCATGGTGTCATTTCACAGACTGGTTAGGAAATGATGGTGCTAATGAGAGAGAAAGGCACTTGGGAGGGGGAATTTGTTACCTGGGAGATTCTGAATATTTCGGATAACTCCAAGCAGGTTGTGACTCATACTCCATGCTCTGTGGTACCTTTGAGATGTTCACTAGTTAAGGAAATTTTGAGTTCATGATGTTCTGCTTCTGGTGGTCTCATTTCATGGTTCATCATGGTCTATCCCCCAGATGCAGGTAGCTTGGGCGAGATAAAGCTGATTGTGGATTAGACAGAAAGGCTTTATTCATCACTGGGAACTTCCTCTGCATGGGGGAAAGTGAAGGTCACTGAGATTTCTTTACTGGTCTCAATCTCCCAGTCTCATCTCAGATCGAACAGGTATTGCAAAAGCAATGCCTCCACAATGGCACGTGTTTCCAGCAGCAGAGTTTTAGGGATGTGACGGACCTGCTTGCTTGGCTGTAAAAGACGACATGGAACTTCTCCCTTGGCCTTGTCCTGGGCTGTTTATCCGAGTAGCCAGTCTTCCACACAGGGTATTATGCAGTGGACAAATCTCTTTACCCTTAAGAGCCAACACTAGATAGCCGTGCTTTGGGTTTTCATTGTATTCTTCTTATTTTAGTAATGACCTTAGAGCCAGGGAAGACTTTAACCAAGTTGCAGCTTCAGTCATTAACCACTTGGTACGGTAGAAAGAGCCGGGAACCTCAGGGCTCAGCATACCTTTGCGAGTAACCTCTCTCTGCCAACTTTGAGCAAGAATGTGAGCTCTTTGCTAGTGTTTGCTGTCAGTAGAATAAGCAGGGACCACCCAGGCTCTGCAAGATGGCACCATCAAGTGAAAAGTGGCGGCGGAATCAGCTGGCAAATAAGAGCAGTGTGGACCGAACATCACTGCACATTGCAAGTGACTCGGCATAGTTCAAAAACGTTTTATTCGGACAGCAAACATACATTTGGCAGTTATGCCAAAGGAACCTTGTAATAAATATTTAAGAGGGAGAGAGATTTTTTGCTTACACTGTTTTGAGTTGGAATGAAAGAAATACCAGGTCACTCTTGGACTTTGGATTTTGCGATTTTCTAGTCAGAAAAGACCGTGTCTTCACAAGTGGTTTCTTCTGCTATGTGTCTGCCCAGGCTGATGGAGGATGGAAAGTAAATGAACATGATCCATTCGCTGCTCATCTCTGGGTGGAAGCAAAGGTCATCTCTGGGCACAGAGGACTGCGCAGAGTAATCCATATTTCCAAAGGGAAATGATTGCAAAATGCAGGTGCCGAGCCCCGCTCTGACCTCGGTACTGGTGCCAGCGCTGGCACTTAGACAAAGGGAAAAGCCAAGAAGTGAAATTAGACTTTCCTTCCCTCATCATTACTCAGTGTGGCATGCTTACTTAGCTGTAAAAAATTCAAATGTCCAAATGAACTGCAGTGCACTTTCTTATCCAGAAATGCACTTCCCCTTACAGTCGAGAGAGCCTCTGTGCGCTCACATTGCTTCCGAAGAGGATGGTCTTAAGGATGGCATTTTTTTGCACAAACTCCTCATGGTAACTTGCTCATCCCTCTTGTCTGAATGATAAAGGAAGTCCATTCTTACACTGTGACCCTCATGAGAAGCACCCGAGTTGTTGACAAGATGCTGGGTCTGCATTTTCTTGCCTACTTCATTCTGCTCAGGAATCTTCACTTCAATTTGGCACACCCCGGGAGCCCTGACTTGGGGCTCAGGAGAGCTGCCTTGAGGGTTATCCCTGGCTGCTGTTCCCAAGGCAAGAGGCCTTATTCACATGATGTGTATCCTCTTTCTAACCTGACCTAACTTCGGCTTTTTTTCTTTTTTTTTTTTTAAAGGGACGTTATAGGCAGGGATGAAGGCTACCAGAGGCAGGCAGGCAGAAAGGGAGAGGAGGAAGAAGCATTTTTTTTTTATTTTATCAAGTTGTTCATCTTGATTGTCCCCCTCATGTGTGCTGCCCCAAATCTTGAATGGGGACAGGATGTGTAAGGGCTGCACCCGGTGAGCTATTCCCCTAGGCCACGAGGCCACACCTTAGCTCCTGCTTGTAAACTGCATTTGATTTTGTCTAAATAAATATTGTCTGAATTATAACAACCATGCCTGACTTAGAACAACTTTCTGATTTAGACAAATATATAAAAGGCGTGTAACAAGTAACAGTAGTTGCTTGGGTAGGTTGCTCAGAACTTTTGTTTCCTCATCTGTCAAATGGGAACAGCATTACCCGTCTCACCAAAAAGGGGTGATAAGGACAGACGAACACGACCTACATACGGGCACCAAGCACTGCACATGGCACAGTAAATGCTCGATATATGTTCTTTCTTCCATTCTTACAGAAGCAGGAATTGACTTAAAAAAAAAATCCCTCATATTTTCTATTAGCACTTGAAACCAATATGGTTAAGGGAGTCTTTTTTCAAACTGCCTAGGTGAATTGATTTTTGGCCTGGTTATACATCACTTTAGAATCCAGTGGTTATTTAGAAATCTTGCAAGAATGTCCCTCCTTAATTCCTTTGGGTAATACTGGCTTGTACTGTAAATACAGGTTTCCAAGAGTGATCCTAGATGTAGATAAGGAAACACCGTGTATCACAATGTGTGTACCTTTGCGGGACCCTCCCAGGACCAGAGGGAATTTGGATCAGGAATTTAACCCGAAACTACACCTGCCCTGTGTCTGAATCTCACAAGAAGAAGCTTGTTTCTGGGAATGTCACTCATAATGGATTATTTGGACGTCTTGTTCCAACTCTTTCCAGGCAAGATGAGAACAGTGCCCAGGCCTGGAAGAAACAATGGGTGATTATACTCATGTGCAGTGAGCTCCTTGCTGGAAGGTGCTTTCTAAACTGAGTTTCAGCAAGATCTGCCCACAGCTGTCCCCTGTCCAACCCGGGTTTTCCATTGGAGGAAAAAAATTCATCTTTGTTCTTTGTGGTGGTTGATTAATTTTAGGTTTGCTGTTCTCACCCTTTATCACACTCTTGGAGGCACTCATATAATACACGTTTTATTGTTGCCTTTTTTTTTTTTTTTTTGAGGGAAGGTGCAGGCAGGAATGAAAGTGAGCAGGCAGTCAGGAAGAGAGAGAAGAGGAAGAAACACTTCATTTATTTTATTTGGTTGTTCCCTGGTCTTGGGACACGGATGGGGTTCTTGGGATGTATGTGGACTGCGCTCAGTAGAAGTGGTGGGCCCAAACACTGCTCTACTAGGGCACGCCTGTAATCGGCTTTTACGTATCACATGGCTTTACCTTCTGATCAGAAAAGGGATTTAATAGCAAAAGACGCAGACTGCATTCTCTGACTGGAGAAACTGCAAGTTAAATGAAGGCCCTGGGTTAGCTTCTTTTGATGTCTTCTCTCTATCTCTCTCTGTCTCTCTCTGTCCTTCATAAAGGGGGTTATAAATCCTATTCCTTGGATAGGGCAGCTACAGTAACTTCTGTTCTCTGAAGGTCACACCCTGGAAACAGAATAATCCTGATGACCCCCTTCAGATGATGTTAGAACTTGGAAAGCCCTTCAGGGCCCTCTGCTCATGCGCCTTTGTTCTGTAGGAGAGGAAACAGGTTCAGGAGAGCCACCACTTGCTGATTTGTATTTGATGAAATTGCTACCTGCAGTGTGTGTCTAGGAACAGTGTGCGTACACAGCAGGCCTGCAACAGGCTACACGAGTCAACAGATGAGGATCAGGAATAACTCTCCAGAAGACTAGACAAGAAACTAGCAGCACTTTCTAAAGAAGAAGTAAGTGAACACTGCTGCAGAGCCTTTGTCCTTTTCCTCAAGGAACTTACAGTCTGCAGTGTACTCCTTGCTGAAAGGGGCTTCCTACATCAAGAAAAAGACGTATTCCAAATTCATGTTGCAAAAGGTGGAACCAAACAAGATGCTGTATATAATGACCGAATTTTGTAATCCTGCAGAATTATGGCGTTTCATGCTCACATGGATCTTTTGTTGTTTTTTTCTTCCAGTGGCCCACCCACAGGACCCTCACCACCCACCTGAGAAGCCCATCATTCACTGCCATAAATGTGGAGAGCCGTGCAAGGGTGAAGTGCTTCGGGTCCAGACAAAGCATTTCCACATCAAATGTTTCACCTGCAAAGGTAGGGTGCCCAGTTGCTGGCTTATGACATGGCACACTGCTTACTTTGGGGTCACCCCACACTCTTAGCACCACACCAGGTCACCCAAAGGACACAAGTGGATGCTTTTAGAAACCCTGAACTCCCTTAATTCCTCTAGTTTGTGATTGGATTGCACTCAAAGGGAAGAGCAGGTGACCCCAAGGTCAGTGATGCACAGGCCTTTGGGTGTTCCCTGAGGTTCCTGATTCAGGGTGACGGGGTCGGGGCGGGAGGCGCATGGGAGAGTCTGAAAATGCAGTTTGGTACTTTGTATTTCTTTTCCTCTGAAATGAGGGACTGCTACAGAATAACCTTGTCCCAACAGCCATTATTTGTAGGAGAACTGGAAAACTTGCCAAACGGGGGTGCTACGTCATTGGATCCGTGCTGTGTATTGGGGGGTGGGGATGCGTATTGAGAAGTGAGAATTAAACCAGAGCATCGAAAGGCCTCCAAGCAGAAAAATACCTGCCACCCAAGAAGCTACCAATGTGAGGTTGATTTCCATTAACAATCTGCTTTGGGGCTGTTGGCATCTTGGTACAAAATATGCTGACCTGCTGTTCTGCAGCCAGGCCATGACTGAGAGGGAGAAAAGAAGAAGAGGTGGTTTTGTGAGTTGGAGAAACGGGTTATTTGAGCTGAGGGCCTGTGTGGGTAGCTCACATTGGGATCGAGGGTAGAGGAAGAGGGACAGGGCTGTGAGCCTGCTTCTTCCCTTCACTCTGCGCTCTTCGCAGATAATCACCCCCTCATTTGACCGTCAGTCTTACGTTATAAAGGCTCCACATAGTCCTTTAAACCATCCATCCACAGTCAGGGAGGCTCTCAGGATTCCAGGTCACCCCGAGACCCTCAGATACGTGAACAGAGGGCTCTGTCTTTGCCGGAGGCTGCCACTGTTTCTTTAACTGAGTATGAACTTTTCAGGAGAAAGAGCATAGCCGATAGCTGGGGTGAGAAAGAGGAAGGGAAGGCCTGACCATAAGTCACACTGAGCATGTCCTGACTTCCTAAAGGCTGCCCTATGCCTGTTTCGAGTTTCTTTCATCCTAAAAACCCTATGAGCAAGTACACGAAATCCCCTATTGTCAGACAACCCAAGTTGATCATCAGGAAATATCAGAGTCACACCCAGGGTCACACACTGACTATGTTGCCATGGTCACTAAGAAGCTGTGTGATCTTAGGCAAGTTACCTGTGTCTCTGTGGCTCCCTGTCCTTATTGAAAATAAAGTGGCTAGATATAGGACCTTTAAAAAAAAAAACAACAACAAGGGTCAGACAGCAAAGAAGGCAAGTAGGCAGGCAGGCAGGAAGAGAGCGGAGGAGGAGCATTTGTTTATTTTATTTAGTCGCTCATCTCAGTTGTTTCACCAGGCCCGAATCTTGATCCTGGGACCTTGGGATATATGTTGACTGTGTCCAGTGGCCTTAGCCACTAGGCCACCAGGGTACTCCAACACAGGATTTTTAAATCACGCCATGGCTCAAGTTTTCTGATTCCATATACACATATGTGTATAATGCAGAAGCTGGAGCCTCTCAGGTGGCATGTCAGAGAAAAAAAATTCTGGTTTCCTCCAATTTGGTTTACTTGGAGTCAGGCATTATATATATATATATATATATATATATATATATATATATATATATATATATATATATATATATATATATTGCGCTTATATATTCCTGGGACTTGAGACAAGGACTAGTTTGGATATGGAATAAATCCATTTCATAACCAATACCAGTGCTGGAGGTGTTTTATATTTCTAGTTGAAAGGACAGAATGTTAGTCTCAGGTCTGGGTCAGCACTATTCAACACATCAGAGCATTAGAAGGCATGTTCATTTATCCCCATGGGGCAGAAGTTTCCTTGACTTGGTTCTTCTCTGGTTTATATCTAAGGACTAAATATAAGTTATTTATGTTGGGAAGTTGTACCCTATACATCATTACCTGCTATGTGTTCTTGAAACACTGAATTTTGTATAAATTGAATTATATTTTAAGAATACTTGCTATTTGTAGGAATTAATTTTAATTTAACAAAACTTTACTAAGATAAATGTCGCTATTCTTATAAGTTGGTATTTTCTCACACTCTGCCAATGTCTCCTGTCTGATGTTCCCTACTTCCTGGAGTTACCCTCTTCTTTAACATCGTAAGAGAGTGGCCTGAGTTCCCCAGGCCTTATAATCTCACAAGTTAATGCCTTTTCCCAAAGATTTTAGACCAGTATTATCTAATAGAAATATGATATGAGCCACACATGGAATTCTAAGTTTTCTAGAAAGTAGATATATTAAAATGGTAAAAAGGCACAGGTATAATGAACTTTGAAAAGATCTATTTATCCCTATACACTAAAAATGTTATTTAAACATGTCATTAATATAAAACATGATAATATTTGCCATTCTCCCCCGCCACACACACACACACACACACAAATGCTTAACTACATATCTCATTTTGTACTGGTCACACTTCAGGTCACATCAAGTTAGTGGTTATCCTGTGCAACAGCAGAGTTCTGGAGATTCCTCCAGATTTGCATTCCTGTGGTCCCTTCTCACTCCAAAGTCTTGCCAGTATCAAGTTCTTAGGAGTGCTGTATGTCTTTGCATTGCCTCTCCTGACCCTGGACACTGCTGCTCTGCCTACATCTTCCAAAGTTCTTCTAACACGACAGCTGTTGTCAGCAGAGCAGACTTCACTGAAGGTTTGGGCTACTGGTGGGAAGTTAGAGCACTGAATAGGCAAGAAATGTCAAGTCATTTTCAGCCCATCTTCAGAACAAGAATTTCTCATTAGCCAGGGCCTGCCCTTTCATTTCTCTTCCTTCCCTTCCTTTCCCCCTCCTTTTCTCAAATGAATAGACTTTAATTTTTATAGAAGTTTTAGATTTACAGAAAAACAGCAGAAAGCACACACCGCTTTTCAAACTTATTCAGAACCTCATCGGCCACCATCTTGGTTTAGGGTTTCTTCTCTCTGCAAAGATCTTTGTTCACTCTGTTCCAGGAACTCCAATTTCCTTTTCCCTCACTGTCAGCTAGGACTTTAAATTTCCTTGGGACTTCTACTTTCTCTAACCATTATGATGATTTCCCAGGAGAGACAGAAGTCTTCTCCTTGCGGAACCATATTTACGTGCCAATCCAACTGATCCAAACAACATGGTGTAAACATCTTAAAACAACATTTTTGTTTTCTTCCTGTTACAGCTGATGTAGAGATGTCATGTTCAGATAGTGGGCCAATATCTCGGGATAGGATTTGGGGTAGGGAGCACTTGCTTTAAAAGCCTAGACATTTGGTCAAGAGCTGGTTGAGTGCAGAGAAGGAGCATTCAGATTCTAACTGTGACACTGTGGCCAGACAGAATTTCTCCCTTGAACTCTCTCCCCTTCTCCTCACCCTGCTCTCCTTTATACATATACTGTAACGGCAAAGCTTTATAGTTCTTGAATGGGACCAGAGGTTGCTTTCTACAAGGAGAAAGAAATCCTTAAAATTACCTGTAAGAATGAAAATGCAGAGATGAATGCTTTAGCTAAGAAAGGATTTTGAAAGGAGAGGGACTGAAAAATATATTGACCAGCTTACATAAGAACTAGGTAAATGGGAAGGTGGGAAAGGGTTGCTTTGGATTAATTAGTTCACAGTACAAAGTTAAACCAATAAGCAGTCTATGACTTCACAGATTTAGCTGTAACAGGATCAGGGTTGGTAAGCAGGAATTTTGTTTGTCAACCCATCTCAGTTCCTAAAATCTTGGGATCTAGTGGTCCAGGAGTTGTCTATCCAATGAGTAAATGGTAATTGAACTCCATGCAGGATATTATGCTCTGTACTGAGAATAGAAAGAGACAACACACCATGTTTGTAGTCATGGGGTATTTGAAGAGACATATAAATAAATAACATGTACAGATAGTATTGCATAAAAAGTACTGTGGTGAGAGATTAATAGCATGCAGGCTGGAGGCAAGGAGACCCCTAGAGGAGATATAATGTAGTCGAGGTGGAAGTAATGTAGGGTGGCAGCAGGTGATAGAGGAGACATTTGGCACGCCCTGGTGGAGTAGCTGTTAGGTCAATCTCCTCCAAAGGAGCACAGGCCACATACCCCTGAGTTCGAGTCCAAGTCCCGGGTCCAGGGGCAAACAACCAGTGTGAACAACTAAATAAAAATAAAATGTTTCTTCTTCCTCTCTTTTCCTGCCTGCCTGCCTGCCTATGTGCCTTCATTACTATCTGCAGGGAAGGAAGGAAGGAAGGAAAGGAGGGAGGGAGGGAGGGAGGGAGGGAGGGAGAGAGACATTTAACATTCAAAGTTAATGTGGTGGTGATGGGATTTGATGACTGACTGTATGTCAGGACCTAAGAAAGATCCAGGTCTCCAGCTGAGCTGCCTGGGTAGATAGATGTTTGTTACCAACTGAGACAATGTAGGCCCTGGATGGGGCAGTGCTGGGAGAGATCGGGACATGCGGAGACTGGGTACATACGGCACATTCAGAGCCCAGTTTAGCACTCAAGAGATACTGGTCTGTGCTGGCAAGAAGAATCTGAAAGTGTTTGGCATCTAGATAATGGTGGAGGCTACATGATTATGAAATTTTCCCAGAAAGGGCAAAAGGCGGGAGCTGAAGAATAAAGAATGCTGGCGTCTGGAGGAAGTAGAACCTAATTCCCTTGGAAAATGTACCCATCTGGTAATGAGCTGAGGAGGTGGTTTAATTAATGGATGGGTTCTATTATTAAAAGAAAAGCAGAGTCCCAAAGCTCCTGTTATTCTTTATAAATAACCCAGCATGCCTAAACTATGGCTGCAGGATTCTGGATTGAGCTATTCTTTGTCTTCAGTACTCAGTCGCTTTGTTTCTCATTCTTGTCCATGATTGACCATCATTCCACCAATTAAAAGGAGTTTTTTGGGAGGGTTTGTTTTTTGACAGGAAAAAAAAACAAGTGTTTTATGATGATATGATTTTATACATAGAAAATTGCCAATAATTTGCAGGGGATTATTTGAATAGGTAAAGTTTGTAAGGTGGCTAGATACACTTGCATTTTGCATATTAACCTACATTTTTCTTTCACTGAGGTGTAATGGATGTACTGGTTCCAGGTGTGTGACGCAATGATTTCTCATTTGTGTGTTGCAGAAAGATCATCACAACAAGCTTAGTGTCTTATCACCACACATCACTCCAGATTTTTTTTCTCATGATTTTCGGGTTTTGTTTTTTTTTTTAAAGAAAGGTGCAGGCAGGCAGGCAGGAAGAGAGGAGAGGAAGAAGCATTTTATTTCATGTTTTAATTTTATTTGTTCATAGTGGCTGTTTTCCTCCGGAGCCGGGACTCAAACCTAGGGGTATGTGGCTCCTTCAGAGGAGAGTGACCTAAGTGCTGCTCCACCAGGGCGCACCATTATGAGAATCTTTAAGATTTACTCTGTAAGCAACTTTCAGCTATGTAATAGGATAGTGTCATCTATAGTCAGCATGCTGTACGTTACATCCCATGACTTATTTTATGTTGAGAAGTTTATTTTCTTTGCTCTCTTTGACCTATCTTCCCCACCTTCCCAATCCCCAACCCCTGCCTCCAGTAACCAGCTGTTTGTTTTCTGTATCTGAGCTTCTATATGTTGAGTTTTTTGTTTGGTTTTGGTTTTGGTTTTTAGATCACTTCTCGACATAGAAGTGAGACCATATAGTATTTGTCTTTCTGTCTGACTTATTTCACTTAGCAAAATACCTTTTAAGTTTCATCCATATTGCTTCAAATGGCAAGATTTCATTCTCTTTTGGTCTGAATAATATTCCATTATGTGTGTTTTGCATTTTCTTTATTCATTCATCCACCAAATGGACACTTTGTTTGTTTCCCCATCTTGGCTATTGTGCTTAATGAAGATGGATGGAGATATGTCTTTTCAAGTTAGTGTTTGCATTTTCTTTGAATAAATACCCAGAAGTGGAATTGCTGAATTGCATGGCTGTTTTTTGAGGAACCTTCATACTGTTTTCCATAGTAGCTGCACCAATTAACATTTCCATCAACAAGGATTGTGCACAAGGGTTCCCTTTTTCCTCATCAAAGGAGCTTTTTTTTTAATGCTATCTGCTCATTTTGTGATGTTCTTCCAGTGATGTAGGTTTTTTTTGATGTCAGCATCATGGTTGTCCTACATATGGAGAGAATGAGAAACCCGAAAACTAATGAGAGGCATTTATTTCCATTAAAATGTAACTGTGTTGGCATTTGTATGGGATTCTTTCCTATTGGAATGATTTCTAACAGGGACAAAGGATCAATGTCTTGAACTTCTTAGTATCACTTTTAAGGTGAACTTGAATTCATTTTAATTACAGAAAGTACATATGTGTAATTCACTTAATCGATGTATTGTCCATTGTAATTATTATTTATCTTGAGCATCTTTTAGGATAATGTCCTGAATCTCTTCTTTTTAGCCAGTAAGTTCTAGAGCAGTTAGAAAAGACCAGGCACTGACAGACGGAGAGGGATTAACTTGCCAACTTTTCTGTTTTCAGCGAGCCTTTCTGTGAGTACCCTGTGTAAAATTTCAACTAATCCCAGATCACATCTCTTCCTGCCTTATCTGTCTTCCTTACCACTCATCATTATTTAGCATATTTTCTTTATCTTTATCCCCTACAAGAGAGTTGGCATCTTGAAGCAGAGACTTTGTTTTGTTCGCTGCTATTTACTCAGTGCTGAGCAATGCCTGACTCTGCAGGTGCTCAGTTAGGTGAACGAACAAATGAATGATGAACGATTAAAGGAACAATAACTATATATTTCTTGGGAATTTGAATATTAGTAAATGTTTCTCATCTTATAGCTAATGAAGATTTATCAAGTGTTTGCTGTGACATATAGTCTCAAATGGTTACTAGACAGTAACAATCTTCCAAAAAGGAACAGCATAAGTGGTGCTACCTCTCTTTGATGGGAGAACTTCCATCTGCCTGGCACATGTCACTGATGAGAGAGCCTCGTATTTTAAGACTCCAGTCAGGCATCTCGGGGCCAAGAGGCTGCTCTTACTAGATTCTTAGTGCTGGTATAGACTCTTACCTTTCTTTCTTAGACTTTTATGGACAGACTGGATGTGGTGCTCAAGGAGAAAACTGATAAAACTCCAATAAAATGGAAATAGCTTTGTCTACCTCCTAATTGCTGAGTTTGCACTTTTAATACCTATTTAGAGACTTAGTCAATCAGCAATTGATTTACAGGCAGAATTAACCAGGATATAAAAAAAATAAATGTGATCCAAATATATCTCCTCTCTCAACAAGTGAGAAACCACTTTCATGATATTTTTTGTTTATAAAAGGCTCATCCTCAGTATTTTATCTTTTCGATTTTATACCATGTTAAATGGTACCTAATAAAATTTTTTTTTTCATTGTTAAGCTTTTGAATTCCAAAGTAGAACAAGGTAAGAGTCTATCCATTCTCCAAAACACTGCCTAGCAATTTTGACAATTTGTTTGGAGATGATTGTCCACGGGTCTCTGGTGAGCAGAGACACTGGCATCGTTTTGTCCCCATTATCTTTATATAACTAACTGCCTTGGGAGGTGGAGACAGTGTTTCCCTCAGGAGGAGAGAGACGTTTGGTTTACTATCTACTATAGTAGAGAGCGTGTCTGTCTCCAGAGCAGAGAGTGGACAGGTTTTCCTGCAGCTCGCTGTGAAAGATTGGGGTTCCCCACATCTGGGGTTCCTTCTGTACCGCAAATCCACTGCCAGCGCAGCGTCCAGCCAGAGGATGCTCTTGCCCCCGGGGCACTTGTGACATGGGGACCAGTGACAAACACGGAGCTCATGCTGCCTTCTGGGAGGAATGAGGTCCTTCGCGTCTGACCCGGGACCTTCGTGTCTGCTGCCAGATCCACAGGACGAGGGCGGCCAACTTGCTAGCTTGCATGTTAGAGTCTCAGCTTCCTCACAGCTTTGACGACTCTGAGGTCATGTCCACGGAAGCTTATTTCTTGAGAAAAGGGTGTGTATTGAAGTTTACCCAACTCTATCAAGGAATAACGTAGTTTCTAAGAAAACGACTTGTCTAACAAAGGCTAGGGGAGTAGTAATGCTACAGACGAAGGGAACCGGCTATTTTTTCCAAGCACTTTTAAAGCAAGCATTGACCTAGTCTTACCGCTTTTGGTTTTCTGGCCCCAAAGCCCCTGTTCAGACCTCATCTCTATGTTCACTATTTAGTGACCATATCTGATCTTATGATTTAGCCTTGTGATCTGCACCCTGATGTGACCAACTCTACCGTCTGCCCTACGGTCCAGACTGGGGTCTTCAAAAGCCTTCTCAGCTTCGCCAATGGGCATCTCAAAGCTCACTCCGACTACCAGTCCCCACCTCACCCACCCTTGTTCTCCAGTCTTAACTCTTCTTTCACATGCCACAGTGCTCTACCAGCAAGTCCTACCACCTCCGTCTTCATAGTGTATATAAAATCTGACCACTTATAGTGATCCCAAAGATAACCACCCTTTTCCAAGCCACCATCATGTCCTGCGTGGATAAATTATTTGATCAGCTCTCCCTCATCTGCCCTCACCAATTCCTGCAGCTTATACTCAATGCAATAGTTCAGGTGATCCTTACAAAAAAGAAAAACATAGAGTCCTGTCTCCTTTCTAAAGAATTTCTCCATGGTTCCAGGTGAAATCCAAGGACCTTAATTTGACCTCCATAGCCCCTCCCCAATGTTACTCTTTGAGTTCATCTCCATTTGGGAGATGAGATTTTCTCCTTGATTCACTCTGCTGAGCTACACTGGGCTGTTGACTGTTCTTAAATAAACCCACTACTATACAGCCTCAGGACCTTTGCACTTCCTGTTCCTTTTTCCTAAAAGGCTTTTCACCTGAGCATATGCCTGGTGCCCTCCCTCACTTCCTTTAGGTCTCTTCTCAAATGTCCCTACTCAGTGAGTTCATCCTTGACACTGTGTGTGTGTGTGTGTGTGTGTGTGTGCATGCGCGTGCTGTGCAGATGCTTATGTATATATGTGTATCTCCATGTACATACATGCATATATATGTATTTATATGAGTTAGGTTACGTTTGATTGTTTATTGCTATCTCCCCCACTAGTAGATACCAGTGGGGTAGGAGGTTTATCTCAACAAACCTTAAAAAAAGCCTAGTTTACAATAGTCGCTTGTATGAAATGCTTATCATTGAGTGATATACTAATTATAGATCACTATTTCTAAATTATTAAGTCCATGTCACCAAGACCTGATTTTAATCACTGTTTTTCTTTTAAGTGTGGGAAGGAGGAAATTGTTTTCCCTGGTTCCCAGACACAGCATTTCTCACACAGAGGCAAAATTATTCTTTTTTGTATCCTCCTTTCAATCGTTCTAGTATCATGAAGAAGGCTCTTTATCGCAAAGGGAGAAAACTTTTGGGCCCAGGGCCTTGACCGGGCAATGATATCCAAGCTCAGTTTAATTACACTGTTGATATATTTATTTCTACAGATTATCTGCAGGGGATGTGAGCCTGGAGGTTTGGGTTTCTGGTAGTAGTATGCATTTGCCTTTTAAAAGTACAACTGTACTTTTAAAATGTGCTGAATTTTTTAAATTAAGGAAATAGAATAGAGATCAAAATGATAGCAAAAATATAGTGAAGACGGTGATGAGTGAAATTGGACAAGTTTGAGAAATACGCTTAGTGGTAAGTGCCTGGGTTTGCATCTGAAGTGGTAAGGCTGTTTCTGTGTGATGGGGACTTGTGAATGGGATTAGGGCCCTTCTAAAAGAGACCCCACAGAGCTCGCTCACCCCTTCTGCCCTGCAAGGGACAAGTGAGAAGTCTGTGACTCAAGAAGCGGCTCTCATCAGACACCAAATAAGAAGCCACCTTGACCTGGGACTTCTCAGACACCAGAACTATGAGAAATAAATTTCTGCTGTATATGAGTCATGCAGTTTATGGGATTTTGTTAACAGCCTCACTGGACTAAGACAGAATATCGTTACACGCTCAGATGGAGTAGCGGTTAGGTCAATTGCCTCCGAAGGAGCACAGGGCACACAGCCCTGGGTTTGCTTCCCAGGCCTGGGCAGAAACAACCAGTGTGAACTACTAAATAGTTATCTCTCTTCTCTCTCTTCCTGCCTGCATCATGCCTTTGTTTAATTTTTAAAAAGAGAATATGGATCAGATATTCAAATAGTCATATTATTATGATCAGTGCAGTGAAGGGGATAAAAGGACACATGGGCAAAGCTGTGAGTGAACACAGGAGGAATTTGGTGTGTTATTTTGGAGGGGCAGATGGTCAGGCAGTGCCCCCCGCCACCCCTACCTCTTCAGGAATAGAAAACTGAGCTGGCATAAGAAGAATGAACATAACACAGCCACTTCATTCCTCCTCGTCATAAAAGTTAACTAAATGGACTTGATTATTCCCAAGAATGGGCTTCACATTCTTTTCTTACTAAAAGTCACTTTGGTTTTGCACAAATCAGCCCACATATCCTGATACTTCATGGCTTTCAAATCCTTAACATGTGAAGTGTTTGTAGAGACTCAGCTCTCCCTGGGACTCGGGGGGGTCGGAAGACGCATATGATACTGCGTCTACCGCTGAAGAACCTGTGACCTGGGGGAAGCAGCGTGTTGATGAGGGGAACTGTGGCAGGACAGGCAGAGGAGAGTGGTCCAGAGCTCAGGTGTGGTGGGCCAGAGCTGCAGGGGTCGCTGGTGGCTGAGGATGTTGCCGAGGAAGGAGCCAGATATGGTAAGGTGTGGATGTTCCAGAAAGCTTAATGACCGTTCTGGGGCTGAAATGGAGGAACATGCTAAATGTGATGGGGTAAGATCTGCCTTGCTCGAGACACTGGGCAGTGAAAACAGGGTTTGGCTAGAAGTGACATTGACTTTCATCCTGGCATGTAAACTTCCTACCAGAAATGAATGGAACCATATCTCTATTGTCATTTTAAAGACAGCATTTTAAACATTAACTATAGTAATTATTCCTTAAAAAAAAAAAAAAAAGAAGGAGTGTTATATGTTATTGATAACCACATAGTATTTTAAAGATTTTTGAACATTAGGTGTCTGGGGAAAAATTTTTTTGTAGAAGAAAAGTACAGACAGGGTTGAAGGCAAACAGAGGCAGGTAGGAAGAGAAGGAAGAAGAACTTCATTTATTTTGTTTAAGTGTTTATCTTGGTTGTCCCCACCAGTCCTGGGACACAAAACCAGGACCTTGGGATGTGTGTGACCGCACCCAACCCCTGCTCCACCAGGGCGTGCCTGTGAAAAATTTTAATAATCAAATCATATAAGCCCTTCTCTTGAGAAAGTAGCATTATCACATTGTCCATGTTTTTAAAAATAAGCAAGTTTGCTGTCCTGAATAGAAAATCCACTTATTCTCCCATAAGTATTTTCTAAGTGTAGATACAGTCCAGCCTTCTTCAGGAGTCTGTTCTCATTTGTAATTGCCTCTATGGGTATAGCTGTGAGCTTATCTCACCTGTATCTCACAGTACAGGTAAAACACACTCTTCCCCATTTTGTCCTCCTTAGGTGGAAAAGACATTTTTACTGATTTCATTAAAATAGCTTACCATCCACTTAAAGATCATTATTACCTTTTCCTCTTTTTCTTCATTCTATTCCTAATTCCATATACTTTTTTTTCTAAAGCAATCTCTCTCTGACCCTTAATTATTCCTACTGCTACTCATTCTAGTTTCACCAGCCCCAGTCTTATTCTCTAGGCCTAATCCGACCTAAATATAAATTGAAATGAGCTGTTACACTACAGTCAATGTCGGTTACGCCAGAATCTCAAAAGACTCAAGAAATTGGGAAGGGTTGTTACTATCTTGACACCACTCTCTTGATGCCATTTAGGTCCCTTCAGAAGCAAAGACAAGATTACTGGTTCAAAGTCGCATTGAAATGCCCTTTATCTAGCGGTGTGCCAAAGGCACTTGGCTCTGCCTACAGCGCCAGTCACCAGCCTGGTTTCAAGCAATGTGAGAGGGGGAAGGGATAGTAAATTTCCATCTTAGTACAGTGGAGATAAAAAGCAGGATAAGTGGTCTTTGCTTCAATAGACTTCAAGGAGATGAGGAGAAAATCACAATGGCAGTGTATGGAGTGTTTCCAGACCACAGAAACGAAGAGTCAGATGTCAGAAATGAACCTGAACCCCGAGGAGGCATTGCAGGAAGGGACTG
Source organism: Solenodon paradoxus (assembly GCA_004363575.1). Taxonomy (NCBI): domain Eukaryota; kingdom Metazoa; phylum Chordata; class Mammalia; order Eulipotyphla; family Solenodontidae; genus Solenodon; species Solenodon paradoxus. The sequence goes on from RJWH01001912.1 coordinate 236,743, forward strand.
GACTGTCAGCTTCCTCGGGAGTCAAAGCCGAGTGCAGCCGGAGAGGCTGTTGGCGTTGGCGTGGGCAGGAGGCGACAGGAGGTTTCTGTCCAGCAGGGGTCAGGGGAGGGACAGTTTGGAGTGAAGTCCAGAAGAGTGTTTGGTAGAAGCGCGGGCTTAAGTGCAAGATCCGAGAGCTGGGTAAAGCATGCGGGAGATCAAAGCAGCCTCTTCCCAAATTAATTTGGAAGCGGTGAGCAGGGCAGGCTGGGCAGTGGAGAAGCTAGAGACAAAGAGCCGGTTAAGGGTTACTAGACCCAGGAGAAGTGCTTTGTGGTTGCCGGTAAACACGTCCGTGCACCGGGCTCTCTGTACAGGGCCAGGCTGTAGGCCCGTGTAACTCCCGCTGATGCTGTTTCCCGGGCACCTGGAAGTTCACAAAAGCCAAAGCTACGTGACCCAGCTGTGTCTGGGGACTGAAAAGAGGGGCAAATGGAAAAGAATATAGACGTAAATGAAGCTTACCTGTGGGCTTCACATGCCAGCGCGCAGCCTAGTTTGAGAGAGGCTTACCTGGAACAGGTGAGGTCCGATACCCATAGCCAGCCTTTCATCTCGTCCTTGGCACATTTGTCAGCCTTTTGACTGATATTTCTCCTGATTAAATAAGCTACGTGATCAGGAAAGACTTTAACACTTGTTTCTGTGTTATCAACCAAATCTTAGAAAACAAAATCAACACTACATGGAGCAAGATATTCTAGGTGATAGCTTTGTGATATGAACTGGTTGTGATTAATATTGTTTGCACATGAAGTTTCACAAGTTACAAAAAACTTACTATGTGGTCAAATATTTTATTAGTAAGTAGGGATTGAAATGATTCTCTTCCAACCAAAACTCTTCACTTATTATGGTAGACCCAAACTCTGGGCTAAATCCAGCCCTTCCAGTACCTTGCTTCGGGGTCCATTTTGCCATCTAGGTGAACTTCGATCTTCTTTTCCAGAAGTGGTCATTGATTTTGCCAGGTATTTTGCCAGGTCATTGATTTTGCCAGGTATCATGTGAAAAATGATTTAAATAAGTTTTATAAGACTTAGTATTTGCTTCCAGGATGATACATTAGCAAATAGTTATTTCTTGGGGGGGAAGCTTCCCACTGACATTATTGCTTCAGTGTCGGTTCAGCTGTTTTGAGCTCTGGTTTGGAGCACAGAGTACTTTCAAGCTGCAGTGCATGGCACTTTCAGACACGTGCTCTGGGTTTGTGCAGAGCTAAGACTGATTCAGTGAGACCCCACACAGCAATGATACTTTGGCTGGTTTGGAAAGATGCCTGCTTTTGTGTTTTTTTTGTCAAAGTCTAGCCTTTGTATTTTCTATGAAGAAAGAGTTTGAGGAAATGAGTGGTATAGCATCTTGGATGAAATAAATTAAAAAAAAATTATCATTGAAGTGACATTGCATTAGAACATTATGTAAATTTCAGGTATTTATTATTATATATAAACATTGGCATATACTATGCAATATAAACTGCTAGGAGTCCAATTCTCTCCACCATGTAATTGACCTCTTTTACGAGATTTACCCACCACCTCCCCCTTCCTTTCTGGTAACCACAAATCTAGTTGTATAGTCTAAAAGCTCAGTTTTCAGAATTTAGTTGGTTCTTTTTTTATTTTTTAATGCACCACATGTGGGTGAAATCTGACACCATGCAATTCTTCTAAAGTTTAGTTGGAGGAGGAGGTGGAGAAGAGGATGGGAATTCAGTGCTAATCCTCCAGTGAGGTGTTACAGAGGTCCACCTCCCGCCTCTGCCTCTGTCCCACACTCAGTTCCAGCACTTGGTGGCACAGGAGGGACAGGGATGGCTCTGGCCCAGGTGGGTGGGAGAGCATTTTTGAGCTGTCTAAGGCTAAAGTAGTGCTTCAAAGAACACATGACCCTCATCACTGGAAAGAGCAAGTAACCAAGGTCTCAGCCATTTTAGGCTCCTCTTCACTGATGCAAATTCAGAAGGCCTCCTGACCCCCCATTTAAATTTTTGTGCTGCTCAAAGCTTAATCAAAAACATTGGTCATGTTTGCTCAACATCCCTCTATTCCTGGTATGAAACGATTACAACACAGATGAGAGCGGCAGCCGGGCAGAAAGATTTAGTCCACTGATACAGATGGAGAAAACATCTGCTGCGTTTTATCCCTAACACTCGCTTTTGGACAGAGTTCGTTGCTGTTGTTTTATTTTTTGCTTAAGAGAGGAAGGAAGGAAGAGGAGAAAGAAACGTCTGTATTTATTTATTCGGTTAGTTATTTTTATTTTTTAACCTCCCGTCCAAACTTGGGTCCTTGGGCTTTGTATGGTCCGTACACCCATGTCTCAGCCCCCTGAGCGACCAGGGTGCGCCCCTGGACGGAGTTTTAAGTATTACCTAGTCTCCCAAATCTTTGGCAGTATGAACGAGTTGACGGGTGGATGGAATGTCCCTAAATGAATTTGTGGCAACATAAAACATAACTGCTATTTTTAGGCAGTTGAAGCAATCATTGCTGCTATAACTCTGTTTGTGTCACTGAAGTGTCACTGTTTTCACTTTCTTGCTTGTTCCCCTCTTGTCCCCGGTATTTTTACACCACAGGCTGGTAGGCTTTTTTTTTTTTTTTTTTTTTTTTTAAGAAATGCTTTAAGATTCTGAAATGTGCCTGTTACTAATTTTATGACTTTGATGTAAAATTGTCTGGATGTACATATTCCTACCTCACCACTCAGTGGTATCCAGCAATTTGGAGGGAATGGACTCAAGGACATCGCAGCAGCAAAGCCTCTGGCTGTGTGTTGCCGTGCCTTAGTGATGGCAAAGCAGGCAGGATTCAGTGGGCATCTGTTTTAAAGGAAAGGTGCAGCAGGAATGAAGGAGAGTAGGCAGGCAGGCAGGAGGAGAGAGGAGGAAGAAGCATTTTATTTTGTCTTTAGTTGTTCACAGAATAGCTATCTCTTCTCAGACCCAGGACTCAAGGAGCCTGGGCTCCTTCGGAGGCGATTAACCTCACTGCTGCTCCACCAGGGCGCACCAGAGTAGACATGTTTTAAATAGCTGACTATTGCAAAGGAAACCATTTATCTTTCACTAGTATCTCTATTTTTTTAATGAATGGAATCTCTGCTTTTCCCTGGGTATATGATAGCTTTCAGCTAAAACAAAGACAAATGGAAGACCCAAAGCGAAAAATCTGAATCTCTTCTACTGAAGTTTGACCTTACAAATTGAGAGTTTGTGATCATTTGGATGTGAACCGTTTTCTTTGTGCCATCAGTTCAAAGTATTTGCAAAGATGTTACATTGAAACAGATCAAAACTTTTAAAAAATTTTAAATTAACCTTTAGATATTTTTGATGAAAAGGAGTAACCCCTTTGTCAAAGTGTAATTTTCAAAAAGTTAAATATATGGCTCTCATACAAATATAGAATGAGGATGTATCGCAAATGCATTCAGCTTGTTAATGAGGAGGCCAGCAGGATGCAAAGCTGCTTCTAAGGAGAAGCGAAGGAATGGATCTTAAAGACACTCACTCAAGAAAGCATGTTGGCATCAGATGCCTGGGTGAGGCATGAAGCAGATTAGCAGTGCCACAGAATGATGAAACTGGACGGGAAAACATTGGCATTGCTCCTGGCCAGGAATTTACAAGTTACCATTACTTGTGATGTCTGGGGTCTTTCCTCAGTAGTAAAGAGTTTATGAAACACGGATCCAGCGCCCTGGACAATAATTGTCCTTGGATGAGCTCTTACTCTCTAATCCAAGATGACATGGGAAGAGAACGTCTCTCCCTGACCTTGTTTTATATCATTTTTCTTAGAACCTTATTATCAAAGTGAGCGTCCACTTATATGAGATAACTTGAGGAGTCACATTCATAGACAGAAAGTAGAGTGGTGTTTACCAGGGGCCGGGGGAGGGGAAGAATAGGAAGCTGTTTGATGGGCACAGAGTTTCAGTTTTGCAAAACGAAGAGCGTTTGGGGACGAGTGGTGTGATGGTTACCCACCAGTGTGAAGGTGCTGAATGCCACTAAACTGTACACTTCAAAGTGATGTAGATGCGACACGTGTCTTCTGTGTATTTTACCACAATTCAGTACTTGTAAGTGACATGCGCAAAGATATGTGAAGAAACTCTTCCTGATTCTTCATCCTGCTGAGATGACCCATTAAATAACCCGGTATGTGTCAACTCATTTTTCCTTGTTCATAAAAACTTAAGTAGGCTTATTCAAAAATGGGATTTTGAAAAATCTTTATTCGGTGACATTTGTTCTTTCCACTTAATGACTTATTATGGACGGGCCTCTGGGTTGTGAGTATTCATCTAATCCATTGTTTTCCTTAGCAGCTCCATAGACTCGATAGGAATTTGGGTTGTTTCCAGGTTGTTACTGTTTTGCTACTACAAACACTGTAATAATAACGTTGTTTTTGCTACAAGAGAGTGATGCTGTAAACCATAATCTAATAGGTGACAGCAAGAAGGCAGAGGAGCGCGTGATCAGAAAAAACATGTCATTGTGAAAATGCATTTAATTGGTCAGTTGAAGATTTTGTTATAAAAGCAGGGGAATGACTAGAGCTTCTGTTCTATTGAAAGGACAGGAAGACTAGCAGAAGATTACGGTGGGAGTCGGGTGGAGCGGGTGAGAAGCTAAGGTTTGTTTCAAATATGCAGTGTATGAAATAGGCATGTGATCTCTGTGCCCAGCAGGCAGTGAAGCTTAGGGAGATGTCACAGAGAGAGACACGGATTTGAGACTGCCTTGCACAAGTCGTGTTTGAAGCTCTGAGTGCTGTTCCCAGGAAGGCCTTATATTCTAGAGGAAGGAGACGGCGCCCGTGGAAGTGACTGTGAGGGGTCTGGCTGAGGAGACTGGTCAGAGGAGGAGAAGGAACAGGTAGAGGCAAACAGGGAGAGTCTGAAATGATGTCACAACTGCAGTCATGCATCACTCAACGATGGGATACGTTGAGGAATTCATCATTCAGTGGTTTTCTTGTGTAAACATCCTAGAGTACCGATATAAACCTAGATGGCATGGCCTACTATGCGCTTAGGCTGTAATAAGCTGTCGTCGTTGTCATCTAGTCATTATTCTGCACGACTGCAGTCCATTCCCAGGAAATGTCATCTTGCTAAGTCTCCTTGAGGTATTAACAGCATAGACTCTCCTCTCACTGTCTCGAATGACCCAGGCTTGGTGTCTCTTCAGATGTGTATAAACCTGTGTATAAACCACCAGAAGGAGTGGTCCAGTGGGGTTAGCCTAGTTAGGGCACTGTTTTGAATGTAAGGACTAGATCAAATCAAATAAAGGGCACAATTGGGTTATAGTTTGGCATCTCTTTTTTTTTAAATTTATTTTTTAAGGAAAGGTATAGGTAGGAATGAAGGTGAGCAGAGGCAGGCAGGCAGGAAGAGAGAGGAGGAAGAAGCACTTGATTTATTTTATTTATTTGTTCATCTTGGTTGTTCCCTCCATGAACCTGGGATCTTGGGATGTATGTGGACCCAGCCCAACCCCGACTCCACCAGGGCTTGCAGATATCTCTTTAGAGCAGTTACAAAGCCTTTTGGGTTTTTTTTCAAGAGAGGAAAAAACTACAGGAGTGAGGGAAGAAGAGAGAGAAGGAAGGAAGAGGAGGAAAAAAATATTTTTATGTATTTTATTTATTTGTCTATTTTGACTTTTTCCCTGGACCCTGTCTTTTGGACCCCAGTTCTTTACATGGGCCACACCCCTGCTGTTTCAGCTGCTTGAGCCACAAGGGAGTTCCCCCAAAGGCCTTCTGAAAGGATATAGTAGGTTCATGTAATTAGCACTTAATTAATTATGTCCATTTTTCAAGATCATGTGAAGGCTGCGTGGAGGTACCTGAGGAGGCAGCAAACACAAGGAATTTCTAAAACATTTTGAATGACGTTTGAAGTTGTCTCAGCAATCTGTATTAGCATTAGCTACTTTTATAAAAGGCCTGTGAAAGTTCTAAAGCCACCCTTGGTGACTGGAGGAGGGAACAAAGGGAATTCCAAACTGTCCAAAAACATTGTGTTGTCCCATCCCAGGGCTTTGGGAAAACCCACGCTGGGAAGAGTAACCGAGTCAGCAGAAACACTGATGCCCCTGAGAAGTGAAATTGCGAAGTCTGAGATTGGATTCAAATTCATTCAAAAATTGCCTTAAAAGTGGGAGGAGGTGTTTCCAGAATTACCTTAGATACAGGTTGGAGGTTCCCGACAAAGAATTTAAAGGAGTAAAACTGAGAACTCTCACCCATGAAATGCTTTGTTATCTTGTGGGAAAATAAGAGATCTTGAGGAAAGTCTTGAGGTGCTCTGTGAGCCTGGTGCCAGGGGTATGTTTACTGCCAGTGAAGGAATTTGCTGTTGGCATGAGGCATTCGAACCTGAGCAGCCTTGACTCTCAGGACCCATCTGGTTAGGAGCAGGTGGGAGAACAGTGAGGACACTGGCAGGTTAGGAAGGCAGCAGGTGGTGAACAAGCTGTTTTCTAGGTAATGTGATCACAGATCTATTTATAGGGCGGTTGTTTGCAGGCGTGATGGGCTCAGACCATTATCTTGGATTACTCGACTATAAATTACATAGTAGGAGTTCATATCTGTGGAATATTCAGCTAGACAATGATGGATTTTTCTGGGAAAGATGGTGTGTAGGTTCCAGGTCACCTTGAATAGGTGTGATTAGGAGCGACTGCTAACTGGGAGTGGTGGAGTACTTGTCTTAATCGGTATCTGACTGCTCAGCGCTAGGTCATCTAGATGCAGTAATGAATCATAGGAACTAATTAGGGGACCTTTGGAAGGGTTCTAGCGGTGCTGAGTGGTTGAACTTACTCCTTCCTACCCCAGCTCAGTGCCTCTTCTAGCCGATTGCAGGAATAATCAAGAAGAAGCCTGGGTTCTTTGCCTAAGGCCCTTTATTGTGTAGGACTCACCCAACCTTGGGAATGGAGAAGTTGTAATTGGAGATTTCCAACTTTGGCTGTTGCTTTCAGGCATTTGACTATGAAACTGTTTACTCGCAGGGGTTGCTTTAGGTTTTGTTTTTGGACAACTTACTATGCCCCTGTTCTGGTTGTGTCTGAACATGTAGACCATGCTCCTGGCATCCCAGCCCCTACTTCTGTGTCCCATCTCCATAACTCACAGCTACAGATCTGAAAGAGACACCAAAAACCCAGTCCCAGCAAAGCATCCTTGTATGCATGTACTGAAGTCCTGAACAACAGTTTTTTCTCGGACACATTCCCATTTCTTTCCTCTTTTGCCTGTTCATTTTCATCTCTATAATCTGTAAAAACTTGGCTTATCCTGTTTACCACACAAAGAGAAAATGAAACATCTGAATTTTTCATAGTCATGGGAAAGTAATTCCAAACTGTGAATAAATAGACATTGGACATTTCAGTTACTGCTGGGATAGTGGGGATTTATTACTCAGCTCAGCAGCAGTCTTAGCAGTTGTGCGGGCAAGTCACGGGTACCTTTCCTAAGTAGCATTGCCAGGGCCACCTTGGTTCACATTTGAGACAGCATGAACCAGTGGTATCTTTCCATCAAAGACTGTTTATCTCCAAATCTTAGACATACCAGAGAAGTCATTGAGACCTAGCCAGTGGGTTTTGCTTGTATGAAGTATTGCATAGCTCCCAAAGGGAGGAAAACAAAAGGGGAGGGAGGCAAAAGAGAACTCAGAGCCCAGCAATAAACAGCTCTTTATACCAGTCCCCTCCCCTCACCCCAGACCACTGAGATCATAGGGTAAGTCACCAGCATGCAGTAGAACACAGTCACCGCCCAGCAACTTGGCAGCTGATGACCAGATGTAAACTTGCCTTTCCGCAGTGTGCGGCTGTGACCTGGCACAAGGAGGCTTCTTCATAAAGAACGGGGAGTATCTCTGCACTCTGGACCACCAGCGGATGTATGGGACACGCTGCCATGGCTGTGGGGAGTTCGTGGAAGGAGAGGTGGTGACCGCCCTGGGCAAGACCTACCACCCCAACTGCTTTGCTTGTACGATCTGCAAGTAAGTGATGGCTTCCCCCACGGAGGAGGACTGGGTTCAGCTGCCAAGGCCTGGGATAGACATCTTTTGTCTTGAGTTGCACTTAGTCTTAAAATATTTTTTAAGGTGAAATCCTGCTATTTGCAACAACATGGATGGAACTAGAGGGGATTATGCTCAGTGAAATAAATCAGAAAGAGAAAAACAAATACAAATGTATTCACACAAATGTGGAATATCAAAAAACAAAGCTAAGGAATAGACAAAGCAAAAACCAATCCTTGGGCATGGACAATAGAACTGAAGTTACCAGTGGGGATGGGCATAGAGGGGGTGGGAGCAAGGAGTGGTAGGGTCCAATGGACAATGGTAAAGGACTTTTGGTAATTTGGTGGTGGCCAGGGGGTGTTGACATATACTTAGGATGATGAGGCTGCACATGTGGGCTTATATTTCGTAAATAAAATTTACCTCAGTAAATATGCCAGTGAAAAAAGAAAACAAATGGACAAAACAAAAATTAACCCTTGGACTCAGACATCAAAACTGCAATTACCAGATGGGGAGGGACGTGGGGTAGGAACCAGGGGTAAAGGGGGTCCAGTGGACAGTGCTGAGGGACCATTAGAAATGTGGGGGTGGGCTTGAGTGTTATCCTAGAGTTGATGAGAAATGAACTTGCCTGTCTAAAACTTAGTGTTCATGGCAATGTTAGCTCAATAAAAAATATTCTTTGTTGTGATGTGTTCTTAGATTTCTTTATCTTCTGCTATATTTTCACTCTTAGTCAAAAAGTACTTTATTGGCAAACTTTACACATTATGTCCACCACTAATATATCAGTGATTTGAAATCAAGTCTAAAATCACCAACTCTAAGTTTCAAAAGACTTGGAGCAACGAAACCATTGGGAGAAAATGACATAACTGCTTGGAGAGATAAAGCTTCTTTGGAATTATAAATCCTGATGTGTGCATGGGCATGCACATGGGTGTGTCTAAGATAGTTGGTGTAAGAGAGTCTCATTTCCTCTGTAGCCAGGGTGGGCAAACGATGCCCCTTGGACCAAGTTAGACTCAACTCTTGTTTTTATAAAGAAAGTTGTATTAGCGCACAACCACACCCGTTTGTTTACTGACTGCCTGTGTCTGCTCTTCAGCCACAGAGACAGAACCGAGTAGTGATGATGGAAACTGCATGATCTGCAACGTCTAATAACTGATTTACAATCTAATCTTTGGGAGAAATGCTTGCGGCCCCCACGCTATAATTTTTTATTGTCTGCCAAGGTTAACTCTGTTTCTACACAACTTGGTTCAGATGGTCAGTCAGACGGAAAATGTGCGAGTGGGAAACTGGTGTTTTGAGCACTACACATTACAGCGCTTGCGAGGGTGTGATTCCACGAGTGAGGACACGCACCTCCAGGGTCAGCTGCTTCGCCAACCCGTTCTCTGTGGGCAGCCCCGGGCCTGTTGGAGTGCTGGTGATGGCCGTGCGGCCGCTTTGCCTACCTTTCAAGCAGCTACGGTGCATTAGAGGCTCTTGTTTTGTTTTTCATCATTTCGCATTTCTAGGCCAGAGAGACTTAAACTCTAGAAAGAGAGATTTAATTTTATATAATTATCAAGCCAATATTCATACATAATCACAAGATTTAGATGAAACAGAGTAAAATTATTTTAACAACTTTAAATATTTCTCAATTTCTAAAAACAATCAATTTAAAAAATTCTAGATGAACGAGCCTGAAAATTGCTCCATGCTTCATCAAGCGCAGGCACCCTGTCCCCGGATGTTTGCGCCCCTTGCTAATCTCCTGTGGTGCTGCGCGATGATCATCCCACCTGGGTCGGAGGCCCCCTTTACAGTTTACAGATTGTCTTAGCGCAGAATTATTAACCTCCTGGCCAGTCTGTGAAGTCAGTGAGGAGTTAACATCCCTGCTTGCGGGTGACTCTGAGTCCCCGAGCTACCGGACTTTTCCAGTCCCTAACATTTAAACTCCGGTGCTTCGACTCTAAATCCCGTTCTCTTCTCTTACGAAGTCATGCAGACAACAGAAGGAAGTGAACCCACGTGGGCAGAGGACAGAGGGGTGGGGAAAGTATTGAGGTGTCGTTTATAAAATAAGAAAGCTCAAAGTTCAAAAGACCTGGCTCATGTGGAGAACTGCAGTCCAGCTCATCCTGTCGTGGATCCATGTGTGGTTCATGGCTGAACATATAAGCATAGACGAGAGGTGAGACCTGGACAGGTGGGCCGTGAGGCACCTGGACGTGATTTAAAGCGGCGCTCACTCTCCGGGTTGTGAGGGCAGACTCAGTTCCTGAGAGATAGGGCCTCCTTAAGTGCAGCACCCCAGATATCTCTCAAGCCTTACCTTCCCCGTGGCCCTGATCAGAGGCAAAGACCCTTCTCCCAGAGCAGATTGCAGGTACATTCCGGTTTGACTGAGTGTGACGCAATAGACCCACTGGCATCCAGGGTGTGGCTTGAAGTATTAAAGATACAGTAAGTTCTGAGTTGGTGGACCTCACCTGTACCTGCCTGTGGCCTGGTCTCCCTACCAGGTCCATCCAGACCAGCCACTTAACCTCTCTGAACCTTATGTAGATAGAAAGTAACCAGCACCAGGATAAGACAGGAGACCGCTTCAACTCAGCACTTGTAAAGTTGGGGGGTTTAAGAATTTAAAACTCGCTGTACCAAGCACATTGTCAGTTGTTGAAGTCCGGACGTGCTACTGTACGTGAATCACAGTTCGTCGCCAACGGTTAGGCCACCAAAAGACACCTTGTAGGTGTTATGCTTGTGAGTTTTTCATTTCCCAATTGACAGCAACATGCATTTGAAAACACAAGTTGATGAAGACACTGGCAAAATCATTTGCAGGGAAGCAGGCATGGAAACTGTTGTATACTATTAATTAATGACTGTTTTTGAGAGGTTACCTGCCCATGGAACAGGGAAAGGAAGCAGCTCGTATACGTGCACAAGGCACTGTTTTTGCAAAGTGGGCTGTACTGAGGACTGTCTAGTGTGAAAAGAAATGATCTTGCTGAAAAGGAGTTAATACTCATGTATTTTTTTAAAGGAAGGGTGCAGACAGGAGTGAAAGTGAGTAAGCAGGTAGGAAGAGAGAGGAGACGCTCTTTAATTATTTATATTTAGTTGTTCACATTGCTTGTTCCCCCACCAGCGCAGGTCTTGAACCCGGAGCCTTGGGAGGTAAGCGGCACTGCTCTAGGTGTACTACACTGCTAGGCCACCAGGGTGCGCCTGCTAACACCCGTTTTTAAAGCAGTGTTTCTAGCATTTTCATATTTCTCCATGTTTATAATGGACTGGGTCTCCGACACCAGGAAACATCCAACTCCCCCATTCAGATGTCCAGCATAAAGTTTATCTCGCATTATCATTATTATGTAAGTCTAGGTACGGTCCCCAGGAACCACAGAGTTAATGCTTAACCTGTGACCAGGTCTCTTGTGGGAGGGACCTTAAGCTTGCCTAGGAATTTATGGCATTTAAAATGCTTCTTCATGAAGGCTTTTCCATTTGGGAAATGGAAAATTTTAGTGTGTATTCCCTGTGAGGCTACTTGGAACATCCCTCCACTACTGAGTAGAGGTAAACGACTCCTTTTACTGTCTGGTTGCGTACGAGTGGTGCATTCTCACTTCAAAATGAGGCACATTTATTTGTTTGGACGATATCCAACTGGCTGGCTTGGTTGAGTCTGCATTTCAGACATCTTGGCTGGGGTTCCTCTAAGAAATGAATTGGCCCCAGAGGGCAGCAAGCAGAAGGAGTGAGAAAAAGGAATGAAATTGCTGGAGTAACCTTGAGGGCGATGTCTTTCTGTCTCCAGGCGCCCGTTTCCACCGGGAGACCGAGTCACATTCAATGGAAGAGACTGCCTCTGTCAGCTCTGTGCACAGCCCATGTCTTCCAGCCCGAAGGAAGCCTCCTGCTCCAGCAGTAAGTGCCCAGCTCCCTGCTGACATGAATTCCTTAAGCCCTCACAGGTAGCCAGGCAGGTGCCTTTCTTTATGAGAACCTGTAAGCTGGAGCTAAGCATAGTCTGATTAAAGAGTTTTTTTGTTTTGTTTTTAACTATAAATCATGAAGTCTTCATGCAGGGAGATACATCTTGCCTCTTTCAAAAAGACATACAAAGAATTGGACACCAAAATGGGCATTTTAATATCAACAAATGACAGGAAATTCTAAAACTCTGTCTTAAAAATGTCTGTCTCTAGTCATGAGGCTGATAGGTGAGACGAATTGGTAGTGATGTGATTTCTCTCTCTATGTATGAGCAAAGTTATCCTTCCTGTGACGAGGACAAATGTGGGTATATGTGAGGATTTAAATGTAGTTCTAATTATTCATTATTATTTATTACCCTTAAAGATTCTTTACTCACCTGTAGGGTTTCTGACATTTATTCATTGAACAGATGATTTGCTGATCACTAGCATTTTGTTCTATTGTTCACACTAAACATAGTGGTGTGAACAAAAATCCAGCCCCTCGTGCAGCTTACTTTCTATTGGGAGCAGACAAACTATGAGTGTACACGCTGTGTCATGTGAAGAAAACTAAAGCAGGAAGAAAAAGCAAGATAAAGAGGATGAATTTATGTGAGGCCATCTGGGGAGACTTCTCCTGACACATGACACCTAAAATGGGATACACTTTCTGAAGTGTGGGGAACACGACATCCATGCATTGTGGGTGTGCCATTCCTGTGACGGGGTCTTGTCTGACCTATGGGAAGCCAAAGAAAACAGCTTCCCCCGCAAATAAAACTGGCAGCCCATTGTTCTGGCTTTTTCAGCTCACAGCACTGGGTTGGTCGCTCATTTTTAAGTGAGATGCTGTCTGCTCTCTGGGCACCAAGCAGTGAAGCTGTATTTCCATTTCTTTCCTGGGCATTAGAGAGGGCTAGACATTTGCTTTGTTTCTGTGGATTTTGCCTATCCTGTGAAACCTGGAAAAAAGACACAAGCCCTGCCTGTCTCAGGACACAAGACTGAGATAAATCACTTATTCTCTGTAATTTACAACAATAAATACCTGTTAACAATCAGAATGCTCTGACCAAGGCATTTGCATAGAAATTGAATTTGAACCACTGGGAGAAAAGAAGAAAGTAAACGTATTAGAACATCTTATTCGACTTGACTGAATCCTTAGCATGTGGATCTATATGTCCTGCCTCTAGCACCGGGCCGGAACAGTGGCCATCAAAGACAACATCGTGCTGGATGGATGTAGAGCTTCAGGTCCTATGGTTGGTACCTACCCTGCCCAAGCAGTTCACTGGGAAGGTGATCTGGGTGAGATAGTCAGTCACCTCATTGGCAGGCATGGCTTGAAAGTGTGTTGCAAAAAAACTGGGGGTGTGCTTCAGTCTAGTTAAGAAAAACAGGATTTCCTGAGTGCAGGATAGGGTGACAGCCATGACAGGATCATGTCCATGGGTCTCCAGTAGAAATGGCTGTGTCCTCCAGTTCTACGGAGTTCTTTAGTCCAACCATCTCACTTGATAGGTGGGGAAACTCAGACACTTGGGCATACTCAAGGTCACACAAGATATTCAGTCATAAGACAGGATTAGAGGCAGGTCTTTTGACTCTTGGTTTTGGCTCTCTTTTTTGTTTTGTGTAAGATTCCTTATTGTTTGATTTAAAAAACAGAATGGGAGCACTCCCTGGTGGCTTAGCAGGTGAGTCTGCAGCCTCTGGGCTGCGTAGTCCACAAACCTCCCAAAGACCTAGGTTTGTTACGGTCGCGGGTAAGGGGGCCAGAACAGCCAGGATGAAGAACTTAATGTAAATTAAATGCTTCTTCCTACTCTCTCTTCCTGCCTGCCTCTGTTCACCTTCATTCCTGCCTGCTCCTTTCCTTTGAGACAGAGAGAGAGACAGAGACAGAGAGAGAGACAGAGACAGAGAGAGAGAGAAAGTGGGATATTTTTAAAGACTTCCAGTCCAGTCCTCTCTATCAATGCAATTTGGAAACATGCTTCCAGACAAAGCTCTACCAAAATGATGATTCCAGGTTTTATGGAATGTGTTTGGCTTTAGGTATATTTTCTCTTATTCTATGACACATGTTATGCCATTAAAAAGAAATAAAAATTATCCATTACATCACTAATGCTAGATTTAACAATATTGCTTTTGTGCACATGGTTGGATCAAATTATATTTTCTCAATTTGTTCCTGATGGATGAAATCCCATTTCCATGCAACAGCTTTGGTCAGACCTTTTCAATTCCAACAAATACTTGTCTGTTTAGATAAGCACTCAAATCGCATTTATGGGAGATGTGGATACGTGTGTCTATAAAAAAGAGAACTCATATATGAATACAAGCTTGCAAAATAACCAAACCAAGCAGGCACTCAAATACTGGGTCAAGAGAATTGTTAGCAAGTTTCTGAAATTCATTGGCTCCTACTTAGAAAATATTTGGTTGTTATTTACAATTTTTTAAGAATTTCCCTGTGCTTTAACAGTCTTCTGATGTGATTTTCTTACTTAAAAAAAAAAAAAAAGAATATATCCAAGTTCCTAAATAAAAGCCAAAATATCGAAGCTTTTCTTCAATAAGTTTCAGAGTTGATGAGATGTATCAGAAAGCCAAGGTTTTTTTTTTTCTTTTGCAATGTTTCTTTGAAAATGGGTTTGCTCTTCTGAACTGCAATTTTATTTCACACTCTGTGACTGACTGCCTATCATTAAAGAAAGGAGGTGAAGCCAGCACAAGAAAGGACAAGAAACAAGGTGGCAAATAGAAGCCAAGTGGAAAACGCAATGAGAATTTACACAAATCACTGGTTTAAGCTCACTGGATAGGGAAGCATCTTCTCTCTCAGCCGCTCAGGGCTGCCAGTCTGATTTAGGGAGAACTTCAGGGAATGCCTGTGACATCAGGAGCTTGCTGCTCTGTGGCCCCTTCCACGTTACGATAATTCTAACCTTTAAAACTATTTTCTTCAAACGTTCCCATAGTCCTCCCTGGGTATCAGGTGTTGTAACTAGTCCACAAGTGTTAACTCACTTAATCCTTATAACTGCCCTGGAGGTTGGTATTAATACAATGCAGTTTCACAGAGGAGGAAACAAAGGTTAAATAGAAGTTAAATAATTTGCCTAAGGCACGTGCTCAGGGCTCAGGTGCTAAGCTGGAGGCTGGTGTAGACCACGTAAGGCTCAAGGACCTGGTGCTTGATCTAGGGCTGGGGGAACAACCAAAAATAAATAAAAAATGCTTCCTCTTCTCCCTCCCTCCTTCTGTCCTTCTTTCCTCCCTCCCTTCCTCCCTTCTTTCCTTCCTTCAGTCCTTCCTTCCTTCCCGCTTTCCTCCCAGTCTACCTTCCTTAGGCTTCTTCCTCCTCTCCTTCCCTTCCTCTCTTAAAATATTAAAATAAAATAATTTGCCTAAGATTGCATAGTCAGTGGTGGTGGCGCTGGGATACTCGCCCCGGCTGTCTGGCTCCAGAGGCCCTGCGCCCACCCTGATATTTATCTTGCAATGTACATATCACTCTGTGATTTTCCAAGATGCGGGTAGTGTGCTTTGGAACAGCGACCTAACCTATGCACAGATTTATCTGAGCCTCTTGCTTCCAAGGGCTGAGTATTTTCTTGCATGGGACGTTTGCCTCCTAGTTGTAGCAATTTTGATGAAAGGAAGCCACCAGGCAGTCTCATTCAAGAAACAAGCAACTTCAGTGAATAATTATTGCCCCGAATTAGCTAAAACAGTCATGGCGTCCAGTCCAGTACTCTTTGGATTTAATAAATAATAAACACTCTGTAACATGGAGACAACAGTTAAAGTTACCTCACAGGCTTGTGATGAACACTAATTAAAGTGCTTTTATGATTCATTAAAAAGACAGTTGCCTATGTCTAGTTGATCTGACTTTGGAAAGAAAAATCTATGTCCAGAAGACATTAAGCTCCATCGGAAGACTGCATTCATTCCTCTGTAGCTTCGGTCAGCTCCATGCTTCATGAGTTCGCTGGTGGTTGAGAGGCTGGGTCCCGGGGTTAAGGAACTGTGAGGGAAGCCTGTGCGTGGCAGCTGAAGAGAAGGCGACGATGGGCTGGGATGGTGGCTTCCTACATGACTTCTGTAGCCTGCACCTGAGCGGGGGTGGGCTGCGGCAGACAGCGCCCTTTCAAAGGATGCCTGACTCGTGTCTGATGGCATCGTGTGTGGGCTTGGGGGACTGACACAGTGAACACCCACACAGCAAGACAGTCAGCCCCTTCTTCCTCTCTGGCCCCCTCTCTGCGTGGCGTCGCCATTACTCCCAACTGCTGCAGGTATCAGGACAAGAGCGCTGCCTGGACTGAATTTAAGTCATTTCAGATAAAGCGTTTTCCAAGGGGAGGAAACGTTTTCAATTATTTGACTTTTCTCTTTGGTGCAGTAGCTTTTAATAGTCACAAGATAATTTTTCTTTTACCTTCATATGTCCTTTCTGAAAAACCATTTGCAGCCTGAGTGGGTCTGGTCTGCTGAGGCCCCTGACAATGGCGGGCGGGGTGACGACTGACTGACTCCCAGGTCTCTGCTCTTCTGATGTCTCTGTTCGTGATAACTTTCTCTGCTTGTCTGACACTTTTCCACCAATATAAAAACCACTGACGGCAGGAACACAACAACACATGAGCCCAGAATTGTAGGAGTTTGCTTCTGACAATGTGTTTTATCAGATCTGCCCTTCCTTCCTTCTTCAGACAATTGCTCCCTGTAGGACAGGGTGGCAGAGCACTCTGCCAAAGACCATGGATTCTGATGCACCCTGGTGGCTCAGGAGTTAAGCTGGTCGCTGGGGTGTAGACCATGTAAAGCCCAAAGACCCCAGTTCATAACCCAGGTCTGGGGGAATCAACCAAAATGAACAAATAAATACATGAAATTTCTTCTTTCTCCTGTCTCTTCCTTCCTGCCTGCTTTCCTTTCTCCAGCTATCTTCCTCTTAAAACAAAACAAAACGAAACAAAAAACTGTGGGTCCTGGACAGATGGATGGCTGATCCTCATTCCAGTTCTACTACCTATAGGTTTTGTGACCTTGAGAACTCAATCACTCTGTGCCTCCGTTTCTCTGCCAGTATAATAGGAAAAACATTTTCCTTTTCAATGGGTTTTTATGGGGATTAATAAGTCAAGTACTTAATGACTCCTAGTAATCACGTCTATATGTGAACCTTTTTTTTAAAGTTATGTGATTCAAGTTTAAGTTTAGAGACATCAGATCCTAAAGGGATGGAGGGCAGAGCATAATGGTTAGAATGTAGGCTCTTTGTTCCCGAACACCTGCGTTTGAATCCTGCTCCCGCCCCTGTCTACTCACGTAGTCTTGGGCAAGTTCCTGGATATTTTGGCGTGGCCTCATCGAACAACTGAAAAAGAGTTCATTTCGAGGGTTGTTCTAAAGATTTAATGAGATTCTGCATGGGAGGCCAGTCCAAATGTGGAGAAAGAACTGGTAAAGGCAGCACAGGGAGAAATCCAGAGAAAAAAACTTTTTAGTCTGTGTCCTGAAAAGTGAAATTGGAAAGACAGATGTCAGGGCTGGTGTAGAGGCCCTTGGGGGGTTGGGATATGAAGCACCGAAGGATAGTTTTTAACCTAGCGTGTGACCACATGGGAACAATGTTCTAGAGTGATGAGGGTGACAATGGAGGCGGTAGTATGCAAAGGCAATGATTTGGAACCAGTGATCAGGGTTAGAGAGACTGTTGACTGTGAGTTCAGGTGACGTCTGTGAGGAAATGTGAGGAGGGTAAATAAAAGGCCATGCAAAACTAAGATTTAGGGCGTCATGTATTCATTCAACACACCCTGCTTTGAGCACCTGCTATGTTCCAGGCATCGGCCAAATTCTTCATTACATGGTTAGCCTTATGGCACACTTGTCCCAACTTAGACACCAACCCTGGTACATAACCCATTGCATTGTGATTGTTTACATGTTTGTCTGTCATCAACGCAATGAACTCATTAAATAAAATGACCTAGCTAGTGCCTTTCCCTCTTATACACGGTCTAGCACATAAAGCCCTAGACAAGCATTCTGGAAATGAAATCAAAGCTGTCTCCACCTCCACACAGGCTAATTATCATTCTTTTTAAACGGGTTTAAGAGTTTATTGTAAAACAATACAAATTACAGAAAAGTACAGAGGAAGAGATAATCGTCTAAATTCCTATCATCAATAGTTGACACCTTTACCATGTTGGTGTGCTTTCTTCCACATGGTGCTCCAATCGCTGTTGACATGTGTGTAATCTTACATAAATCCTTCCCATAGTATTTTTGTTCTTGTGTTTTCTTTTCAAAAGGCACTGATTCTTCTGGGAGTCACTCAAAAGGCCCAAAGCCTTGAATGTGCTGAGGCTCCTTGACAACAGGGTCAGCTCACCTGTGTCCTGGCCAAGACTGTGCTTTGCTTTCTGCTCTGCTAGTTTTTCCCACCTAGTCCTCTTGGTTCTTTGTTATGTTTGTCTCTGAACAAACCATGAGCTACTGAATGGCAAGGACTGATTGTGAGTCCTGATGAGTAACACTGTGCACATAGTAAGTGCATGTATGTTCAGTTAGAGTGAGTGATCGATGTCATCCCAGGAGAGTCCCTGAGGGAGTAGATCTCAGCTCCCTGGTCTGGAATGTTGAGTCTGACTGCTGCTTCAGTGACAATGATGTTCATGGTTTTCTAAAATTACCCAGGTACAGCTTGGGCGCCTGCGAGGTAAGGTGTATTGACATGTTTCAAGTCACTTTCATTTTCTCATCTTATTTACAGACTGTTTTCCTTATTTATCAAAAGAGGGAGCAGTTATTATTCCAGGTAAATGTGTTAATAACAGAATCATAGTTTTGTTGTCAAGGAATATAATTTCCCTGCCTTTGAGTGTATGTTGAAGTATCACCTCTTTGGGCATTGAGGGTGCCAGTCCCCGAACTGGGGCAAGAGTGCGCCCCTGGTACGTCAGCTCTGGTATTGCTTACGGGATATTAGTGAGCTGCTGAGAGTGATGAGAATTCACCTACAGCAGCCAGAGGCTCGTTGCAGAGAGACGAGGTGTGTGGCAAAATGGAACATTACATTCAGATGTTTCAGTGACATCTCTAACAAACATGAGTCAGACACAAGATCCCAGAATCACATCTTGTCATTAAACTAGAGCCTCGATCACCTTGGCTGCAAGAAAGAAAGAAAAGATCCTGCTCAGCAGAGAATGGGCGCAACAACCAAGAATCCAGAAATGTAAGTGGGCACAAAATTGTTTTGGTGGATAGAAAGTTAGTGAGAGTTCGTTATTTGCTGTTTTTCTTTTACCAGACAATACCTCTCACTGAACAAGACTCACACCTTCTAACAACCTGTCAGTCAAACTTACAATTTTAATAATTTTAATGATTGAGAGTAGCAGTCATTCCCCAGGTTGATTTCAGTTTTTCAGTAACTGTGAAGATTTAGTGTATAAAAGACTGCTCATTCCTACTGATAGTTTTTTATTCCTATAGATCGTCCCAGGGAGGAGATTTGAGAAATTGCTATTAGTAGTTGTCTCCAGGCAAGGATGGAGGGAATGACTAGGAGATGAAGTGAGGAAATTATTTTGACTATATAAAATATAGCCATGAGTTATGTATTACCTACTTAAACCCAAAACTTATTTAAAATAAATCAATGTTATTCGTAAAAGTGAAGAGGCTCCCTTTAGACAGTCTCGTACAGTTGCCCCTGAAGTGACTTTAAGCTGTGTGTGTGTGCTAAGTGACTAGTCCCGTGATGAAATACTGCAACTGACATTCTATCCTGTCTTTTCTTCTTCTGGTGTTTTTGGAATAAGGAAAAGGAGCTGATGTTTGCTAGTGAGTAATCAACCTAAGAAACTGACGTAGAACTCAAGTATGATTTCCTCTTGGCAAGAGTCCATGTATGTCCGGCGACCACAGTCAGTTAAAAATTTATCATAAAATGCTTTACCTGGTTAAAGTTTACAACTAAATTAGGGAAATCAGTGCAGAACAAACCTTCTTGGTATGTTTTTTAAAACTGAGGTGAAGGTCACAGAACATAAAATCAGTCATCTTTTAACACATTCAGCAATCATTTTAGCACATTCATAATGTTTTACCACCTCAATCTGTTCCAAAATATTTTTATCACCCCCCCCCAAAAAAAAAACCTTTTACGCCATTCCTCCCTAGCCCCTCCTCTCAGCCCTGGAAATTCCCAGCTTCCTTTTTAATTTTGTGTTCTTTACCTATTCTGGATATTTTATAGTAGTGCACCATTCTGCAGCAGCTTTTGGTTTCTGTCTTCTTTCACTTCCAATATTTACAAGATCCATCCAGGTCGCGGCATTTATCAGTCTGCCCTTTCTAAGGCTCAATAATATTCCATTGCCCGTGTTTATTGCAGCCCTATTCACAACAGTTTAGAACTGGAAATGGTCTCAGGGTCCAAAGTCAGACGAGTGGATGAAGATGAGTGGCGGGGCCCACTGGACAGTGGTGAAGAATGCTTGGTGATGCGATGGACAGGATGCGCTGGCGTATATACAAGGAATAGGGAAACTGCAATATATGAGTTAAATATGGGGAGCCTACATATATGAGTTACTTTAATGTGTAGAATAATTTGCTGCAATAAAAAATGAAAAATATTCCATTGTATGGATAGACCACATTTTATTTATCCATTTATCTGTTAGAGGCATTTAGGTTATTCCCACCTGTTGACTGCTGTGAATAACATACTGTGAATAGGACTATTAGAGCATTTGTTTGAGTCCCTGTTTTTAATTTGTTGGTGTCTTTATATAATTTTAAGACGGCTTTGCTAAAGTCAATCCCAAATTTTGAACGCAGTGGCTGCTAATTTTCTGAATGTCCCCCCAAAACTATTGGTCTGGTGATCACTAGTGTCTCCGTATGGTAGGCTGTGGCATGGCGCCCTTGACGACTTCAGGTGACTGCTGGTGACAGCCTTTTTATCCGGCACCTGTCTTCTTTGCTCCCACTCCCACTCTTCCTTCCTCTTTTCTATCCCCCTTCCTCCTCCTCTGCTGCCCAGCACTTGAGTAGAGCACTGCTTGATCTCTGCTCAGCCTTCTATTAAAAGTCTGACCTCTAATTTCCCAAACTCAGTTCAGAAAAGTCTGTCATTTGCTGAAGACTCAGGCTTTGCGTTTCAGATAAATGAGCTCTGTCTTCCTACAAACATATGTTTAACAGCTACCGTTTGAGAGGCATCTCGGAGATCCATGTTTGCAAGGCATATCTGGGTTAGATCCTGTAAGGAGAAAGGAGAACTGCCCCAGACTGGGAGAAGTACTGGGTAAGTGGAGAGAGACTCTGTCCACTGACCTTTGGCCTGACCTTTCACCCACGCTGGTGGAACTCTATCCATGCGACCTTTCCGGGGCATATTCCCTGAGTGGGTGGTGCCAACCTTTGTTTTCATAGCTTTCCATCTTCTCTTCTGTCCTAGTAACATTTTCAGTCAAAAGTGAATCCTCCTTCTGATCCAGGTAAATCCCTGTGATGTTTGTATCCTCAGAAATGGTGCTGAACAATGCAGATACATCGGGACTGATGGGGCAGGGGAGGACCAGACCCTCCTCTGGGTCCATCCTCCCCCAGCTGGAATCTCAAAATTGTTAGTTGGACAATTTAGATTGTGAGTTTACTTATTAGGGTGATGGCTTATTCCATGCATTTGTCCCTCCTTTTAGTTACTGTTCTGAAAGTTCATATGAAACATACATGTGCGTTCCCATACAGTCCTCTCTCGTGAATAGGATCTTAAATCTAAAAGTTGGAGCAAGTAACAAAATAGTATTAATGCTTTATGCTAATTTTAAAAAAATTCCCATCAAATAATCTCTACTACATTCCCAGAAAATGCAGGCAGGTTGTTATTTTTTTGTTGTTGTTCAGGGAACTGAAGAGTTGGCAGTTCAAGGATTCTATTCAAGGCAGTGAAAGTCTTCACACAGATGTGAAAGTTCTCAGCTCCTGACTGATTTTCAGTACCCTCTCTAAAGCACATAGTCTGTCCATAAGTGTGTGCTCTCAAATATCTGGCATACTTTCTGTGAGTAAGGCACCCGTATCGTTCGCCCTGTTCCAAGCAGACCATTAGAAGCTCAGCCTCCAAAGTCCCATGAGAATCATGTATTAAGTCCAGTTCTGAAAGTTGTGGCATGTTTGGGGGCCACTCACAGCCATATCCCAAAGATAATTAGCAACAATTCTCTGATTTTTAACTAGTGCCTCTAGAGCATGGGTCTGGGTTGGTACCAAGTCCATGACAGGCTGTCTTCTATTTCTTTGATGCCTAGCAGTGGAAGTCAGGGGATTCCTACTTAATTAATTCACAATCAATTAATGGAGAGGAAAGGCAAAGAATCTGCTCCTTTTTAATATCCCATTTATATCCTGGTCATGAAAATGGGAGGAAAAAAAAAGCAAGCACTCAATACTACTTAACAGAAAGGGTTTCTTACCTTGAGAATCCATAGTACTCCCACCAGAACTCTGTACACACTGGTCTAAGGATTTGAGTTGGCAGTTTCAAATGTGTAAATGACCTGTGTTTATGAAAATTCTGAGTAAAATAACAGAAATTCTATAAATATAAATGATATACACTTTAAAAGGAGAAAAGATAGGATTTACTGCTGAATATTAGCATGCAAAGGGTTTTAAAAATGGCGGCTGTTGAGCCTCCCTTCAGCTTTGCTGATGAAGGCTGCTGATATGTTGCTATGATGGTCTATGAAAACTTGTTTATTGTGCAGTATTACTTTCCAAAGACAGCAAGAACCTTCACTTAAAATAGCAGGTCAGAGGCTGCTTTGTACTGTTTCCATTGTGGCCATCAAAACAGCAAAGGGAGCAACTGATCCAAATTGGGACATGGTGACTACGGAAAATATGGTTCAAGGTTACATATTCAGGCTGCATGTAAACCTTCTAAAATAATTCTGAGTCACTTGTAGTGATTTTGAGATATGTTACTTATAACATTGAGACCCCTTTTGCCATAGAGTGGCAAATACAGAGTACCTACCTGACTATTCTGATTCCCCCAGTATCTAGCTTGATCACCTACTGCTGTTTTGGTTAATGGCAGGACAGAATATCAGGCATTAAAAAGTACTTTTTAAAACTAATTTTTGAAAATGTTACTTAAATTAACAAATGTGCAATTTCACATTCTTTTTTGCCCTCTACTTCTCCTTTCTCATGTAGACCCCCTACTTGTGATATTTGCCATGAAATCTAAAAGAGAGAATTGTGAACTCATGGAGTTGACTTGGTTTCATTTTGTTTAATGGACTGTGGCAGTCAGTACCTGTCAACTCACAGATATCTGGTCTCTTATATGAAAATGAAAGAAAATCATCTTTAACAATGTATGCTTGCTAGATGGACAGTCTTATCACTACAAAATGATGTGGGCTTCCTGGTCAAGGAAAGGTTTTCAAGTACCCAAAGTCTTTATACCTTAAAAATATCAAAGCTGTAGGCTAGTTTTCATTTAAAAAAAAAGCATAATGAAAGCCTAGCTTTTTTTTGATCTGCGGATTGCAGTCAAGGGCTACAAAAAGGCCAGGCTGGTGATCTAGGAGCACACAATCAGTTCAAATGTAATGGTGGTTGACAGCTGACATTTAGATCCAGGGCGGAAAACCCTAGCAGACTGTAAACATCTGTGCCATATAAATTGATCAAGCCACACTGTACCTCCAGTTATTCCCATGAGGGAATCCATGTGGCAGAGACAGATCTAACAATGCGTGTTGAAGTCTTCTGTCGAAGGCAGCTTGTTGACCTAATAGAATTTGACCTGCGTTCGGGTCACATGTCTCTGGGTCCCTTCTTTCTCTCTCTCTTTTGAATAGAATGCACCTCTCTAGGATTCTGTCTTTACCATTTTAGCACATGAGCTAGAGGAACTCAATCAAAGGAAGGTTTCATTTAATTCAGAACCTCAAGTTAGCCAAACCCTAGAACTTAAATTCATTTTATGTTTTCCTTGAAGTGCCTTATGGTGAACTCTGGCCAAGGATAAAGTGCCTCTACTTAACAGTTCTATTAAAAGGATACCACTTGAATATTTTTAGGGTCTCCAAAGTCTTATTCCATTTTCTATTAATAACATCCTAAATCTGAAAAGATTTTATTTCTATTTTTCACTCCCAAGTATAGCCGTGAACTTATGTGTTAACCTTAGTTGATGAGAAATAGAATTTTTTAATTATATGTTTTAAAAGAATTCCAGAGAAAACTTGAGTATCCTAGCACTTACATGGGCAATCATTTCAACACTAAAACTTGATTCTTTTTTATTCTTAATTTTAAAACTTTTGCAGTAAAGGAAGAAAATCCTCTGAACTATCTCAAGATCCCTATGTCATTCTCGGCATCTCAGTCTCCAGCAAGCACTGATTAAATGAGTAAGGCAGCATGGTCCGCCCACTTACATCCCAGGGACCTGGGTTTGGAGCCTCAGTGCCAGGGGAGCTACCAGTGTGAACAACTAAATAAAAATAAAATAAAGATACTTCTTCCTCCTCACTCTTCCTGCCTACCTGCTTACTCGCCTTCATTCCTGCCTGCACCCTTGCTTTTCTCTACTTAATAGAGTCTTTGCCCTGAAGTGAGCACCTCCTGCTCCAGCTCCGTCACGCCCATGTTCGTCATTGACAGAGGAAGGGGTAATAACCGGGAACCAAACCCAGGACTATAGGCTTCAATGCCAGGAAGCCCTGTAAGCTGTGAAGGCCTGGGTTCGTGTGCATTTGGGAACAGAAGATTCCCGCACTGCCTTGTTTGACACTGTTTGACTCATGGCATGCACAGCCAGGCCCACTCTGGGCCTTAGTTTCCTGTGTGTGAAAGGAAGCATTTGCTTTAAATGGTCTTCAAGGACCCTCTGACTCTCAGTGCTCAGTGACCTGTAAATTACAGATAATCACTGTCCTACTAGGTTAGTAGAAGCCCTCAGGGTGGAATGACATAAAAGGCAGGTAAGGGCTTTAGCAGTTTAAAGCTGAATAATAATAAAAAATAATAATGTTAAGATGATGATGATCATCATCATGGAACCAGAGAAAACAAAATGCCTTTCCTGAAGCTGGCAGTGGGCTTTGGCTGTTTGTTAAGGGGAAGGTGAAATGGAGGTTTCATGAAATGACTGCAGTATTGCAAAAAACGCAATTGCATTATCGTGAGAACAGACCTTGGGTATTTACTATATACATATCGCTGTGTTTATCGATTACATATATTCTCTCCAAATGTCACAGCAGCCCACAGAGGTAGGTATTGTTAATCTACCCATTTTACAGAAGAAAAAAACGGAAGCCCCTTAGTAACCTAACTCATATTTCCTTGATTCAGAGCCAGAACTTGACTCCAGTTCTTTTTGTCTTCAAAATTCTTAACCACTTTTGTGAGCTGCACAGTTCATTTACAGAATGGGTCAAAACACATGGACTTATGTGCTGAAGAATCTTATTTTTGCCTGTTGCTACTTTTAAGATAAGATCTTAGGCAGATCCCATAGCTTTCTGGTCACTTTGAGCCCTTGGGCGGGTTGGGGTAGAGGGACGGGGAGCTAGAACTCTGGTATTTGCATACTTCTCTTTCAGCTCACCTTGGCTGGGGACAATTTTTATGGGATACATTTTGAGTCCCGTGACATAGGCATGGAATTTCCGGCAAACCTATTGCAACGGTGCTTCGGCCCCTGTGGTCCCCGCTGAACCTCTTACTAAGGAGGTCCCCTACCCTCAGTAAACGCCTTCCTTGGGTAGGGTTTGTCCGAGATGCTTGGGAGTGGTCCAGCCACAGCAACCACGGCACACAAATGTGCCCCGGAGAGCCCAGTGTTTCTGCTGCTCTCTCTCTGACTCCTTGGCCTGCCGTCCCGTGAGGCTCCGCCTGCCTTCCTGCCTTCCAAATCCTCCAGTCCAGCAGGCCTCAGGCATCGTGTCATGCTTGAGTCCACGCTCCAGGAGACTCGGGTCTGTGTGTCCCAGGACTCTAGCATCAAGTTTCTCTTGGACTCCATGAGTGTCCCCACTCCCTAAGCATCTAGGCTGGGAGCGAGCTACAAGACTTCCCTTCCCACAGGTCCTTCAGTCCTTCCCCTGCCATGCGGACAGACTCCCCTCTGCCTTTTCAAATGTCTGAGTTCACAGGTAGAGAGGCACAGGGGTGGAGAGTCATCAGGCAGATTCTGTCACCCTCTGCTAAGTCCTGTAAAGATGTCCTAGCAACCTGCTTTGGAAGATGGACTGTTTATCACCATTTCTAGCTCTCAGACTGTAGCCAAACATCCTGAGACACTAAAGAAAGTCCCATTCTGTATTCTAGAAGTTTCGGTCTTAGACGGGGAGCTACTTTGAATGGAGTTTCTACCTCGATTTGCGCTTCTGACATGGCCGAATCATGCAGAGCAGGGACGGCTGGGATGGATGGGAATTTAGTGACCACAAGGTTCCCTTTCTACAGCTCTGTGTTCTCAGCCTGCTTTTCCAGAGAGACATCTTCACAGAGTGAGACATCTTCACAGAGTGAGACATCTTTGCGCTCTTTTTATTCCCAAATGGGAAATAATTCTAGGAAGGAAGGCAGAAATAATTTTCCAGGAGAGCTTAGGTATCAGGCTGACAAGACCTGACCGGCTGCCTGTGTGATGGCACCTTTCTGAGCTTGGAGACACTGGTGGTTTCCTTCTCGTGAGCCATGTGTCCCTTTCTTTAACTGAAAATTAAAAAAAAAAAAAAAATGTAAAGGAAAGAGTCAGGCAGAGATGAAGGCAAGTAGGCAGGCAGGAAGAAACATTTATTTAGTTGTTCATCTTGATTGTTCCCCTAGCCCCGAGTCTCAAACCTAGGTCCTTGGGATGTGTGTGGACTCTGTCAGGTGGTCTTTCCTGCAAGGCCACCAGGGAGCACCAGCTGAAAAGCCTTTAAGCCTAGGGGTCCACGTCCCTTGGTGCAAAAAAAAAAAAACAGATGTAGTCAAGAAGAGAGACAAGAGAGACAAGATTCCTATTCTCCAGGCTGTGTGTTGCCTTTGAATAAAAGGAGATAAATATGGGACCAGGTGTGTAGTTGGATGTTAGTTTCACTTGGATATAAGTCTGAACCCTCTTTTCTGTTGGCTCCTGATGTCTGGAATGAAAACCAGGGTGAGGGGTGGTTTTTCTTTTTCTTTTCTCACATCCCGTCACTATTTTTCCCCAACAGAATTCTGGCAGGTTGTAGATGGTTTGATTTCCTTGATGTTGCTCCATTGTTCACCTGTTTCAGACCTCACACTTCCACCCCAAGTCTCCAGCTCTCTGTTTATCAGTGGCTGCTCGGTGATGTGGAAACAACTTTCTCAGCAGCTGAAAATCATGAAGATAGTGCGTAGGACACGGTGTTCTTTATAAAAGATGCTGTTGGAACGAGCGTGTGAACGTCAACTATGCAACAGGAATCTGTGTGTCTCTGCATCTTTTCTCCTTTGCTCAACGTGACATCAGGCTTGAGCGGAGAATATGTTTAGTCCAGGGAGGGATGAATGGGCAGGGTAGCCTTGTGGAATACACCGGAATTTGGATTAGCTGATGCAGGCCAGTGTTCTACATTCTAGAAGGTGGTGGTCTTTGTTGATTTGCTTGATCTAGATCCTGAGGTTTGGGCTGTAGGAGGCTCAACTCAGTCTCTGCTTGCAAACCAGCCTTACTGACTGGCTAACTTTAGAACTCCAGCATTCAATACAGGCTTCTCTACAGAAGGTTATCAAAATCCGTGCATGATGTCTGTCCTCGGGGGTCACTGCAGGGCATGGAGGACCTGAGAGGGACAGGACACATCACCTGTAAGATCAGGGGGCTTCTCGACCACAGGCACTTGGACTGAGTGACTGAAGAATCAATGTCACCATGTCTAGACAGCCCTCATTTGGTGCCTCGTTCATAGAAAATCTTCAGTGCAGAATGATCAGAGAGGTCACTATCGCTCTGAAATTATGTTTCAGCTTTCAGAGCGCCAGGATTTGGGACACTGATGCACTGTAAAGAGACCAAGAGCCACGTCAAGTCAGTCCCTGGTGTGCCTCTATTCACGGAGGGAGGGACCACGTGGAATGTCTTAAATGTACCAGGCACTTCACAACACAGTCTTTCCTCCCTTTCTTTGCAACCGAGGAAGTGGGTATTATTGTCCACATTTCACAGATGCAGGGATGAGGGCTCAGAGAGAAACTCGTCCCAGTATTCCTTATTGTAAAGCCCATGCGCTCAGTCTCCTCCCTCCTTCTTTCTCCCTACGCATCACTGATGCGCAGGGGAGACCCACAAAGGCTCTACCACTTCCTGAGCCCAGCCGTCTTCAGTTGTAGAATTAAAAAGTCCCCTCTAAAGTACTTTTTTTGCTTAAAAGTCTACACGCAGCATCTTCCTTATTATTTTAAACCTTTACTGCCACCTAGTGGGCATGATCTAATGCAACGAATGAAGAAAATGTTTAGCTCAGCTTGGATTAGAAATGAGTCATTTAGTTTAAATCCATACTGTATTCCTAACCTTTAAAAAAAAAGTGTTTAATAAGTAAAGATGACCTTATGTTTTTATCTTCATCATAAACTCCCCTATGTGAGATTTCCTGGGATACATATAAACTCCAGCTTTGAAAAAAAAAAAAAAGTATTTTGTGACTATATAATAACCCACTCAGCTTAACATGGGCTATATTTAAAGACAATCTAAGGTTAAAGGTTCATAAGTTATATAGAAAATGTATTTTAACTTTTTAAATGTTTTTTCAAGTATTTTTACATTCTCATGATAAAAAAATTCAAATACAGGATATGAATTAAAAAATAAAGTTGTCTTCGCAAAGGGAAGTGTCTTAAGAGTTTCTTTTTCAAGAAGGAATCTACTGTATGCAAGCATGTGTTCTAACACACACAGTTTACTTTGCTGTTTTCCTGTGAATGAGCTTATGCTATGCACACTGATCTACAGCCTGCTTTGTATGCGTAATCTGTTTTGGACTTAAGGCCATGTCAGCACACAGATTTACCTCATTCTTTTTGCTTTTTTTTTTTTTTTAAAGAAAGACATGAAGGTGAGTAGACAGGCAATCAGGAAGAGAGATGAAGAAGTACTTTATTTTATTTACTTGTTCATCTTGGTTGTTTCCTTCCACTCCAGGTCTTGAACTGGGGACCTTGGAATGTATGTGACTACAACCTGGTGTGCTAAACTGCTAGGCCACCCGGGTGCAGTCCTCATTGTTTTTAACAGCACTTGTTATTCCAGTATTATTGTAATTAATTTAACTAGTCCCTCATTAATGACCAGATAGACTGTTTTCAGTTTTATGGCTACAAAAATACTGCAGACAATGATATGTACTCCAGAGAATCCCTCCTCTTTCTTCCCCCACCTTTCTCACTTTTTCGATTTTATGAATCTATTTGTAAAATTAAAAATTACCTGAATCACATAGGTAGTTTTTGTTTTTAAGGAAAGGTACAGGCAGGCATAAAGGCAAGCCGGCAGGCAGGAAGAGCGAGGAGGAAGAAGCATCTTTATTTTATTTCGTTGTTCACACTGGCCGCTCCACTTGGGCTAGGACTCCAACCCAGGCCTAGGTGACCTGCGCTCCTTCAGAGGCCGTTGGCCTAACCGCTGCTCCACCAGGGGGCACCAATATATGGTTTTTCTTCACTGTTTTTTAAAGGCAGGTTTCCTTAGTAAACTGCCTCAATGGAGGAAAAAACAGAGGAATTGTGAGCCGCCTCTGGATGGTGTTTGGAGGGCGTTTGATAGGATCTGGTCTTCTGCTGGGGAATCTTAGGGGGGATTCCTGGCAGTGGGTGCGGTTCGGGTAGGTGTTATGCAGAAGTAGGAAGAGGTTGGTCAACTGGGTCGTGGAGTTTTTCTAGCAGAGGGAGTTCGAGTTAGGCTAGAAGGACCACTAATGAAGGAGCAGCGGTCACGGATGTGATCAGATGAGAGGATGTTTAATCATTTGTGTATGGAGGGGCCTTGTCTCCGTCTTGTTCTAGAACAGCTCTGAATGACTTTGTCTGGACGTTGCTTTATTCCATGAGTGTTTGATCTGATCTGGTGGGGTCGGGGTCAGTGGCCACCCTGCCAGCAGGTGCGCGTACTTTCTCCTCTACACTGATTTAAAATGTTTGCAGATGCTTTAAGTTGCTTTCTAAAAAGTTTGCACCAATTTACATTCCTCCGAGTCCTTTTAAATACATCCGCAACAATGGAGTGTTGAAAAATGCCAGTAATAATAATGGCAATTATAATAATGGCAAATGTTTACAAAGCCACTTCCTATATGCCAACCACTGAGCTGAATCCATTATTCCATTGAATCCTCATTAGGGGTGGGACAGGCCCTAATAGTGTCCCTGCTTCCATGTGAAAGGGGACAATGAGCCTGGGTCACCTGGCTAACTAACAAGGAATTGAGCTGGCTCTGCACCAAGCTGCCTCATTCCGCAGGCTACTCTTTACCGTGAAGAAGTATGTTCTCCTTTATTTGCTTCCCAGGCGGATTTAAAGCCATTTAATTGATGATCACAAATCCTGGAAAGTCTGCTTTAGGCTGATAAGGAAGTAGGACTCTGTTTACAAAAATGAGATTTCTGGGCAGCGTTCCAGGAGTCACGTATAGTGTTAAGCATCCAGCATCCAGTAAGAAATACTTTGCTACTCACATATGCCCTGAATTAAATAAAGACCTGTGAGCGCTTTCTTAAAATCACAGCCAAGACACTATAATTAAATATTCCCAGGGCCAGCTGGAGCTCGGAGGGTATTTCTGTAGCCTCCAAGGAGATAAAACAGATGAAGGCCATCCATCCCCTGGGATCCACTGAGGCTCCCGAAGTTTTCATGCTGGGTGAGGCTGGGATCTGGGAGACTTTGCTGGGAAAGAAAAGAGAATGAGATGGTGCTCACGGAAATATTTACTGAGTGCCTGACGGTGTACCTGGCGGGTGAGAGCTGGCCCCACTGCTGCAGGCACGTGGTAACTGCTGTCTCCTGCTCTTTTCCAGATTGTGCCGGCTGCGGAAGAGACATCAAGAACGGGCAGGCCCTGCTGGCACTGGAGAAGCAGTGGCACTTGGGCTGCTTTAAATGCAAGTCCTGCGGGAAGGTGCTGACCGGGGAGTATATCAGCAAGTAAGCCCGCGGCCAGGGGGCCTTCTTTTCCAGCACGGGTGGCGCCCACCTTGCCAGCGCGTGGAAGGGCTTCACTTCCCGCAGTCAAAGGAACCTTTTGCTATAAAATATTTGAAGCAAATCTTTTTCCCAGAGCCTGCCTACTACAAGTGTAATGAAATGTTTAATCATCACCTAATTTAACAAAGCTGGCCTCGTGTTACCCTGTGTGTGGCAAGCAATTAAGCACTTAGTAACTCTACTTATGCTAATTGCTGATTCTATCTGGAAGTAGTAGCCTTGAATGTCCTTCTTGGTCTTGAGCATGTGTGTGGCCCCCCTGCCCCATAAAAGCACAGGGTCTGGGCACTGACTCGAGAGGCCTGGGCAGAGGCCCAGTGCGCTCACGGCCCTCGAGGGCCTGGGCTCCGGCCGCGGTGGGTGCCGGTGCGGAGAGCAGAGCCAGTGAAGCGGTTTGCTGTGTTTTCATGTCGCCTGGAGAAACCAGTCACAGCGGTTATTTTCTGCGTTGAGGAGGAAAGGCTGAGCATGGGGAGTCTGGCGACAACAGGCAAAAATTTCCCTTCTACCTTTTTAGGTTTTAAAATCTGTCCACCCAACCAGGTGAATATATAACCTATTCAAAAAAGTAAATGAACTTAGGAGTATAGTGAAATTTAAAAAAAAAAAAAAATAGCTGGGCCCCCCCCCCCCTTAGAAATCTAATTCTATACGTTTGGGGTGAAGAGGAAGCACCTGTGTGAGAAGGTGAAACCACCACAGGTGGTTCTGCCACGCGAAGAAGAGACCCATGTCCGGCTCTAACTGACATGCAGGTCGGACAGGGGTGGCGGCTGGGCTGCTGAGAAGGGTGCTTTTTAAATTTTCCTTGCGTGGCACAGGCAGAAGGCATTATTTCCACTGTGCTCGGAGGCCAGTGGAGGAGGCCGAGCCCCGCGGAGATGTTGGAGGCACCGGGGCGCGAGCTCAAGGAGGCGCCGTGTGGAGAGGGAGGTGTCTGGGCCTCCTCCAAGGAAGAGAAACACTGAGACCACATCTGAGGCCCCTCTGGGCTGGTGGCGAGAGAAGGGCGGCAGGTCTGAGGTGGGAAGGTCTGAGACGGGAGTCCGCTGTCTCCTGGTGGTGATTTGGCTGTAGTGCCCGGGGGCCTGGAGAACCCCAGCGCTCAGCGTGGGTCGTTTGGTTCTGTGGCCGTTGTTTGGCTCTCACGGGGTCTCCGGCGTGGAGGCTGGGTGGGAGGGAAGTACCGCCTCTGTCATCCTGTGGAAAGGGCTCTGGGGACCGCGGTGTGCGCCCCAGCGCCCTCAGAGCGGATCCCTGTCTTGCAGGGATGGCCTTCCATACTGCGAAAAGGACTACCAGGGCCTATTTGGGGTGAAATGTGAAGCCTGTCACCAGTTTATCACAGGGAAAGTCCTGGAGGTAAGTGCACGCCATCGTTTTCCTCAGAGGCCCTCAAAACACATCTTTTTCCATTTTCCCCATCTTCTATTCACCAAAGGAGGAAACCGTTGTCGCGGAGGACCAATCTCTTAGAGAGTTCATGTGCTGTGTTGTCTTCAGAGGCAGTTTCTACTAGCTGCTCATGTGGAAATTGGAACGATGGAATTTCAAGGAAAAAGAAATGATTAAAGGGCTGCTGGGAATTATGTAGGAGAGGTCATATTAGACGATATTTTTAGAAGCAGAAAAAGGATATGAGTGTTTTAGGGCCCCGCGTACAAACGTGTATAGATGCGCGTGTGTGTATGTCTGGGCAGTGTGGCTGCATTTGTGATCACGTGCACACTTGTGTACCTCTGTGGGAGTGTATGAGCACACCCCAATGTGCATGTACAAGTGGGGCTGCGTGCACACTCTTGTGTACACACATGCCCACGTGAGAGTATGTGTGTGTTCTTGCATATACAGGTGCGTGCACGGGACTCTGAACACTAGTGTGAGTGTGTGCACTCTGTGTTCTTGCATGTATGGTGTGCACTTAATATGCTCCTCTGTGTACATGTGCACCCATGGGCATGTGCTCTTATGCACATACCTGCATGTGTACGCATGTGGGCATGCATGCATGCTCTTGTATGTGTGTGCGCACATGTGGGCATACACAGCCTCAGGACCAGGGGCTCAGAACTGAAGCTAAGAAAAGAAAGGACAGTGAAAGGTGGTGGTGGAGACTTTCCCACCCTCAGAAAGCCACATCCTGTGTGGCCTGCAACACCTGAGCTGAGCCAGAGTCAGGCGTGGCTGCCTTGCACCAAAAAGCTTGCTTCCTGCTCTCAGTAGTGGCCCCACGGCTTCTGCCCCTGGGCCGAGCTGCTCCCTTGGGCAGGATTCATCCTGAGGATTTAGGTCTCCAGTTCAGAAGTGTCGTGTCCCCCCCCCCCCCCCCGCTCCTGCCACTTGTCACAGGCCTGTGAACTGCTCACTAATTCCATGGAAGAGTCAAGCTGACTTCACATATCCCATAGTTCAAGGGGAGAATGTACACCAGACAGGTGAGTGGGACACCGGCCTTTGGAAAGGCAACCAGTCCTGCAGCCTGTCCCTGCCAGTCACCCCACTTCAGCAGCCTCTAGAGGACCGAATCCCCATAACCTCATTCAAACTCCCCAATGGGACATGTTTCAGGGACACAGAAGGTAAGTCCAAGAGGCTCTCCAGGCCATCTCTGGGCAGCTTCCATAGGATTTTATGCCAAGGTCCAGCATAGACCTGCCTAGTCACGCAGCAAGTTCTGAGATGCCTTTCAGTCCCTGAAAGGGACCAGTGGGCTCTGTGCTGAGATGCAGTGAGCTAGTGGGATTGGGAGATAAGGAAGTCCCTCTTGTCAAATGCAATTACCTCTCATTCAGGGGAAGGGTTTTCCAGGAAAAGGGAACAGCGTCTGCTGAGACTTAGAGGCAAGAACATGCACAGCATGTGGAAGAAACAAAGGCGGGCAAGGCAGGCAGGAGAGAGGGCGAGAGACGATGCTGGAAAAGTGAGGGGAAGGGCAGAGCATGAGGACCACGAGAGTCCCCTGCAGGCATCTGGGCTTCACCCTGAGGGATGGGAAGCCATGGATGTGACGGTAGCCAGTACCTTGTGATTGGATCGGATGGCTATGCACAGTGTGGGTGGGTATTCAGACACATGCACAATCATGTTTACAGCTTCTCTGCTCATGAACTGAAAGTGGACACAGCCCACATGTCCGCTGACAGATGAATGGATGAGCAAGATGTAGTCTACTCGTACGATGGATGTTTATTCAGCCCTAAAAAGGGAGGGACTTTTGGCACAGAATACAATGTGGATGCACCATGCTAAGTGCTAGGAGCCAGATATGGAAGACCATGGGCTGGCGGACTGCATTTAGGAGAAATATCCAGAATAGGTAAATCTGTAAAGACAGAAAGCAGATCTGTGGTTACCAGCAGGGAGAGGAAAACGGGGTGGGGCGGGGGTAGCTGTTTACTGAAATCCCGTTGGGGTGTTGAAACTGTTTTTACTAAATAGAGGTGCCAGACACATAACAGTGTGAATGTCCTGAATGACGCCGAATTGTTCGCTCTAATGACTCAAATCAAAAGGGAAATAATTGTGGAGGCCTTCACCTTGAATTGAAAGGAAGGAAAAAGAATGGAAAAGGGAAGGAGGCTAGGGCCAGGGAAGCCAGTTAGGAGAACACCGTGGAACTCTATGCCCAAAATGGTGGTGGCACCAGCTAGAGTGAAACTCGAGAAGTGGATGCCACTTGAAGTCCAGTGGTCAGATCACAGATCTCCGTGTGACTCCTCCCTCCCCTGGTGTGCTCCTCATCCTGCCCCGGAGCCCTGAGAAGGACCCAGCAGCATTTCCTTCGGGGTTCCCAAGTTGGATCTGAGGGCTGAGGTAAACCCTATTGAGTTGGGAGCAGTTGGGAAATTTCATTTCAAATCAGTGAGAATGAAATACCAGAACTATTCCCCCAAATGTCTGGCTGAAGGAGGGGAAGCTGGACAATAGGGAACAGCCCCACCCCGTTTAAGGCAGCCATGTTCACAGAAGACCTGGGTAGAAGCAGCTGTCTCCTCCGTCCACATATGGAACTGAGTTCCCCAAAAAGAGCTGGGGAGGCACAAAGACTTGGGGCTGGGGGTGCGGGGGGCGGGGGGTGTTGATTGCTTTCAGATTTAGTTCAACAGCTGGGGGAAGGGAAGTCTAAACTACAAGTCAATCCAAGAACATGCCATTTTGAAGGAACATCTGCGCACTTCGGTTTCTCCCTGGAGGCCACAGTGTTTCTTTGGTCGCCGTGGCTGCAAAGGCCTCTCACCAAATCGGCTTCAGGTTTCTGCTTGGAAGGCTGGGATACTTCCCCAACGATGCCTTGAGAGTTGGGACTTGTGGGAGTAGTTTGCTCAGGGTTTTGCCACAGATTCTAGATCCACCCAGCGGGTGCGGCGCCCTCCTCAGATGGGTGTGTGATCTAGAAAAATGTCCTGTGTGGTTGTTTGAACACTGACGTGACACGTGAGTCAGCTTGGTGTGGTCACCAATATAAAATAGGACAGGTCTCCACATCCTTTTCTGCCTTTCAGCCTATAAACCCCTTGTTGGTGAAGCATTATCTTTGGGAATTTGTTAATACTCCAACCCTTGCTTTGTGGTTTTTTCCCCCTCAATTTTTTTCATGGTGGCCCATTCCATGTAGCACAGAAGGTATCATCATAATCACTTTTAAGCGTACAGTGCAGCAGCCTCAGATACATTCACCATGCACTACGATCACCATCATCCATCTCCATTACTTATCATTTTGTACGATTGAAACTCTATCCATTAAACAATGACTCCTCACCCACTTCACCCCCAGGACCTGCAGAGGCCATTCTACTTTCTGTCCCTGGTAGTTTGACTACCATGTGTGTGCAGAGTGAGTGAGTGTGTGTGTGTGTGTGTGTGTGTGTGTGTGTGTGTGTGTGTCTGGCTAATTTCACTTTGCATAATGATTTCAAGGTGCGTTGGTGTTGTGGCAATGTGTCAGAACTTCCTTGCTTTTTAAGGCTGAGTAATACTCCACTGTAGGCACACACCACATTGTCTTGCCCATTCTGTGATCCTTGGTTTTACTGTTTTCTGATTGCTTTTTATCTCTCGAGATGGTTAACGTGTTCATTTCCCATGTCTGCTGTACTCGTGGTGTCTTAAAGCAACTGAGACTTACTCTCTCACAGTTCTGAAGGCCAGAAGTCAAAAATCCAGGTGATGCAGGGCTGTGCTCCCTCTAAAGGACCAGGGAGAGGACCCTCCTTTCCTTTTCCAGTTAGGTGGCTTGAGGCCACATAACCCTTTCTGCCCACATCTTCACATGCATCCCCGCTGTGTCTTCTCTCTCAGGTCAGACCTCCCTCTGCCTTTCTCTTAGAAAGACACTTGCCTTTGGAAACAGGACTTACCAGACCATCCAGAATGGTCTCATTTCAAGATCCTCTGCTTCATGCTTCACTGCATCTGCAAAGATCAAGTATTCATATGACATTCACTTTGTGGTAACACCCATATAACATAACATTTATCATCTTAATGCTTTTCAAGTGCACAGTGCACTCATCATCTTGTGCAACCATTCCCATCGTCCATCTCCATGACCTTCTCATCCTGTAAGGCTACAACTCTCTACCCTCCAAACAGTCGCTTCCCCTTCCTCTCACCCCAGCCCCTCGACAACCATTCTACTTGTCTCTGTGAATTTGAGGTCTCTAATGACTTTGAGATTGGATGTGGACATATCTTAGGGGGAGGGCAGCCTTCAACCCACTGTGGGGAACCCGGGAGCCCACAGAGCCATCGTTGGCACAAGGATGGAAGTGCTGCTGTGGCTTCAACAAGCAGTGAGCATCAGGAGTGTCCTAAGTCTGCTTCTCTGTGTGGAATTTCATCTGAGATTCCTCTGGCCACCTATGGGAGCTTTGAAAAGGAGGCATTCACTGGGAATGACCAAAACCTCCAGGTTCAGCCTGTCACTAATTCCTGAGTGACCTTGGACAGTCCGTGAGCCTCTCTGGGGCTGTCTTCATTTCACAGGTTTAGAGAGTGATGTGTAACCTCTGAAACTCTAGCCTGCTCTGAAATTCTACCTCCTTCCATTTTTCCCTCACTGTCATCACCTCTTGAAAGGGTGGGGAAGAGCACCTGCCTGTGTTTTAATGAAAAGGGCACCAGGGGGAAGGGAATCAGGGATCAGCAATTGGTTCTTGAACTCATAGCTATGTGACCTTGGCAAGTCTCTCATCATCTTTGAGCCTGGGTCTTTAAGTACAAGCATTACATGCATTCCATCTATCGTTCTATCTATCCATCGATCCATCTATCTATCCATCTATCCATCCATCTATCCATCCATCCATCTATATCTTGGACAACCTGACTCCTCCAGTCTCTTTGGCGCTTAGGTTCTGAGTCCATAATTCTCATGTCTTGGATCTGTGGGGGGTGGGGGGATTGTCAGAGGCAGCGGTTCTTTGCTGGAAAGATTTTCTGGACACTGGCATGTAACATTCAGCATACACTCCAATTTGTGTATCATTAACTTGCTTAGGGTTTTGTTTCCAGCATCAAAAACATTTTTTTAGAGAGTTCTGGCAACAAATGGCACATCTTTAAAAACTGAGGCTCTTTCACTGACAAATTCGAGAACGTTCTGAAGACGTGTACAACCTACCTTCTAATGAAGAAGTTCAGGAGCAAGCTAGAGGGAGAAACTCCAAATCTTGGGTCTCCGTCTCCACCTAGAACTCTCCTCTGAAGTAAGCTCCCTCCCCGTCCCCACTCCCTACCCTTTTGCGCTTGCGCCCAATGCTAACCAGAAGCTACAGACTTCAGACTTAGGTCACAGGTGGCAGTAGATAATGGGAGACATCCCTTTGGGATGAATTTCCTTTCTGCTTTGGTGGGTGGTCCTAGGATATCTCAGCAAACTTTCTTTCCTGGGTTGACTGTGGCCTGCCAACTTCATGAAGAAAGAAACCAGCAACAAAATGGTTCCCAAATGAAGGCAACACAGAGAATAATAAAATGTCAAACTGAAAACAAGTCTTCAGGGTAAAGGACAGGGCTTGTCTGGTTCCCCACCCCAGTCTTGGGCTGTTCGGCCAGCTGACTGAGGGTGGATGACCTCAGTCTCTGCAA
This sequence comes from Solenodon paradoxus, assembly GCA_004363575.1. Classification (NCBI taxonomy): domain Eukaryota; kingdom Metazoa; phylum Chordata; class Mammalia; order Eulipotyphla; family Solenodontidae; genus Solenodon; species Solenodon paradoxus. The sequence goes on from RJWH01001912.1 coordinate 275,236, forward strand.
TCTTGCACAATTCCCTTCCTCCGGGGCTCTGCTGACTTACTGATTCTTCAGGACCAGTTCTCTCACCATGACTCCCTCGCTGACAGTGTCTTTCCAGAGCCCCACCCTCCTGCCACGCTTCTCAGGACCTTTCTCCTGGGAGCAGGTCTCACCCCGGGACAAAGGAAAGCTGTGTCGCCTGCATGTGACCCCAGGAGCAGGCAGGACTCTGCTTTTCTTGCTCGGGTCTCAGAGTTTCCCTCCCTCCTTCCTCACACCAGCACACCCAGTTGCTCAGTCCTCAGTCCTAGTGCTGATCTTCCCCGAGAGGCCATGGCAGCTGCCTCTAAGTAGCTGAGTCTTTCCCGGTCCCTTGTGCTCTCATGGAGGAACATGGGGCGACAGCCTGTGTGCCCACGATGTCAGAGAGACTCTCACTTGGAGCCAAGGGACGTCTTCTAGCCCTTGTGTGCCTTTCTTCACACCTACAAGGGAGACACTGTCCTATTTTATCTGTTAACTTGGACACATGGTGGAAAGGACAGGATTTAGACCACTCTCCTGAATGACAGTGGAAATGGACTCACTACATGATTCAGCCAAATCCTTTTCCTCGATTCTCTCAGGGATTAAAAACGAGTGGCTTTGTTTGATTTTTTTACTAAAATGGATTTTTCAAAGCACCCAGGGACAAGTGTTTATAATGTTCCCCTGAAACACAAGTTTATAAATTGAAGGTGCTTGTCTCCTCCTTCCTGTCGGTGGAATGCGAGGCACATTATGTGCTAACAGCCAGAAGCCGGAGGAGATCTTGTTCTGGGCTAACCTGTTACATCTTGAGAGAAAATTATCCCAGACAACATAAATAATCTTTTTGTCACCACTGAAGATGTAATTTGCAAAGGACAAGTTGAAATGCCAACTCTCCCCTTTCTTGTTTTTTGATTATTGTATACACGCAAAGCAGGAATAATAACCCACGTTCATGTGGAAAACGAATTGCCTTCTCATTCTCACTGTGCTTAGAGGAATTCATATTTTCTTCCACTTAATTGTGGACCCAAAGATTTTGGAGGGTCAGGGAGAGACAAAAGGATGATGCAGTGTTCATAGTACTGGTTGAGTCCCAGTGGAGAAGGAACCAGCTTCTTTGAAATGCTGGTAACAGTTGCAAATCTCATAAATATTTAATTCTCCCAGCAGGTCTATGAAGTGGTCAAGGAAGTTACTTCTGACCTGTGTTTATAGAAGAGGCTACCATGTGCCAGACACTGGGGGTTAATTAACAGCAGAACCATTATTTGAAGCCAGTTCTCTCCAGTCTCAGAAGATAGGAACACACACACTCACACACACACACGTACACACTCACACTCTCACACATGTGCACACACTCGCACACACACGCACACACTCTCCCTCCCTCCCACTCATACTTCATGATCCACCTGGCAGTAATCACTGAAGAAAACAAGTAACTGCCTCCCAAAATAACTTGCTGAAGAACCAAAATTTGCCATTCTTGATGAGATGGAGAAAGTCTATATCATTTGTGGCCCTGTTGTAACAATTTGCAGGACAGTCAACAATGGCTGCTTGTTTGGTTTACATTTTGTCACTGAAAATCAGGGACCCTGCTCGCAGTGCTGTGTTTCTGTGTAGAGCCACCTCATCGTGTCTTGTCGCCCTTCATCAGCTATAGGAAAACATACACACACAAACCAGACATGCGAAGCCTTTGTCATAAGTAATAACCAGGTTAGTTCCCTTTCCTCTTCCTCCCTCTTCTTTCTTCTAGTCTCTGACGGTTTGCCTTACAAGGTAGAACAAGGCACAGGACAGAATGAGGAGCCAAGTCAATGGATGCTGTAATGCAAGATCACAGCAGGTTCTTTCCCTTTGTGGGCATCGCTGCATCATCCCTCCTGTGCAGGCTGTCCCCACACAGCTCTCGGCCAGGCTCAGAGAGCGTGACTTGACCAGCACAAAACCTTCCACATGTGGGCAAGAGAACTGAAGTTTAGATTCAACATGTGGTACAGGATATATTGGCTGCAACATCTTCTTGGAAGAGAATATTTGGTGCTAATATTTTGTCCCCTCCATCATTTGCCAATTGGGAATTGGCCCAGTTGGACAGAAGCACATTGACATCATAAATGATTTGAAGAAAATCAGATTTTACCCAAAGTTACCCACGTTCGCTCACATTAATGACCAGAGGAAATGTGTTGCCAGGGTCACAAGACTGTGCTCACAGCAATCAAGACTCAATATTTTTGGGGAAAAAAATCACCCCGTTTCCTATCAGCACAAATAAAAGGACTTCCTTCTCCAGAAGTGACATTTTAAAAAGAACTTGTATTTTGAGTTTCCAAGATGTCTTCCCTTTCAGTGTTACTTAACTTCAGAGGGTCGAGTGTATTTCTGGTGACATATGGGGGTGGGGGCGGGTGCCCAGTGCACCAAGGGGGGCAGTGTAACTCCTCCAGAGAAACTGGACAAGCGGTATTGAGTATCTGCCGAGGGCCCATCCTGGGGAGGCCCCAGAAGAAAATGTAAGATTTAGGACTTGTTCTCAGGTAAAACACACATTTCCAAGAGTCATAAAATTTCCCAGTCTAAAATGACACCCTGGGGTCAGGATATCCCTGGGGCTCAAGAGTGCCCAAGGGTATTTCAGCATCTTCAGAGTCTGAGGGTGATTCTCAGGGTCGGTAGTGACCCTGAGAAATAACTAGGATCTGGCAGCAGGGAGCCAGCCGACCTATGAAGGTACTGCTAAGCACAGACAGGGACGGATCCCTGCTGTCTGGGCAGAGAAATGATGTACCCTCACGGGTGTGCTTTATTCTTCAGGACCCATCACATGCTGGGCCTCAGAAGGACTCGTGTCACTTTCTCCTGCACCCAGAACATCAGCTACTCTTCCAAACGTCCCCCACCTGTGTCCATCCTGGCTCTGTTCATTTCTTCTTTTACCAGGCGATTATATCACTTCATCTAAGTGATAGATTCCAAGATGCTCCGCCCTCTCTACAATGGTGATCTTTAGTGAATTCCAAGCAATTTTCACAGCCTTCTCTTGGTGGAGCAGAAAAGCAGTTTAATAGTTAGCAGTGTACCTCAGTACACAGAGGACTGGAGATGACTCAAGCAGTGAGAGTCCAGTCAGATCAATGCCCCAAGGTTAAAGAAATTCTTGTCGATTATCAGAAAATAAGTCAGAATTGGGTCTTGAGGAATGAGTAACTACAGGCAGGTAAAAGTGGGACATTTATCTCCATTTGCTGTTGTTATGAAGGTCATTGGTCGTTTTTTCCTACCTTGTTTAATTTTAAATGTGATTTGGTTTTACCGTTTTAATCTGATTACATGCTTTTAATGTGTTCTTTTCCACTTCAGGTCATTTTTGTGAGTAGTCAAGTTGTACATTTTTTAAGTTAAAAATTATATGTGTTTTCCATTACAAACTGGCATTATTTTAGTTCGAGGTAAATTGAACCTCTTCTCCATCTGAAAGATCGTGCCTGTTGGGGAATGGTTCCCATCTGCTTGGGTCTGCCTTCCTGGCCGATGGTGGGTGGAGAGAGACAAATGGCTTTCTCTCCCAGAACCAGCCTTTCTCCTGGAATTGGGTGGTACCTCTGGCAGACGTTATACATACTCTTTGGCCTCGAGCAGTGTCCTTTAGAGTCTGGATTCATGAGCGCTAGGACGAAGAGTAGTGTCTCAAGCTGCCTCTGCTCTATTTTGTCCTTATGTCTCAGTCCACTTAGCTTCTTTCCATGAAGGTTTAACACGGAAAAATGGCACCATCCAAAGGTCATCAGGAGGAATTTTATTCCATGGCATCCTTCTTTACATAAGGATATGAAACTTCCCACAAGGCCCAGGAGATGATGAGCGCTCCCAGGAAATGGGAGAGTTCAGTCCCCTTGGCCACAGGCAGTGATGCTATCCTGCTGCCTGTCTGACCAATAACAGGCCTCCTCCTCATTTTTTTTCCACTTGAACATGCTTGCTTCCTGGACCCCACGGCCTCCCACCTTGTGGGGGCTCTGATGCCAGCTCCAGCAGATGGACCTGCCTTGAGTTGGCCCGCTAGCCAGGAAGAGTGGTGCTGAGGCTGGCCCTCATCCAGCCCGGTGGAAATTAACTGGTGCAGTCAGTCCTCCCCCAAATGGGCACTTTCCCCCAATGAAAACCTTATGAACTATTTTAATGACTCTGCAGCAAAGCTCAAAGCTGCAGGCATCTGAGAAGTGAAGATAGAATCTGGCATTTTGGAGCTTGAATTGATCCTAGGTAAGGTAGGAGGCGGAGGAGAGTAGTTAGTAGGAAGAACTGATAGAGCCAGACCCACCAATTTGGTCTCAGTAGCTGCACTTGGAACAGAGTAATGGCTAGCGAGTTGCTTAGTTTCTGAGTCCCAGTATTATGAGCTGTAAAGTGTGGAGAACACCTTTAAATGCTTAAATCAGATAAAAAATATCACAGTGTTTGACATACAAGGCTTCCAGAGATTATTTTCCCATTTCCATCATTCACTAATGAAAAAACAGATTTGCAAAAGCCCAATATTTTGCATAAGCTCCCAAATTCCTTGGAATGAATCAGACTCCCCCATCTACTTATTCTCTGATACAGTTATATATGATTCATTCAGTGTACAGCAGTCGGGGATGTTTTGGTTTGAAATGTCTTCAATCAATTTTAATATGCATCTATGTCCATAAGTTTAATCTATCATTGTTTCAGCAAGTTTTTCATTTTTACTAGGTATCTTGTTGTTACCAAACAGAGTTGATAAATGATGAGTCCTCACTTTATAGATTTTGCCACGGCCTTATACCAAAGCCATTAAAGATTTCACATACTCTTTGGGAATAAATTCCTCACCACCCTACTAAACACCTATTCCTTTCGCTCACCTGTGAAATAATTGCCCACATTCATTTCTCCTGCCTATGTCTTATTGCATCCAGCTAAGTATGATGTGAATCTGTAAACTGCTGGAGGGGTCATGCTCTCCTGTTTAATTGTTCCATGTGATGCCCAGCTATTTGCCTAGACAGGACCGTCATCAATATTTAGAATAATGATGACATCTCTTAAGCTTCTGTGGACTATAAAAGCTCTTCTTCCAGGTCCCTGAAATTCACTGAGTCCCTTTGAGACAGGTTCTAACTGTCCATTTTTGATGAGTAACACTTTATATACCTATGCTTCACCCGGTTAAGTATATAACTCAGTGATCCTTGGTAAACTTAGAGAGCTGCATAACCATCATTGAAATCTAATTTTGAACCTTTTTATACAGATCACTGTGCCAACCCTTTGATTCTTTACTCTTCACTTTTTCCCCACATCATGTCCTATGAATGTACTGTTGGCAGGGGGACAGGAACGATATCGCTCACCAAGAACAGCCCAGCCAGGCAGCTCTCTTCTACCTCTTGGCTCCAGGTGGTGGCATTTTGTCCTTTCCCTTTGGAGATGCATGAATTTTGAAATGTGCTTGGTAAATTTAAGGTGAATTAGTCTCTTTCCATCCTGAAAACATAGAGGTGATTAAATAAATACAATCAGAAAGAAGAGCCCGCACTCCAAACATAGGAGAGTAGGACCAGGATAAAGTCTGGGAGCAGTGATTCCAAAGCTACTGTGCCGCTGCTGCTGTGAGCTTGTGCCTGGGAGCCTGGTTGAGTTTCTGTTTCCTTTCCAAGGAGGGACTCCTTCACTCCTCTGACAAGCAGGTGGTTTCCCCCAAAAGGCAATGTTCTGGGATTACAGAGATAAAAGGAACAGTCCTAAATGCCCAGGTTTTATAGTTCCCGGCTGAGTCCGAAAACCACTGTGCATGTGAATCACTGGGAAATATTGTATAAGGTATGAATTCCCAGGCCTCACTCCGAAATTCTGATTCATGGGGTCATGGCTGGGGCCTAAGAATCTACATGTTAACATGCCACTCTGCTCTGGTGGGTGTGGGGTTGCAGGTCACACTTAGAGAAGCTGACCCTTCCAGGGGTGGCAAAGGCTTGGTCATGGAGACTTTCACGCCTTTGGAAAGAAATATGCACTTTGGAAAGAAATGTAGGTAACCCTGTAATTATTATAAGGTGCCATCTGGTAGCTTTCTCTTCATTTTAGAAGCACAGTTTTGCTGCTAAGTCTTACATTTCTTCAGCCATGTTTGGGCTTGCTTCCAAACCAGTTTAGAGAGATTATACATACACAGAAAGGGCCTTTTTATTTGTTGATCTTTATGGGAAAATAATCTCCATGAATAATTCCCAAATTGCTCCAGTCTTGTTGAAAATGAGAGAGTTGTAACAGAATCTGCCCTAGTCCAAAGAGAAGAGCGTGTAAAAATGTGCTGTTACTGCTCTGGGGTATGGATGGGAGCCTGTTCTGCAGCACTGGAAGCTGGCAGAGGAACGGGGAGGGATGTGGGCCTCGGGTCTAGTGGGCCACCCAGCCAGGCCTTGGTTTGGCCGAGTGCCACCACAGAAGCCAGGTCCTCAGAGGGCCTGGCCACCTCCTCAGTGCTAGCCTGTTTCCTCCTCTCACCTTCCAGTCCTTCCTTCTTTGCCGGGTGGGTTGGGTTCTTGAGTTCAGTGTCTCCAAGGAATTTCAGGATCACTCAGAATGTTAATGAGTAAGAAAAGTTTTACTGGAGGAAAAAAAAAAAAAAAAAAATGAAAAAGACAAGACATTCTCATGAGTGAGAAGGGCCATGCTCTTCCCAAGACTGGGAAGAGGAGGCAGGGTGGGAGATGACCCCACCCACCTTATATAGGTCAGGTATTGGGGAACTCTTTGGTGATTTGTTTCTTCCTTTCTGCCCATCTCTCCTTTGTTAATTACTTTGCCTCTTTTAGTTTGAAGTCTCTTTTGTTGTTTAGTTTGGCAGCTTCTCAGCTTCAGCATCCCCCCCACCCCCCGCCCACTTCTGTCCCCTTCATGGTGGCAGCAGGAGGTTTCTGGCCACTCCTCTCTGTTCACAAATCTGAAGAGCCTGTGACTTTTCCTCCTGCTGCCGGTTCACCTGGAGTTCTGAGTGCCAGATAAAGTGACCATAGGGATGTGTGTTAGCACCTGGCATGTAGTAAGTATCCAGTATTGCTTCTGCTGTGGTGCACGAGTGTAATAGGAACCTGCCAAAACTGAGCTAAGAAGTCTGAGAAGTGAAATCATTTGGGGTCACATTTCCCTGCAAAAATAAGAATGTGAAAATTCTGAATAACTCACGAAATCAGAATCAGCCTGCACTCAGCTTCATCCGCTTCCACCTCCATCAAGGACTCCAGACTGCCCTTAAACTCAGTGACCCAGGAGAGTAGGGTCCCCGCTGTTTGCTAGCTGTGCTCCCTCTGAGAACTTTGCCTGTCTCCACTCCCAGAAAGAGACTTAAAAGGCATCAGCCAAGGCCAGCCTCTGCCTCGGGACAATTGTCTGATGAGGCTGACAGCTGTGAGTGCACATGAAGAAATGGTACTTTCCCCACCTGAGCTAAAAAAAGAAAGCCTTCCCCCCTCCTTTTTTGCAAACATGGACCGGCCCGGAGTGGTTGCTGGTGTGTTTAACTAGTGTGTTTAAGTAGGAGGCGGGAGAGCCCTGCCCTCCTCCGCTCTTTTGTCCGGTGAGTGTCTGGAGAGATGCACGTTTCACCCGCTGCAGAGAGGCGCCTGCGGGGGTGACCCGGACGGGCAGGGACCCCAGGCTGTCGGGCTGAGATCTGGCGTTTGCTAGTCTCTTGGGGCGTCCCGAGCGAAGCCCAGAGGCATTCCCTGCTCCACAGTCTGAACCCAGGTGGAAGAAACGGAGCTCCGGCCTCAGGTAGGCAGACGTTGCTGAGGGGACCCTCTCTTTGCCGGGCGGGCGGGAAACGCCCGGCTTCCTTGGCGCGGTCCAGACTCCAAGGGTCCCCCAGATCGGGGGATCTGGGTGCTGGTGGCAGAAACCTCTTGCATTGGCCTGAAATACATTGACTTCAACTTTTCATTTTCCTTAAGATGCAAATTGAATACAGAGCTTTTCTTTCAGGACAGAGTACTTAGGAGCAGGAGAGGCGAGCATTTGAGAGTGATAATTCATTAACTTTCCAACAATGGTGGCTTTTTCAGGCTACACCCCTAGACTAAAAGCAGAGTGTGTTTTTTCAGATTTGTTTGTTTTGTCTGTGGTTTGCCGAGTTTGGCGGAATTTATATTCGAAATGAATGGACTGTAGAGTTTTATTTGGAGGGCTGGGTGGTAAGTCACACACAATTGAGTAGATTTATCTATTCCATTCAATGTGGGTGTTTTCTTTCTTTCTTTTCTTCCAGAAGTTCTCCATGAATGAAAATGAGGAAGGAAAATGTTTGGGTTTTGTTCATATTTTGTTACCGCTTGAAAGAGTTTGGTTGCTGCCTCTCTCACCAGCTTTGGGCAGGAAATGAAAGAAATAGAGACTCTTGCTTTTATAATGAAAATAGTTTTTCTCAAAACCAGAGAGCTGTGAAAACCATGCTCTGAAGTCTGTTTTTTTAGGGAAAGAAAGGTGTAAAGTCGGTTGTGCTAGTTCTCAAGAAGAAATGAGACAAGAAAAATCATGTCAACTGTGAAAGAAGGAGATTTATGATTTAGGAAAAAGAAAAACTCGAGTGTTTTGCCAAAAACCAGCATGAGTTTGGTCGCTAGAATGCCTCACCTATCACTGGGCCGAGTTTGGGGATTTAAAGGAAAATGAGCCAGTTTTCTCTGAGACAGCTCCTGAGGAATGTTAAGAGGATGCAAAGTTATTTAGACGATCCAAACAGGTTCTGACAAGTAGGTGAAAAAAATAACTCATTAAAACATAATTGTTGCCATTCTCTAATAGATCAAGAGGCTTGTTGAATCAGGAGGTATTTAGAGAATAGATGAATTTGCTACGGCTCATTGGTCTAAATTACTTTTGAGGAGGCTTTTTAAGAGGCAGTGCAGGGCTTTGCCAAGCCTCTCCTTGTAAGTACTTGGAATGTATATTTTGACCAAATGCTCTCAAGCGGGTTGGTGAGGCATTTTCATGTGTCAGTGAGTTTGAGCCTCTCCTCAGTGGTTTGTTCAGCTAATTCAAGGAATATCCTTTCAGAACAGCAGAGGTCTGCAGGTTTTCCCTCCAAGTGACATATCATCTAAAAAGACAGGACAGAACTGTTCAGTACTTTTAACTCCCAACTGTAGAGGGGCCATCTTGCCTCCTATAGAGGAGGGCTTCTCGGCCTCAGCAGTGCCGACATTTTGGATGGATGATTCCTTGTGTGTGGGGACTGTTCTCTGTGATATTTAACAGCATCCCAGATCTCTACTCACTAGATAACAGGAGCACTCCTTCCCCGTGGTGACAACAAAAACTGTCCCCAGGCATTGTCAAATGTTCCCTGAGGGGCAAAATGAGTCCCTGGTTGAGCACTACTGGTATAGAGAAACCACTTTTGAGGCCTGCTCCTGCTGAAGATGAGGAAGGAAGGGCTGTGAGGAGGGTGTTGGGGAGACCCCAAGGGAGGGTGGCTGAGTCAAAGAAACTTAATGGCAAGACAAAGATTTTGACCTGACCATTTTGGATTGGGTTTGTTTTGTTTTTCATTGAATTCACATCCTGGGTGGGGAGGGGTGGTTTTAGCCCAGCTTCCTCTCGGCTCCTGGCCTCTCCCCTTATTGTTCCCTTAGGGGCTGTAATTTATATGGTGCCTTTGTTCCCAACCCTCAAGAGCCTGGTAACTTCTCTGAGGTCCTGAACCCCAGAGCAGTAGAAAGTGAATAAAGTTCAAAGCGTTCCTCAGTCAAGGCTTTGTTGCAGAAATCAGATATGGGGAGTGGGCATAAGGGCATCAGCATGGAGGGTATAACCTCACTTTGCTGTTCACCCCTCGCCTGGAGTCTCTGGTTTAAGTCTGGAGGGTAGATCACTAGATGGACAATTTGAAGGAGGTGGTGGTCAGCAGTTTTGGAGATGGGAGGGGTACAAGGTGCTTCTAGTCATTCTGTCTCTTTTCTGGTGGGTCCAGAAACTATCTAAAACTAAAAAATGCACATGTTATACTCTGTCCCTTTCTCATTCTGCCCTCCTTTGGAGGGCTGTCGTCGTTGGTCATAAACCATTAGGGCTCTGAGTTGGCTAGTGATTCCCTTGCACTATGCTAAAGATTAGGCAGCAGATAATCACTACTCAATTTTAAGGTCTGTAGCTTGATTATAGTGATGTGGTAGGGACTAGAAACTAGAGTGGGGGTCAGTCATAGCTGGTCATGCATTGGGAGAAGAAAATAAAGCCCACCAAACTTCTCCTGTTTGTCTCATTTTAGTTATATAGAAATCAAACTTTTCTAAATTGAATCCTATCTAATGTGCAGCCCAGACATACAGTATTAAAAAAAAGATCTCATGGATTAGCTCATTTTATAAAGCAAATAACTACCTATAACTTATTAGTTATAACTATAAAGATAAAGTTATAACTAGAGAAGTGTTTTGATAGGTAAGTAAATGTAGGCACACCTGTTAGTTGTTGTTTTTCTTCTGGAACCTACAGTTATGAGTGCTTCCAGTTTTGTTGTTCTGTGTTTTGTTTTTTTTTCTTTCCCTCCTTTGGGCCTTCAACTGTTCTGATTTTCTGGGACTTGGGTTTGCCATTTTGTCAATGAAATGGAATTGGACCATCTTTGTCAAGTTCACCGATAACACTGAAGTCATTGGCTGGAATTTGATTCATTGAAAATTTTTCTCATATCCTAAGCCTATGCTCTGCTTGTTAGCTCTCACAGATGAAAAGATGACACAATGAAGTTGTAGCAAATACTGTTACCAAGTATTGGAAACAACCAGCTTTGCTCAGTTCCAAGGTACTTCTCTTCTCTTGGTAACTCCACATTCCAGTTGGAGCTTTAAATTTCTTGAGTGGAACTTGTGCTCCCACAGGAATAGGTCTTCATTATTAAAATTCACCCTTCTTTCACTAGACCTAAGATCCATGAGTTTAGAGAAACTCAGGCTTTCAGGTTCATTTTATCCCAGGGATGTGGGCGACCTCTACCTCTTGGTTGCTCAGTGGATGATGAATAAACCAATGAATGTCAGAGATTCCCATGGAAAGGGCATCCAGGGGCCAGATTTGAAAGAAGTTCATGTATCTGCAAACCTGTGTCTCATTCACAGTCTATTCTTTTTTTTTTTTTTTTTCAAAAGGACACATCTAATCCCCAGGTAAGCAGCTTTTAATATTTGAGGGACTACCAGAGGACTTTATAAAGTATGTGAGAAAAAAAGAGTCTGTGTGATATAGAATTTGGTACCAGGGGAAAGGTGAGAGCTTTATAAAGTTCTTTTCATGAGGCCCAGAAATGAAACTCCTACTCTTACTAAAAGCCCCACAGAAGAAGCTGCCTCATGGATTCAATAAGATAGAGCATACCAATTCTAGAATTTGACGCAAAGGCAAGGCAGTCCTAACCTCTTTGTTTTGAAGAGAAGTGCGCAGTCAAAAGAGAATTTGTAGATCATAAATGAAAACGCATACTTTGTTTACTCTCTGTGTCCTCTATTAGAGAGTTGGGAGTGTCCACTGGGTATCAGAACAATGTTACTTAAAGAGACCACATTTCCTGAGCCAGGTTTCAGGATATGGATGTCCAGTTGAGGCAGACAGCTGGAAATGGAACTTTCTGGAAGGTGCAGGCTGAAAAGATGCTGTAGTGAGAGCTAAAGAAGCAAAAGACTGTCTTCAGGCGGTGAGTGCTGGACTGACCCCAGCTCCGTTTTCCTCATTAGAGCCCCTGGTATGAGTCCACAGGAGCAGGAATGAGTCAGAGACCATTCCCCAAACCACAGATGCTTAGAGTGTGGCCTTGAGCGAGGGAGCCCTAATCATTGAAGAGACCATCCCTGCTGCTTTTCTTGTTCTCCAAGACCAGAATGTCATTAGCGGATGTGTGTGTCCTCTTCAGCTTCTCTGGTTGACATTGAGGTCATTTTTTGCTCATAAACTTTAGATGAAGCAGAAACCCTGGCTTACACTTTGCCAACTTTTATCTTTCTCCTGCTACTAAATAACAATCGTGTGAGTTGGTCTTGGTTCTCTGCAGCTGGCTACTTGCATCTGTGCATGTATCCGTATACCTTCTCCAAATAAACATACTTGAAAGGATAGAGAAACGTGTTTGGCTAAGTTTAGAACATCCTCTAACAGAGTGGCAGCCCAGCTTTCTGCTTTGTTTTGGCAGCTTGTCGAGGATGCAAGGCATATCTGACTCTGGCAGCAGATTAAAGAAGGTATTGGTTTTTACGTAAAGAAGTTCAGAGCCTAAAGACTCGGGTTGGGGTAGGTTTCCAGCCTTCTATGTGTTTTTCATAGCGCTGTAAAGCATCATAAAAAATGAGCTTGATGGGTGTTTTGTTTTGACTTAAAACCTCAGAACTGTAAAATTAAAACAGAAAACAAAACCAGTCCATTAAAATGCCTTATCTTGGTTTAGGCAGATATCATGACTAAGCTCCTGCCTCCCCCCATTTCTACCTAGTTCTCTGCATCTCTCCCCTCATTCATTCCAGCCTCCTGGCCGTCATTCTGTTTCTTAAACATTCCTTCTGCCTGGAACATTCTTCCCCTAGAACTCAGTGTCCTTCCCAGAGTTCAACCTCCTGGTTATTCCCTGGAGAGGCCACCCCCCGACCACCCTAGCTGAAGCTTGTCTGCCTCCCCAGCCCCCAGGTATCTTCTACCTCCTGGTCAGTTGAGCTTCTTCATGGCGCTTTTTCTTGCTATCTGAAATCGTGTGTGCTCATATACACATTGCCTTATCACCTATTGTAGAAGGTCAACTTCATGACGTACTGCCATATTCCCAACACCCAAATATTATCTGACAGAAGGGAAGAGGCTCAGTTAATGGATGGGCGAGTGGATGGGTGGGTGGATGGAGGCGAAAGGAGGGAAGGAGGTAGAGAGTATGGAAGGGATTATCTGTTTAGTAAATACCCACTTCCCTTTAAGCCTAAATGCTCCACTTCTGGGCTCCCTCCCATCTCTTTGGCACAGTAGTCTGGACCTAGTTTCTCCTCCACACCCATCTCATTTGGTAGATCGCACCAGCAGTCTCATCCTGATGAGTCTTCTCACTTCTTCGGAGTCAACCTCCTCTGCAGGGTAAGCTCCTCGAGAGCAGGCATATGTAATAAAGGGTGTACCCCTGCAGCTATTTGCTATTTTCCTTCTTACTGCCTTAGCACTTTATAAGCCGATCTCACTAAAGGCCTTTTACCTATGCTGCTGTCACCCTTGTTTTGCAAACAAGGAAGCTTGAGGTTTCGAGCTGCAGCCTGAAGGCAAACAGGTGCTGGATGACTGGCCGAGCTAGGATTTGAATCCAAGAAATCTGGCTTCAAAGCCCATACCGTTGTATTCTATGGCTCCTTTCTCTTCCAAATCAGGGATCCTGTCCCTGTCTCACATCTCCACTGATTTTTGCCAGATGATTGAAACCTAAGACGTTAATCTCTTCCTGCTCTTCCTGACTATTTGAATTTATAAATATTTGTATCTGTAATATACACATTATAAATACAAGTTTATTAGTTCATCTCTAAAGAAAACAAGCTGCTGTATCATAAGTCACTTTTTTTTTTTTTTTGAACAATAGGACTTGATTTCTTAAAGTCTCATTTTTCTTAGATGGGAAAAAGGCAATGAAAAGTTCAGTTGCTGCTGAGGCACCTGTGTATACTTTGCCTGAGATGTTTCTGCCTGGCAGCCTTAGAGGCCAGTTTTCTTCAACTCCCACCATTTTACTTAGAACATAAAACTTATACTGAGAAAAACCATAAAAGCCAGAGGTAAAAATTTTGAGTGGAAAAGAGTAGGAAGAAGTCTAAAAATGGAAAAAAGTATCATCTTTTTTTCTGTATTTTTAACATAACCAAGTGCTTCTAATTGCCCATCTCTGCGGGTTTGAGTGGCCCAAAATGTGTCATGGATAAAGTAGAAAGCCAAGATCCAAAGCCATGGCCAATACACCACTGTAATTCTCTAGGCCCATCTTGGACAAACTGCTGTCTTAACTTGGAACCCAGGCGGGAATTGTTTTCTCTGTGTATGCCCTCTGCACTGTGAATCTTGGGTTGGGAGCTTGTGCTTTCATGTCAGGTGTGGCTCCCTCACTGTCAGAAAGCTAGAATTTTCCAGCACCCAATACCTGATGGCAACTCCCACAGGGTGGGGTCTGCGGTCTTGTCAGGCTGGTCTGTCAAAGCTTCCCCTGGCACATAACCAAGTTTCTCCCAGGTTTGGGGCCAACTCAGCTGGTTCCCATTTTCCCAGGTGGCAGGCAGGTGTGATAAGCAGGAGGGTGGTGCCCACATGCTGTTTGTGATGTGAGAAAACTTAAAAGGCCCCTCCAGAATTGAGAGGAGAGCAGCCATGGAATGCTCAGTCCTGGTCTGAGAGGAACCTGTCAACCCCAGTGTGTCCCCAGGCTTCTCTGTCCGTCATGAGGAACACAGTACTTACTGACCCTTCAGGCATCCTTGAGCAAGGCTGGAGGGACTTGGACTTTTTTTTAACACAGCTGCTCCAGTGGAATCATGGCCCTGGATGTACTCACTGATAAATATGTCTTAGGATTTGCAGTTTGACTTTGCAGTGAGAGTCTTGGAAGGGAGTCTCTGACTGATGAATTGTACACTGATTCTCCTTCCAGCCCCTTTGGTTATTGGTTTTTGCCTAATCTGAACGTACACAAACATGGGCTGCGGACCAGTTGACTGGTTCCTGTGCGAGCCTTGTGCCAACCAGAAAGATCTCTGCTCTCGACCTGCTCGTCTGTGTTCAAGTAATTCCTGTTCAAGACTCCTAGAAATAACGTGGCAGGAAAGTTCCATAAATTTAATCTGCTTTAACGATGCATGTTGAGACCCAGAAAACACAAGAAGGCATGGCTTGTCGGTGAGAGAGTGGAAAGTAAATCTCAGAGGAGTCAGTGATCCACCCCCAGCACACCGAGGCTGATCCCTTCAACTGCTTCTCTGCTTATTACACACGCAAAGGAAATTAAGAATAAAGCCTGGCCTTTGGAGTATTAAAGCCATTGCATGGAAGCAAGATACTAGGAAATCGAGTGGGCTTCTCTGCTGGGCATTCAGTGAATACTCAAGACATATTTGCTCAAACCTTTATTTCATATTATCTTTGTTTTGGAACAGCCTCTCTTTTCCAAACATTAGATCCTTTCCTCTCATCCTGAAAGCTCCGAGTTCCCACTTGCTTCAAGGAGAGTGCTGATGCTTGTCCAGGGATCTCCTCCTACTGGCCAAGTAGGTAGCTTCTATAAGTTTTCTTTAAAAAGAAATGTGTGTTATTGTAAATAAATACACAAGTATACTGTCTAGGAGCCTACAAGGCAGGAGGGAGCAAACTCTTTCTATAAGAGACCAAATAGTATTTTCACCTTTGTGGACTATAAACCCTCTGTTTCACTTATGCTGGTCTGCTGTTGTGGGGCCAGAGCCGCCATAGACAACACATCAATGCATAGATGTGGCTGTGTTCCAATAAAGCTTTATTGACAAAAGCAGGCAGTGAGCCATGGACACCATATTAAATGTATGGGTATGGCTGGTCCCAATAAAACTTTATTTACAAAAGCAGGTCTTGGGCCAGATTAGACACACAGGCTGCAGCTTGCCAACCTTGGTATAAGGTAGGAGTAAACATTCTCCGTTCACCCCTAGCACCATTCCCCAAAGGGGCCTAGTGTTGAAAGCCTAGTCTCTGTTCTCCCTGGGATGTACAGACGTGTTTACAAACTTTGTCGTAGACACACTGCATATGCCTGTGTCTTGCTTTTACCCTATTTCCTGTGCAGACACACGTGGGAGGGTGTATTTTCTTTTTTATACAAATAGGACCATATCGTGCCTGTTGAGCCACGGTTTCCTTTTCTTAGCAATGACTTGGTGACAGTCCTTACAGATTTATGACATTATTTTAAGTGGACACAAAGTGACCTCATTCTTTAGCTGCCATCAAGAAATCAGACCAAAGACAAAGGAAAAGCTAAGTTTGTGGTCATGACTGACCGACAGCAAAGACAATGTCTCGTTTGCTTCATTCACATGGTCCCATGTGTTTGGGTGGCATCTATGGCAGCCTCTTAAAGGGGTTGCTTCAACCTGCTTGTCCCAGATAACACCACCTGCCAGTGAATTAATGAGTGATTTTGCATAACCACGAGATTTCAGAGCATGTTCTAGAGTTACGATCTTGGTTGATGATGAGATCTTGTGCAACCTTGAACATTTCAAGTTTTTCTGATGCTCTGGAATATGGGTTGTGGTGAGCACAGGGAGATCCACACCACATGCTATGCTGCCCACCCTTTAAAGTCTTTACGTTCCAGGATTTCCTGTATTTATTTGGTGGGGATGTTGTAACAAAGTACCACGTCTTCGGTGACCTGAAACAATAGAAATGATTCTGGGAGTCTGCAGTCAGGCGTTGGCAGGCTTGGTTCTGCCCTGTCCCAGACTTCCCCTTTGCCCCTGGTGGTGCCGACAGCGCCAGCATTCCTTGGTTCATGGACACATCTCTCCATCTTTGCTTTCACCTTCATGTGGACATCCTCTCTGTATCTTTGGTTGTTTCCCTTCTGTTCCTTGTAAGAACTTTGCTTTGGATTTAGGCCCCACCCTGTTCCAGAATAACCTTTATTCACAATTCTTAATAATTTCTGCAAAGACCCTTTTCCAAGGAAAGGTCCATACTGAGGCTCCAGTGGGCATCTCTGGTGGGAGCCACAGTTCAACTCATTGCATGTCCTCTGTGTGAAAATCAGAGTCTTCTTCCTTCTCAGGTTTTCCATCCTGCTGGGGAGGAAGGAAGCCTCATTCTTGCCACGGGAGCAGCGCTTATTGCAGAGCCCTGGGATCCCTGGGAATGGCATCTGCTGTGAGTCATCTGCAAATCTGAGATCAGCCACGGAGAGCCCCAGCCAGAACTGCAAGGCTTCTAGGAATTTTCTTACCCTGTTCAGCAAAATAAGAGACTAATGAGGAAAAGTGTTTGCATAGATGATACTTTCATTGAAAAGGAAACAGAAGGAAGCCTTTCTTTTGTAATAATCCTCAGGAGTTTCTAGTTTGTCCGTGCCATCTGAGTGGTATTCTTTTCCTGAAATGAACCAACACTAAATGCTGAGTTTCAAAGTTTGACTGAATCTTGTGTATGGCCCCAATCACCCGCACCATCTCTTTGCATAATTTCTCAGGAGAAAGTCTCATGAATGCAAAAATAAAGGCGTGTGACTGGGCATGGGACGTGCTTTTAACAATTTGGGGGAACAGCTGGTGGTGCACAAGGTACTAGGCTGCACGGAGTTTTCAGCTTCTGAAACTGAGGAATGTGCACTCACTTCAGACTTGGAGACAGGACCTTTGGTCACAGGTGACAGACACTCACCTGAAACCAGCTGCAGGAGTGTCCCAGAGCCTTGGAACAAAGTGCTGTGGAGTGGCTTTAAAACCACAGACTTAACGTCCTCGCATTTCTAGAGGCTGGAAGCTTGAAATCAAAGAGTCAGGGCCAGGCTCCCCCGAGGTCTGTAGGGTAGGATCCCTTTTTCCTTCTTACAACTTTTGGTGGCCCCAGGCATTCCTGGGCTTGTGGAAACTAAACTCCAGTCTCTGGGCCTTTGTCACTTGGCATTTTCTCCAAGTCTGTCTCTACTTCCTGTTCTTTTTGAGGATGCCAGTCATGTGGGTTGAAAGGATTAAGATGCTCTCATCTCAACTAATTACATCTGCAACACCTTGTATTTCCAAGTAAGGTCGCATTCTGAGGTATTTAAGGATTAGAATTTTAACATTTTTTAAAGGAAAGGTGCAGGCAGGATTGAATGTGAGGAGGCAGGCAGGAAGAGAGAGGAGGAAGAAGCATCTTTATTTATTCTCATTTAGTTGTTCACACTGGCTGCTTACACCCGCACCCAGGACTCGAACCCAGGGGAACGTGACTTGCTCCTTTGGAGGCGAGTGACCTCACCGCTGTTCTGCCAGGGCACACCTCAACATATCTTTTTAAGGGGACACAGTTTAAGCTATAACATTAGTGAAGCAGAAGAGGATAGCATTGCCGCAGGGGACAGAGGTGACAACCTCAGAGACCACCTCTGCGTGTGCATCACACTCACGAACCCACTCTCTCTGCATGAAAAAGACACAGCGACAACAGCTCAGAGCTCAATAGCCTGGAGGAGCAGCTCCCCTGCTCACATCAGTGAGTCCTGGGCAGTGTGGCCTCCTGTCCAGCCCCGGACCATGCACTACACTGTGATCAGCAGTAGCTCATGGCAGCAAACAGCATCTCTTATGTCTGGTGTTGGGAGTGACTCCCCCAAAAGCAGGGTGACTTGTAATGACTGCTGGGGAAACTGATGAGCAGTGCATTCCTGTGAACTTTAAAACCAACTTGCCTGATTTTTTTTTTTTTTTTTGTAATACTACAATCATGGGTTACTTTTAAATGACTCTCATCTTAACTCGCTGTTATTAACATGATCTGATGTGTGGATTTGCACTTTTCCTCCTCTGCACATTAACTTGGAGCAACCCACGCTGAGGTTCTCGGTGATCTTCCTTTCTCTGAAAGGTCAGTGCATCTGTGTTGAGGCAGAAACACACAGAGACTGGAATCTCAGTAAACATCCGTAGGTTCTTGGAAACTGCTTTGAATGAAACGGTATATAATGAAACCAATATATCTACAGACTAATTGAAAGAAATAAGAGTTAAGTTCCTACAACATTCTGGTTGCAGAAACATTACCATTTCTAAATACAGACCCCAAAACTTCTAACGCTAAATAAGCATTTGTATTCATTCATTTTCCAACTCACTTATTCCAGTTTAAAGTCAAGCATGGTCAATGCCTATCAGTCAGCTCAGAACACAAGAGGGGACACAATCCTGGACAGGACAGCTTTCCGCCCCAGGGCACATCTCTCTCTCTCTCTCTCTCTCTCTCTCTCTCTCTCTCT
>RJWH01001913.1:0-267078 GCA_004363575.1 Solenodon paradoxus
CCCTCCCCCTCCCTCTCCCTCTCCCTCTTTCTCATCACTCACAAAGGAAGCCAACTGTCATGTTGTGAGGGCGTGAGGGCATAGTCTGCATAGCAAACAACTGAGACCTCTAATTAACATCCAACAAGGAGTTGAAGCCTGACAACTATGCAAGAGATTGGAAGTGACCTTGCCAGCCCCTGCAGAGCCTGAAATAACTTTAGCCCCAGTGAACAGAGTAGCTGCAGCCTCAACCTCTCTTGGATTCCTGACTCTCAAAAACCACTTTAGAAAACAAATGTTCATTAATTTCTTTTCTCCTCTTTCTTTTTTTTTAGAGAAGAAGGAAGAAAAGAAGAGGAGGAATAAACATCTTTATTTATTTAGTTGTTCACTGTGCATTTTGGTTTTTCTCCTGGGATCTGGGTCTCACGCCGCAGTCCCCGGCTGCATGTAGTCCGCATACCAGCCCCTCAGCCACCTGAGGCACAGGGTGCACCCTGCAGATTTACTGATTTAAACTTCTGTTTTTTTAAGGAAAGATACAGGCAGGAATGAAAGTGAGCAGAGACAGACAGGCAGAAAGAGACAGGAGGAAGAAACACTTCATTTTATTTAGTTGTTCATCTGGTTGTTCCCCCTGGTCCCAGATCTTGAACCAGGAACGTTGGGATGTGTGGACTATACCCAGCGGACTAAACCGCTGTGCCACCAGGGTGCTTCTAAATTACTACTCTTAAGGGTCGTTTGTTGCATAGTAATAGCATCTGTGGAGTAGAAGAGCGAGGCTTTGGAGAAAGACATAATTCTGGCTCCACCACTCCATGGATAAACAGCATGACCTTTCTAAACTTCAGTGCCTCATGTTTATGAGGATAACCCTTAAGCGCCCTCCCACCTGCCGGCCCTGGGTCTCGAACCTGGGTCCTTGGACTTTACAGGGTCTGCACCTTACCTGACTCAGCCGCCTGAGTTACAAGTGTGCACTGATAACACTTATAAGAATCCAAGGAGAAAAATTAGAACAAGTTATAGTCCTCTTCTTTCTCGCGACTTTAAAGCTAGAGTTAAGAATTTCCTCAGAGGACTTCTGGTAACTTGGTGGTGGGTGTGGTGTGTGGTATATTTGACTAACGGTAAACCTGCACATGTGGGCTTATTATTTTATAAATCAAAATTATATTGCCAATTTTTTAATTTAAATAATTTCCTCAGAGGAAGGTTTATGGTTATAGTAACAAGTGATCATTGTTCAACCAGCATTATGTTAACAGCCCCTATTTCACACCGAGCAGTGTACCAGTCGTTTAATTTTAGGTACAAACCTCCTGTACTATTATTTCAGATGTGTTTTTATTTTTCTATAGATACACTAGAAAGATTATAGCATTAATAATAATATTTTGTTTAAATTTTGTTTTACGCAAATACTTTAAAAAGCCCTATCTGTTAATAGTACAAAAAAGTAGTTACATTATTAAACAAAACCACATATTTCAGCTGCTTCCCACATACATATAACCATTTAATAATACACAGGCAAGTATTTATAGGAAACTCATTTTGCCCATGATATTGCCCTAGGTACTGTGAGGCATGAAAAATAGAGGAATTGCCTGTCTTCAAGAAATGTATGGACTTCATGAGATAAAATAGCATGAAAATTTAAATACTGCTGACTGAAAATAAGAAAGTTATTTTCACCAACAAAATGAATTTATGTGAAAGCAATAGCAAAATGGGTTTATCTGGAAACAACAACAAAATAGCAATTTGGAAAGTGCTCCCTTTTTCCTTTTTTTTTTTTTTCTTTTTTTAAGGAAAGGTGCAGGCAGGAATGAAGGAGAGCAGGCAGGCAGGAAGAGAGGAGGAAGAAGCACATCACTCTGCTTTCATTTACTTGTTTCCTCCCGACTGGAGACTCGAACCCAGAGTTATATGGTCTGCACATGCCCCTGGAGGTGATCAACCAAACTGCTACTCTACTAAGGCATGCTTTTCCCTTTTCTTAGGACAAAACCAACTTGAATAGATTTTAGAGGGGCTGTGGGAACCAAGGAGCTACTTGGGGGAAGCTGGGAGTTTGAGGTCTGGTGGCTTCTCATTTGTTGGTTTATGGCATCTTTCACTGGCCGAACTGTTGCTGGGCCACTTCTTCCTTTTGCTGTAACAGGGAAGCAACATCACTTTCCTTAGGAGATGTAAGACCTCCTGTAGTGAGTTGATTTTTGTATCCAGGAGACTTCATTTAAATAGGGGTTCTGTATATTAGTTTTCGGACTTCTCTAGGATAATACTTCAAGTAAAGTTACAAGGAAGTAAATGACTAAATAACACAACAGGCTAGTGTGGCATTGAAGGTGTATGTATGTGGATCTTAAGCTCAGGTTTACATTTGTAAGCTTTGTGGATTTAAGGCAAAATCACTTTTCTGTCAGTGCCCTAATGTCCTCATCTGTAAAATTGGACTAATAAGGTATAATTATATACATACATACATATTTATATTAAATATTTAAATATAAAGATATTTAAATCATTCAAACAATATGTGTGCATGTATATATATGCATATGTAATTTGTGCAGGTGTTTGCATAGAGATCATAAGCTATTGACAAGAAAAGAAATAATCCAGGTTGGAATGTGTTGGAAGACACTGTGAAAGTAGATTTGATCTTAAGACCAAGTGAACTTTAAATGATCTGTGAAGAGAAAGGAGTGAGACGGGAGGACCTATACTGTTCCACCAAGAATGATTCTGTGATGTTAAAGAAGAAATAGAACAACTAACAATTGACTAACCTTATATAATGGTAAATATCTTGTGTTTGTTAGCATACTATGTCCTCCCAATGCTGGGAAGAAGTACTATCGTTATCAACCCATTCTGCAGAGAAGCAATTGATGTGCAGAGACCTGAAATAACTTACCCCAGATAATGTAAAGAACAACACCGGGGCACGCCCAAGCCCCAGCAGGCTCTTCCAGACCCGGGGCTTTTAAATGCTGAATCCAACTTCCACTGGTTATTCAATGACACATTTTTCACCCACCACCTAGCCAAATCCCAAGACAAGCAAACAGAAGTCTCTTAGGAAGGGTATATTAACTTTTACTTTAGCTCGTTAATATTAAAGCAACAAAACATGATCATAGTCCCAAAGTAATAATTCTTAACCTTTAGGGGTCAGGGATCCCTTTGAAAATCTGACAGTGAAAACCTCTCTTCCCAGAAAAATGTACATTACACACAAATATAAATGGGTATACAATTTCAAGGATTCCCTGAAGCCCAATAAGAAACTTCGGTTCACACCTCATGACCTCACAATTTCCAGAAATGGAAAACCCCTCCAAGCACAGATGGTCTGGCGGTTCATGTTCAGATCCTCCCCTAGCAGAGATAATCAAGGAAGGGTGCTTGGGCAGGAAGCTGCTCTGCCTACATGAATATTCAAATCACAAACTCTCTTCAACTGTGTACATTTATTCAATAAACATTTGAATTCTTGGCCAGCTGTGTGGTCTGGGATTCTGATGTTTTCCTTCTGCATGGATGGGAGCAGGTTGTGGGGGGGCCTTCTGAAGGAAGCCAGTTGGACCAGAGGGGGTTTCTGCTGCCCTGTGTGCTGTCGGATGCCACCAGCTCTGGCATCGTGAGAAACCACCAGCCTATGGGACAAGAGAAAAAAATAATTAACATAATCCAGGTCCCATCCTTGAACAATCCTTCCTTATGTTTATTTGGGAAAGTCAAAGTGTAATAGTTTCCTATCCCTTCATTTGAAATTAGCAGCAGTGTTTTTCTCCTAGTTTTCTTCTATGCAAGGAAGAAAACATACAGACACTATGGAATAATATTAAAGAATGAGTTCAGAAGATAAACAGATTCAAATCCTAACTTTTTTTTTTTTTCTTTTAAGAGGAAGACAAGCAAAACTGATGGCAGGAAGTCAGCAAGAAGATGACATCTTTTATTTAGTTGTTCATTTTAGTTGCTCACCCCACCTCCTGACCCAGGCCATGAACCTGGGTCCTTGGGTTGAATGTGGACTGCGCTCCAGGCATGGACTTAAAACCTGAGCCACCAGAATACACCTCAAATCCTATCTTTACCACTTAACTGAGGCAAGTTACTTAGCATCTCGGAACCTCTGAATTCTATTCTCGAAAATGTAGACACTTGTGTTTATTCTGTAATTCTGCAATGCTTATATTATAGAATTATTGTAGGGATTAAGTGAGACAATAAACATACATTCTTGGCACATAATAAGTATCTAATAAGCAGTCTCTGACACCAGACCTCATGGTGTTACGATCACCTTTCCACGGAGTTGAATAGACCCCTGAGATTAGTGTATTTAAGTCCTTGACTACCAAGAACTATTGTAATTTCAAGGCAATATAAAAGATTCATAAATCTTAACTTTAGCTTTTTTATCATAATATTTATTATTTCTTTAGTTCACAATGCTAAATTCCGTTTAGGATATTGAAACTGCATCTCAGTCTATGTTTCACATCACACACCACCCAAGTTCCAGTGTTCCTTACCGCCACATTTTCCCCTTATCCCTTCCCCACATAACCAGTCCTGGTTTTTTAAGGAATCTTTTTTTTTTTTTTTAAGGAAAGGTACATGTAGACATGAAGGCCAGCAAACAGGAAGAGCGCATTTTATTCATTTTTATTTAGTTTTACATCTTGGTTGTTCTCCCGGCCCAGGGACACAAATCCCAGTCATTTGGATGTATGTGGACTATGCTTAGTGTAGAGGCAGTTGACAAAACCACTACTCCACTAAGGTGCACCCAAGATTCACAAATCTTAAACTCTGCAGGTCAGAAGCCATAACTACTTCCTTAGACTTACCATTTGTGCCACAGTGCATGGTGAACAAATGAATGTTGGTGGGTATACGTAAGCCAGAAAGTACTCTGGGGGCGTGCCCTGATGGCTAAACAGTCCACGTATATCCCAAGGACCAGGGGTTCCTGACCCAGGACCAGGGGAAACAACCAACATGAACAACTAAATTAAATAACTAAGAAATGCTTCTTGGCACTCTCTGGTGACCTAATGATTTAGTTCACTGGGACACAGTCCACATACATCCCAGATACCTGGTTCAAGACCCAGGGCCAGGGGAGGCAACCAAGATGAACTAAATAAAAAATAAAATAAAATAAGGACCTTCTTCCTCTCTTCCTGCCTGCCTACTTGCTTTCATTCCTGCCTGCTCAAAAAAAAAAAGAAGAAACTATCAGGAAATATGGTTGTCTCCTGATGACACTGAGGAGAATGGGGGAGAAGATTTCTGCAGTCCTTTGATTTCCTGAAATAAGTTGACTCTAAAGTACCTTTGGACTGATTCTTCATCTTTTAGCTTAAAACAAAAGAAACATGTTGAGGAATTTAGCTGGATTTATTTATATGCTACATCTTAAAGCAGACAACCAAAAAATAATTTGAAGAACATTTAAAATAGAAGACATGCAATAGACTTAGCAAAACAGAATTCAGGGTTAAGGGAAAAAAGAAGCGGATATGATAACCCTAAAATGCACTACGGTTGTAAGTTTCTCTCTAGGTTTCTTGAATGAAAGTTTCCTAAGCACTTATCAGAAAACACTAAATTGCCAATTGAGGGGAGAGGCATAACTCTTTCTGGGTATGAAATTCTGATGGAAATATTGCATACAGGGCATGTCATCATGGCTCAGGTAGCTGAGATACTGGTATGTGGATTACATACAGCCCACAGCCTGGGTTCTAGACCTAGGAACAACTCGATAAAGATGTTTCTTCCTCCTCTTCCTTCCTTAAATGCTTCTTCCTCCCTCCCTCTCTTTAAACAAAAAAGAAACTATCTCATATAGAATATATGGAACAACTGGAGTAATGCCAGTTACTATCTTCAACAACTATTTTACAGTATATAAATGGCTATTTATTATAATGATCTTAAAATATCACCTCCAGGGAAATGATCAGATAACACCAGGATATGTGATATTTTAATGTGACTTAGTGTCTTCAAAAAGTCAATATTGGTGTGCCCTGGTGGTCTGGCAGTTTAAACCAGGCACAGTCCAGATACATTCCAAGGCCACAGGTTCAAGACCTGGGGCAGGAGAAACAATCAATAATGAACAATGAATAAAATATGAATAAATGAAATGAATAAAATGAAATGCTTCTTCCTCTTCTATCCTCCTGCCTACCTGCTCACCTTCATTTCTGCCTGAACTTTCCTTCAAAAAGTCTATTTAAGAAAAAGTCAATATCATGAAAATAAAAAGTGATAATAAAGTGTTCCATATGAAAAAATGCTAAAGATATGGGAGATAACCATTTGTAATGCAAAGATCTAGGTTGGTGAAGAAAATCATAAAACATTTTGGTAATAGTTTAAAGAAATTTGAATATGGACTGATTATTAGATGATACAGGGAATTATTGTTAGGTATAATAATGGTATTGTGTCTATGTAAATGTTTTGTTTATTTATAGAGATGTATCCTGAAGTATTTAGAGGCAATTTTGAAATAGTTCCTCCCAAAACATACATACATACATACATAAACACATATACATATATGACACAAACACAAATGAATGATATTTGACAAAATATTAATCAGTATTGAATTTTGGTGAAGGATACATATGTGGGTGTATTTTCACAATAAAAAGTGAGAAAAAAAAGACAGGGTGAAAAATCTCAAAGGATCATGTACCCTACACGTGCCAGAGAAGAAAGCGGCAGATGAGGTTGGAGAAATGAAACTGCTGCAGGTTGAATTGTGTCTCCCCTCAAATCCATATGTTCAAGTCCTAATACCTCAGAGTATATCCATATTTGGAGGGAAGGTCAAAATTAAGGTTATAAGGCCCTAATCTAATATGTCTAATGTCCTTCCAAGGAAAGGAAATGTGGACACAGGCACATCAGGAAAGATGATATGCAGACCCAGGGGTAAGAGCCATCTACAAGCTGAGGGGAGAGGCCCAGGACATGGACCTCAGAAGGAACCCACCTGCTGACACCTTGATCCAGAACTTCTAGCCTCAGTCACTGGGAGAAGATACATTTCTGTTTTGTAAGTCATTCAGTCTGTGGTTTTTTTTGTTAAGGTAACCCTAGCGAACTAACCCCAGACTTTTGATTTGCTACTAAATCTTTTCCAGACCTCCCCTTCCAACCCATTTCCCTGAAACTGCAGAATCTGTGCTGGACAGAGCATGACAGCAAGGCCCCGTCAACCTAAAAAATAGCTTTGCCTCAGGAGAAAGAAGTTGCTTTGAGCAACCTATCTCACACACACATTCCCAGATCCCAGACTCTCATGCATCTGAACAGCTGGACTCCACAACTGACTCGTGTGTCCCTTACCTTTCCTAAGTGCTTTCTGGGTCTTCTGTCTCAATAATTAAGATGTGAGTGTATGTGTGTGGAGCGGGGAGTAAATCTAGTTATGAAAGTCCTGTTGCTAATATTTATTTATGCTTATCATGATCATCTATATAAATTACATAATTACATGTATATTAATATTTGTTAACAATTCAGATGGCATACCGTCACACCCAACGTTTAACTGTCACTTCATACCTGTTGATATATATATAGCATGACCCTCCTCATCACCCGAGCCCCTTCCGGAAGCTCCTCACAATCCAGCAGTTAACAAATTAATGCCAGGCACCAAAAAGTCCTCCAGAACCTGCTCCAGCACAGCCTCGCCCTCCATTCTGATGGGAAAGCAATGCCTCTGCCCTTACTAGTTGTGACATGTTTTGCAAGTTCGTCCCTGTTAAGCATGCTTCCAACACTGTCCTCTGAATTCTTTAGGACACATTATTTCACAACAACTTCAAGGCATATACTATTAGTATTTCCTTTCATAGATGAAGAAACTGAAGCTCAAACAATTTAAAGTATTAGCCCAAGGTCACCTGATCAGAGAAGGGTCTCGTTCATTTTGGATACAGATTTAATGCAACCCCTTCGAAATTCCAATGACATTTTTCAAGGAAGTAGAACAAAAGTGTCTAAAATCTGTATGGAGCCATAAAAGACCCTGAAGAGTCAAACCAATCAGGAGGAAAAGGAAGGAAAATGAAAGTATCATGCACTTGGATTTTAAACTATGTTACAAAAGATATAGTAATCAAAACAGTATGGTGCAGAAATAAAGAGACACGCAGATTAATGGAATGGAATTGAGAGCCCAGACATAAACACACATGTTGTTTAGTGAATTTATGACAAAGGAGCCAAGAGCATATAATGGAGAAAGTCTTTTCAACAAACGAGGTTGAGAAAACTGGAAAGCCACATGCAAAAGAATGAAACTGGCTCACTCTCTTAACCCCCTACACAAAAATTAATTTTAAATGAATTAGAGACTTGGATGTTAGACTGGAAACCATAAAATAGAAGAAAAAAATAAAGGAGATCCGTTCCATGACATCAGTCCTAGAGATATCCTGAGGACCGGACTCCAGCAGCAAGGGAAACAAAAACAAAGATAAACAGTGAAAAAACATAGTTTCTTGTTGGGCCTCCTGGAATTCGAGTATGTCCGAATGCTTTTGTTCTTAGAAAAGGAAAAAACAAAGCAGCCAAGAAGAGCTCAGAGGCTATTTCCCCAGGGTCCTGGAAAGTCAGGGTGTTTTCCAGGCTCCCTTTTCCCATTGAATATATGCCCATATGAAGATGCTGATAGATGCTGAGTCACAGTAAAAACTCACAAAGAACACACAGTCCTGAAATCAGCTTTCTAAAGCAGCACATTGGTCCCAAGCTCTCCTCTCAGTGGGAACTATGGGAATTCAAGAGGATCCCTCACCTGTAGCCCTATTACCCCTTGGAGGACAAGGCAGGGCTGAGCAGCTTGGTGTGGCCCACTCTAACCTTTCAAAGTAGGGCAAGAGTCTGAAGAACACCTGCATACTCTGGGCCCGGGGAGTTTTTCTGCAGGAACCTTTCACCTAAGTCCCTAACAACACTCTGCTCACTTTCTGGGCTCAGTTTGGGCATAATGGGGAGAGCCACCTCTTTCACCCTTGCCCCTGCCCCCTGATTTCAGGGTGGCCTTCTAACTTTGCTTTTGCCTTCCCATGGCACTTAACCCCTGTGTGACCTGACAGCTCTACTGCCCTAAAAACCAGTCCTGCTAACCAGCTGGCCTGGTTACAATAGCACTTGGAAAACGAAGTCATGGGACTGAAATCAAGAGAAAACCTATTCATGAGGAGCAGCTGGCAACTGGAAAACGGGAGAAAAAGGAAGGCCAAGTCCTATCTCCTAAGGGACCACTAGCTGGAGATTTCAGAGCAAAAGTCACTCAGAATGCCTAAGAAACGCCCCCTCTCCTGAGAAGGACAGTGATGCTTGACACAGCCTCGGTGTCCTTGCCTGTAGGGCTCAGAGGAGCTGAGCGCATCTGCAGACCAGAACAGAAAGCAGTGAGAAGTGGTGAGGAAGGACCTAGCTGACTTGGGCACTCTAGAGTAACTCTTCATCTAATTTCACTCTCCAATTGCACATCGAAGAAAATGTTTCTGAGGACTTATGTTATTGCTAAATAATTCTAAGATTTGATTTTTTCACAAATAGTTTATTTTTATTGAAGAAGACACAGAAAATTGTAAGAGCAAAGAGGTCACCCAGGACATAATGCAATATGATAACCACTCAACATTTAATATATATGTATATATATATAAATGCTTTTCACATACAAATATTAGACACTACCATATTCTCAATAATAGATCAAGAACATCTTTCCACATTAAGAAAGTTATTTCTGCCATTCCTTTTTAATGGTTGCAGTGTGTTTCATTATATGGATAAAAGACCATCTGTTTAAGCTAATTCCCTACTGTAGTCCACTTGGATAATTTCTGATGGAATTCAAATTCCTTTATGAAGTGGCAGAAACTGAGACTAAGGGAGGTAATATCCCGGTCTCCACAGTTCTCAACCCTGGCATCCCAAACATTCACCTCTGTAGAGGTCGGGGTGGGATATGCCCCTATCCCTCTGAGGTTCTTCTTAGGCAAGTTGAGCAAACAAACGTCAGACAGGCTTGAAGGAAAAAAGACCAAATTTAATAATACGTGTATAGAGAATTTACATGAATGTCCATTTTGAAGTGACAGACCAAAGAACTCTATCCTGTGCTGGGGAATGGGAAATGAGTGTCAAGGAGAAAGGATGGGGTCTTCACTGAATGGAATGACTTCAAAACCTTCTCTCCAGACATTTGTCCTGCCTTAACATAGGTTTCTCCGATAAAAGGTTGTTTCTGGAAATGGCCCCATACTTAAGTATTTGTGGTAAGCATTAATAACTTTTCTTGAAACCCACAGGGGCCTCGATTACCAAGATGGCAGGTATTCGGGAAAGCCTGCTCTGGGCATCTTAGAAAAATGTTTCTCTGAACCATTTTGAGAAGATCGATCATACAGTTTCTTACTGCATTCCGATTACTCTGCATTTCACACATTATGTTCCCTTATACTCAACCTCAGGGTGTTTCCAGCATCTTACATTTCATTAATAGAAGGTGACTTCCCCACTACACTGTTAACATCTCTCTGCCCACATTAGAGTGTCTGCCTGATCACACAGAAGAGGCCCTGCACCCGGCTAGCAGGGAGTTAAAACACTCCCGCAGTGAGATGGGACTGAGATGGGGTAGGAAGGAAGAGACGGCAAGTAGGGAACACACACACGCACGCACGCACGCACGCACACTCCACAACCTCTGCATGTAGGAGATGAGAAGCTTTTACAAGGAGACAAAAGTTTAATATAAATATCGGTAAATAAATACCTATTTTGTTATGAAAGGAGCAAGGCCAGTGTTAGGAGAATTTTGTGAGTGGTGAACCAGCTTCAGGCTGAGATTATGCTGCCAGATATGTATTTTACACTATTGCAGTCTCTTCATTTTACTTTGTTTCCATGATATTGCTGTAAAGTTCTTCTCTTTTCTCATTTTCTCATTGTAATATCAAGAACACCCTTAAGACAACAGTGTGCCTTTATATAATGAAGATGCAGGTTCTGAGAAAAAAAGAAATGAGAGATAGGGGACAGAAGCCTCGACTCCTCCTTTCGGCTGTGGAAGGGAGACAGGAGGAAGGAGAGGTCCTCACCTGGCCCCTCTGGCAGGGCAGTTCCAACAGAACAGACACACCTCAGACTTCCCTGTTTCCTCTCTGAACGGCACCCACCCTCTCCAAGTCACTCTGATTCGGAAAGCCAGACACTTTGTGTTCTCTTTCTCCTTCTCTCACATCTAAGCATTCACTCTTGTCAAGTGCTATTGGCTCTCATCCCAAATACGTTCCCACCCCCACCCCTTTCTTTCCATGGCCAGAGCAACAGCCCTAACGCAGGTCTTTCCCCTCATGTTTGAACAACTGCCCCAGCCTCCTAATTGTGCTCATCTTCTCCTTAACAACTCCTAACCGATTCTTAGACATCACATTGATGTCTGTAATTGATTATTTGCATTATGTTGTCCTCTTAGAAAATTCTGGAGGGGTTTCCATTGTTTGGTGAATAAAGTCCAAACTCTTTGGCCTGGCAAGGAGAGTCTGCCACAATCAGACTATCCTGTTTTCCTACCTTATTTTTACCGTCACTGCTTCTGTCTACCTCCCAAGTTGTGCCAAGCTATCTAGTCTTACCTGGAATGTCTCCTTTCTCTAAAATTTCACTCCTAGGCTGCTCAGCCTTTCTTATCTTTACCTTTGGAATCAGAATGACTGTTCAAAGCAAATCTCCATAAATCACTCATCTCCCAGTCACCAGAAAGCACGCCTCTCCTATGGCCTTACTCTTTGCACCTTTCACTGCCCTGTATTTTATCATCTAGTTAATGTCTTATCTCGTTTTGTTGGTCATTGTATTGTTTGTGACCCCAGGAGTTTGTGTGAGTTGGCTCGGTAATTACCAGAAATTACCCCAGCAGTATTTATGAGACACACTTGAAGTCAGAGCAGTCACTGGCCCTGGAAGGCTTCCAAGCTCACCCATCCCCTGGATTCCCAGCCCTGAGAGTGGATGCCAACACTTGCCAAAGAGCCTTAGGCTGGTGTTATAGGTTGAATTATGTCCCCTGACAATTCGTATGTTGAAATCTTAACCCTGAGTACCTCAAAATGTGGTCTTTTTTGGAGATAAGCTCCTTTTTTTTTTTTTTTTTTTTTTTCTCCCAGAAAAAGGATGCAGGCAGGAATGAAGGCAAGCAGGCAGGCAGGCAGGCAGGCAAGAGAGCAGGAAGGAAAAAGAAGCATCTTTATTTTATTTTTATTTAGTTGTTCCCACCGGTTGTTCCCCCACTGCACCTGGGACTCGAACCCAGATGTATGTTGCCTGTGCTCATTGCGAGGTGATTGACCTAAGCTCCTCCACCAGGGGCACCAATTTCTGGTGTTTTGGTGAATAGTCCCTGCAAACTAATAAAGCTGGATTCCTGAGAAGCAGGAGGCGGCAGGGCCGGCCGAGTCTCTGAGCGCTCTAGGAGGACGCGACAGCGGGTTTCCACCGGCTCACTTAGCCTATGCCGGCAGCAGCTGGGCGGAAGTGGCTGGTGTGCCTCGAGGTGAAGGCGAGCTGTGGACTCACAACACAGCCTTTTGAAGTGTGTTTTGTTTCTGCATTTGGACTGGAGAGGGTGGCAGTAGTAATGAGGAAGGAAGCCCCACTGAAGGGCAGACCCTCCTTTCCCACTCCAGGTGCTTCCAGTCAGACTTTTGAAAAGGAAGAAATGTAAGGCCATGGCATGCTCAGCAGAGACGCCAGCTCTGGCCTGGAAACCCCTCCCAATTACCACCTTCCCCTGTGGTTCCTGGGCTTCCCTTCCCCTCAGCATGGGGCTCAGTGATGTGGAAATGCTTTTTCTCATGACTCAGGGGTAGTTCCCAAACGCTCCTCACCCAAAATGTATCCTCCCACCCCTGGGGAGCCCCAACAGACCTGCTAATTATAGTTGGATTGATTCGATATAATTAGGTTAACTAAGTGTGAGGCTCTCCATTAAGAGAAGGAAAACTAAGGCTGGACAGGCCTCATGTTAAGGCTGGCTGTGGGTAGGAAACTGAAGCCAGAGCTTCCACCCTCCTGGAATCTGCCCCACAACCTCCTGTAGGGAAGGCTGAGGGAAGCAAGAGTGAAAGCAGGAGGGTGTGAATGAGCAATGAGCTTTGGAGGAACTTCAGTGACCCTGAGTCATAGAACATTCACCCGCCTCTGTAACAGTGGACACTTAGGGCCAGGCCCTTGCTATGAACACGCTGATCCTATGTGGCCCAGCCTGGTAGCCACTAGCCACATGTGGTTATTGGGCTCTTGCCATGTGCTAATCCCAACTGAGATATGTGGTAAGTGTAAAATGCACACAGGACTTCAAAGATAAAGCATGAGAAAAGGAATATAAATCATCTCATTAGGCGTGCCCTGCTGTCCTAACAGATAAGGCCACCTGACAGGTTTGGACCTGGGGCAGAGGATGGGGGTGTGGGCGTGCAAGGACAATCAAGATGAACAACTAAATAAAATAAATGCTTGTTCCTCCTCTCTCTTCCTGACTGCCTGGCTACTCACCTTCATTCCTGCCTGTACCTTTCCTTTAAAAAAAATTTTTTTTAATTGCCTCATTAATATTTTTAAAATATTGATTACCTGTTAAATGATATTTTTTATGTGTTGCATTAGATTATGTTACCATAACTAATTTCACTTCTTCCATCTTTTTTAATATGATGACTAGAATATTTAAATTACAGGCGCATCTCAAATTCTGTTTCTCTTGGACAGTGCGCTCTAAGCACAGCCTGGTGCCCAATTCTTGGCACACCCAGTGGGGTGGTGCTATTTTCACTTCCATTTTACAGAGATTCATTCAGGCCCAGAGAGGTTAAGACATTTGCCCAAGTTCACATAGCTGGAAAGAAGAGATAAGATTCAAGGGGGTGCAGAGAGGTCTATAAGGAGGTAAACAATGAGGATGACTTGGTCTAGGGTGGTGGCAGGGAGACAGAAAAATGGGCAGATTTGAGATACATTCTTTAGAAATATTGGCTATGGGTGGTATGCAAGGGGCAATGAGGAGGAAGAGAAAATGGATGACTCCAAGTGTCTGACCTGAGCACAGGAACATTTCGGGTCACAGGACTTAAATGACATAGGGAAGAGGCACGGATGTAATGTTAAGTCCTAACTTTTCCATTTACTGATCCAGAAATGATGTCACCTCTCTGGGCTCAATTTCCTTAGCTGAAGACAGGAATAATAGAGTTGTCATGAAAAAGAAACAGGATGATGTATATAAACGTGCTGCAGACGTGTTTAATTGTTTAAAACGAAGAGAGGTTTCAGGATCCAGAAACATTCCTGATCTCCCCTCTCTTGTCATTTCCCAGGCTGCTAAATCAATGATTAGCTCCCATGCCACCTCCCCTGGGAAGCACATTAAAGGGAGACATTGGAATGACTTATCTCTCCCAGGGAGGCTGCCTCACTGGGGTCACACTCCCTTTCTCACCTTAAAGTGTGGAGCTAAGCCAGAGCCACAAAGTAGCACAAACTGCCACAATGGCAGGTCACCACAGGTGTAGCTCCAAAGGTGGGGTCCTCCCGCACTCCTCTACCTACCCAACAAGGGCCAAGATTCCTGTGCACAGGTACCCAGATGCATAACCAAGTGCCATCAGTGACCAACTAACCTCCTGTCAGACACTGTCTTCACTGCACCAGCAAGAACTCTCCCACCCAACCCTGCCAAGGAGTCACACATATGCCGTAGGAGAAAGGCACCCCTTGAAGTCGGGCAAGAAGAACCCCAGGAATCAAACCCTCCTCTAGCCCGAAATAGCCCCGGCAAATCTGAGAACCAGTCAAGGGGGTTTTGAGAGATCTCTCTCTCCCTTTCTGTACTTTTTCTAATAATCCCTGGCAGCTGCCTACACTGAGCCCTGTAGTCCCAGTTGGAAGCAGATCTAAATTGAACGAGGGGCCTTTTCAGCATCCTTCCCTGGCCTCTCTCTTGATCTCAGTGAACTAAGTTGATGTCTTCGCTTTCTGGGCTGTTGGAGAGGAGGGCAGATCCTTGTCTGGTGTGAGGCACTCACTAAGTTTCTTGAATAAATGAATATGTACCATATTTTGCTGTGTATAATGCACACCCATGTTTTTGCGCCAAACTTTCAGAAAAAAATCTTTTGTTTTAATTTTGTATTTGATTATATTTAGGTACTTGTCTTTTTGTATTATAAAATAATTTTAGCATTTATTTTTTAACATATTATGGTAGAAGAAATGTTATGTAGCATATAATTACAACATACAAGAACAGACACAGGTACAAGGAGCTTTTCTTCCTGTGGCCCCACCATCTGATGACACTCTTTGTGGGAGGAGGTCCAAAGGGTCTCTCGACAGCTCTGTTGTCATGCTCTTTAGCAAACTTCATAACTGTTAGCTTCAAGTCTGCAGTGCTTGTACCTTTGTAAAGATATCAGCTAGATTGCTTGTTCTCACCTGAAGTGTACGAAGAGAAATGTCGTGTGGTCCACCCTGTGGTAATAAAGTTGGCATCACCTGTCTTATCAAGTCAGAGTCACTTTGTGGACAACAGTACGTTGCTCTTTGTTTAATTTTGTGGAATCGTTGGCCAAAATGGCTTTTGTTGCTAGTTAGTTGTAAGTTCCTCGAAACCGTTTGTCATATTCCAGGGTCTTATTTTGCATACAGGTATCATTACTGATTTCTAGAGTTACTCTTTTAACTCATAAGCATAAATGAAAGAATTTGAAACATGTTGGGGCAGTTTTATAAGTTTATTAGAGAAAATGGAGGAGAAGGAAAGCAAAAACAGGAGGTTCTCCTAGACAGAAAGGGTTGCCAAATTAAAAACATTTATATAGATACGGAATTAGTACTACACATGTGTAATGTGCATCTTTACTTTTCCCTCACAAATATGGACCCCCAAAAGTGCTCATTTTGCACGACAAAATATGGTACATCTCTTAGATGATGTCTGCCGATAGTGGTTCCTGCAGAGATGGTTGTATATTTTTAATGGAAATTTATTTAAAACCAGGATGACTTCAAGAGTCAAAAAACCTGACCATTCTGTTGATGGCATACCCTTAGCGAATAGGATTCTTCTCACTTCTTCTAGGATCATAGCAAGTAGGCAACCTGCCTACTTGTAGCACTTGCCTCAGCTGCCCTGAGGAAGATTTCCAGAAAGCTGGATCTCAGTTCTTGGAAGTGACTTTACAGCTACATTCCCTGGCAGAATTTTTAAGTATCTGCAGCTTATGACATGGCTAGCTTTTATTATATATCTGCCCAAATGTCAGCATCTAGGCCTGAAGAAACTGGGTCTGAGTTATCTGGGCTATACTTCTGCAGGTCCTAACCTCCTGATTAATCACCATGTCCCATCTTCCTGTTTGTGAACAGCATTTCTCAGCAAAGCCAGGACTAGAGGGAGGCACTTATTTTAAGTAAAACTCAGTAATCAGATAAATAATATTTTGATATTATCATTTTAAAATAAATATTTTTAAGGGCATGCCCTGGTGACTTGTCAGTTAAATCCATCAGACACAGTCCACACATATCCCAAGGACCCAGATTTGCTACCCAGGGCAGGGGGAACAACCAAGACGAACAACTAAAGAATAAAATACTTCTTCCTCTTTCCTTCTTCATTCCTGCCTGCCTGCCTGCCTACTCGCCTTCATTCCTGTCTGTCCCTTTTCTTAAAAAAAATAAAATAAAACAGGCATGTCCTGGTGCAGTAGTGGTTAAATCAATCACCTCCAAAGGAGCACAAAGCCACATACCCCTGGGTTGGAGTTCCTGGTGTGTGTGTGTGGTGGGTGGACAACTGGGGGTGGGGGGGGACAACCAGTGTGAACAACGAGATAAAAATAAATTGTTTCTTCCTCCCCTCCCTTCCTGCCTGCCTACTTGCTTCATTCCTGCCTGCATCATAAATAAAATTTAAAAAATCTAAAAATAAATTTAATTATTGAAAGTAAATGATTTAAAATAAAAAATAATAATCCACAATGAACAAAATACCCACATTATCTAAGATTGCATTAAATATTATTCATCTTGATCACCAAAATTTGGATGTTCCCTTCAATTTTGTGCTAGTAAGTGCCTCCCTTGCCCCTAGTCCAGTCTCAGTCTCCTAAGAGCAGTGTACTAATCTCAGCTCTGATCTCTAACTAATGTTGGCTTTAGTATGGACTTTTAACTTGTGAGAACCAGCTTGAAGGAGGTTAGTTGGTAGAAGGGTGATTGGTCGGAAATGTGTAGCTGGGGCCCCATCTCCCTCTTTCAGAAAGTCTGCAAGCAGATAGGCAAGCAGCCAAGTCTATTGTTCCGAAGTTTCCACAGGCCTTGAGCAGCCCTTGGGCTCAGCGGTCTGGTGATCAGAGGTGTAAAGGTTTCTGAACAATCCCAGGCCTTTGATATGGTTGCCAACAACCACATTTTCCATTCTGGGAACAATGCCACCCTGGGGCGGCAGCTTCCCTCCCCCACCTAAGTGAGGCAGTGTCTGCCAGTCCAGAGCCTGTGAGGGCAAGGGTCAGCACAGGAGTCTTTCTCCCCTTGGCTCCCTACCATTGTCACTCTGACAGCCCCACCCTTTTACATTTTCAAGACCTGTACTTGTCTTATCTTTCTCATCCCCCTCCGCCAAAACAAACACGCATCTTTGTTCCTCCCTGTGAGAAGCTGTTCCAGCACTTGTACCAAGGATTTCCCTTGCCTGGTTCAGAACTTGGCCCTGACTGCCCTTATTTCCAGACCCCAGTGCACCTTCATTTTTTCAAAAAATTAAAAAGAGCATACACTGTCTTGCCGAGGCAGGGAGACACGCCTCAAATTCCTCTAAGGATGCCTTTAGACGTGCCACTGAAGAACCCGGGCGAGAACCCGGGCAACAAACACGTCAACAAAGCCGTGCAGCGTTTTTTGTTGTTGTCAGTTGGTTTTTCTCGGTGGGGATCATTTACGTGAGGATACCCCCAGGAAGTATAGATAGTAGGTCTAATTTGACTGTTTTGAAGGATGCAGGTGAACAAAAGGTAGTTTCCCCGCGGCAAAATGTTTTTTCCACTTCCTGTTCTTTGCTATTTTGCTGTGTTCCGGTGTGAAACCACCAAGTTTCGGAATCAGATGAAACTTAGAGTGACGTCCTGCCACACAAGGTCTCCATCAACCCCACAACCTGATGACTGAACTGGATTTCTTGACACCAGCGCTTCCAAGGACAGGCTTTTGCAAAGACAGAATTCGTCGTTCCTAATCAGGCTTTTAATGTGGAGCCTGGATTGCTTGAGATTTGTCTTCCTAAAATGACCTAATGGAGATACGCATGATTTCCTGGAGAAGCATCTGCATGATTCCACTTCAACCACCCCAAAACTCCCTAGGAACGACGAGCGGGTTTTCTACCCCGTCGTCTGGCCCCTGTGAGGAAGGAGCGACGCTGCAAGGGCTGGGAGAAATCCAGCACCAAACGCCGGTCATCAGAGGGGCGCTCAGCACACGCGCAGAAACGGAAGTGTGGGCGTGTGGTGTTGCCACAAACCCCAGAAGGCCCCGCCCATTCAACAGGGAGGTGCCGGCCCGCGGTGACTCGGCCTCGCTCTGGGGAGCCGTGCAGAGGAAGCAGGGCGAACGTCAATGACCAGTCCTGGTTGATGCAGCCACACGTTAAAGCAGGAAAGATCCGCGGAGAGCAGATATGCTGACCCTCACTGCTCAGGGAACCGGAAGTCGGAAAGTACTCACCGAGTCCTTGAACCCGTGGGCACCGCCCTTGGGCTTTCTGTTGGCAAAGCTTTAGCAGTCTGCAAACACTCTCACGTGCTTTAATGCCATCTGATCCTGAAACTGAGCAAATATTTAGCCTTCAGTAAGAGAGTCTAGTGAGGACTGTTTCCTCATCTGGGACAAGAGTGTTTCTCTAATGGAATTCTTGTTAAGATTAAACGACTTAATAGTTTGGAGATTAGGGAGAACAGGTAGATAGATAGACAAATATAGATACTTTAGAAAGTATGATGACGTTTTGAGGGATTTTTTGTTGTTTTTCCTTCAACACATTGCTTTACTATTTTATTTTTTAACATAATACTACATATATAATTATATGCACACACACATATATATATACACATATATATTTGTGGTTTTTTTTTTTAAAGAAAAGGTACAGGCAGGAATGAAAGTCAATAGGCAGGCAGGAAAGAAGAGAGAGGAGGAAGAAGTACTTTATTTTATTTAGTTGTTCATCTTTGCTGTTTTCCCTCCCTCTTGGCACGTGAACTTGGGTCCTTGGATGTAGATGGACTGTGCTACCCCAGAAGCAGTTGATCAAACCAGTATTTCACCAGGACGCTCCCTATTCCTTTCAAAGGTCTGAGTAACTAAGGGATGGACACTGATTATTATTATAATTATTTAAAGAAGGCAGGCAGCAGAGAAGGGAGAGGAAGCATTTTATTTAGTTAGTTGTTTCTCCACAATCCGGGGCTACAAACTCCGGCCCTCGGGCTGTATAGGAACTGCTTGCCAGGGTCGCGCTTAACACCAGGGTGTTCCACTACTGATAAATCTTATATTGGAGTAAGTGATTTATAGCTGTGGCAAAGAGAACCCCAGAATTAGACAGGGTACCCACACAGGCTGGAGCATTCTTCCCAACTAGGAACTCTCTATAAGCTGGGATAACAGCTGATTGCATGCTCTGGAGGAGCCAGGTTCCAAGAAGGGAGGGGCTGAGCTATGCATTGGAAGTCCCTACCCCCATATCCACAAGAAGTTGCTCCTGTCCTGCCTCACTCCTAGGAAACAATGAGTCAAGAAGTAGGGAGAGTTCGTGGCATGCTAGAAAGGTTTCCTCCATGAAAGCAAGCAAAAGGAAACATGAAGGGTAAAGAAGACTCTTTTGCTATGCCCAACACCCCCCCACACCCTTATAAATAAAATAGTGTAAAGCACTTAGTAGCTGGTATAATAGTAAGTGCTCAATGAAAGTTTACTGTTGCTATTATTATTCTGGCTGTAGCCTGTTAATCACATCAGAGACTTCTTTAACCTTCATCAGTGTGACTTCTCTAATTGTGTCTGCACTGAGGTGTGTTACTTCAGGCATGTTACTTATCTCTGTCTTCCTCTGAAATAATATTACCTACCCTATAGTTGGGGAATACATGACTTAAGTGTAAAGGATTTAACAAGATGCCTGGAACATAGCATATATTTAATGAAATGTGACTCATTATAAAGACATTAGGAGTCCAGTGTAAAATAAGTACAAAATTTAAACTAAAATATGATGGATTTAGACGAAGCATGTAAAGGAAAGGCTGGCTGCTATCCATTATAATTAGATCCTCAATCTAGCACTAAAAGTGAGACCTTGGGAATACTGCCAAACCATTTGGGCATTTTCCCATCATTTGCCATAAAATGAATAGAGATTCTCAGTCTGGTGTTCAACTCCGGGAGATGATGATGTTCTTAAGACTGAATTCCTCGAGAAAGGGTAACTAAGTGCTGTTTTATGTGCTGGCCAAAATAGCTACAGACAGCTACAGGCTGCTAAAGCCAATATCTGAACTGCTGGAGGATAAATACTAAAATTATCAATTTCACTGCCAACAACCAACATGAACAACTAAATGACTGGATAAACACTCCCTCCTCCTCTTTCTTCCTGCCTGCTGGCCAGCTTGCCCTCATTCCTCTAAATAAATTAATAGATCTTAAAAAGAAAGGCTTGAGAAACACATCAGCCATGCAAATTCGACACATGGGCATTATTTGGTTCCTGATTCAGCTAGACCAAAACAAAAATACTATTTATGATACAACTGGGAAAATTTGGATACTAACTGGATATTTGGGACTTTTTAAAATTAATATTATTTAAAACCTTTATTAGTTAGTTGATGTTTTAGACGGTATTAAAATTAGGGTTCATCTTTTTAAGTTTCCTAATGTCATTGTGGTTATGTTTTTTTTTTTTAAGGAAAGGTGCAGGCAGGAATGACGGTGAATAGGCAGGCAGAGAGAGGAAGAAGTATTTTGTTCATTTTTATTTAGTTGTTCATCTTGGTTGCTCCCTCCTGTCCCCAGGATGTGAACCCATGTCATTAGATTCTGCTCTTGGTCAGAGACAGCAGACCTGACTACTCCTCCACCAAGATGCACCCTTTTATTTTGTTTTAAGGATCCTTTTATTTATTTATTTTCAGCTTACTTTTCCACTAAATCCCCAGGGTGCACCTAAGTTTCCTTAAAGAGATAGATACTGAAGGATATGGATAGAAGTTGCAATGAATGTGTTCCTGTTTTGTTTTGTTTTGTTTGTCAGTTAGGGAATGGAGGGATACACATGAAACAAGATCAGTTACTGGTTCATAATTTTTTAAGCAAGTTAATGAGTAGATGGAGTCTATTTTACTATTTTCTCTAATTTTGTGTTTGAAAATATTCATAGTAAAAAGCATTATATGTTGCAGGGAGTGAGAAGCAAACTTTAGATTTCAAAATACTTGAAGGTATGGGTCACTTAACACGCATTTTATTAAACGTTTATTGAGCACTTACTGTGTGCCAGACATTAAGCTAAATTCTAAAGCTACAGAAATGAATTCATCTTGGTTCCACCTTTTCTAAGTTCATGGTCTAATGGCAAAGAAAGCACATACACAAATGAAGTATGAGGAGGTTAAAAAAGGCTAAGTACCACAAGAAGGAATAGGCTATTTAGGACAAAGTTTCAAGGAAGAGTTTATTTTTGCAGAATCCACCCACACCTAACAATGACTTAGACATTTCTATCTATACGTGAGGACACCTAGTATAATATAGGTTTGGACTTGTGTATAAAATGTGACCTCAAACTATTTGAAGAACTATGTGTTGTGATGACTGCAGCTTTCCCACATTACAGAGGAGCATAGACTTCATGTATCTACTGCATGGTCGTGTCAGTCAGCTTGGGCCTCCCTAACAAAATACCATGGACTGGGTGGCCTGAACAAGAGATACTTAATTTCTCACAGTTCTGGAGGCTGGGCAGGTCCAGATCAAGGTGCTGGCTGACTCAGCTCCCAGTGAGCACCTCTTCCTTGCTTGCAGATAGCTGCCTTCTGATTGTGTCCTCACAAGGGGAAAGAGAGTGCTTACCTTGGTGTCCCTTCTAATCCCATAATGAGGACCCTATTCTCATGATCTCACCTAAACCTAACTACCTTTCAAAAGCCATTTCTAAATAGCATCACATTAGTGTTCGAAATTTCATCATATGAATTTCAGGGGGGCTCAATCAGTTCATAGTAATGGCCTACTTCAGTGTGTCATGATATGATCCACCAGCGCACCCCGATGGAGCAGCGGTTAGGTCAATTGCCTCCGAAGGACAAAAGCCACATACCCCTGGGTTCAAGTCCTGGACCCAGGGGGAAGCAACCAGCGTGAACAACTAAATAAACAATAAAATAAAGATGCTTCTTCCTTCTCTCTGTTCTTCCCAGATGCCTATTCACCTTTATTTCTGTCTGCACCTTTCCTTAAAAAAAAAGATTTGACTCACAAACCCAGCTGCATCAGAATCACCTACTGAGCTTTTAAACACAATCAACAGTAGGAACCTTGCCCCAGATTCAGTAGGTTCAAGCTGGTCTCTGGGGTTTTTTTAATCAAAGGAAGAATCTGGTTTTTAAAATAGCATCCTGGTCATTCTTTTGAGCATCCATAGATGATAATCACTGACTGAAATGACTGGTCAGCTGGGGTGGCCATGGTGGGGTGGGCAAGTAAAATACTGAAAACCGAAGAATTTTCTAATTTTGATTGTGGGTTTATCGTGCTTTATTTTTGTTGTGATTACTGACAGACCTCCTTGCTCTAGATTCCAGCACCCAAACTTCTCTCCTGGGCAGATACAAATTCTTCCACTTATTGTAATTTTCCACATCTGAACATATTCACTATTTTGTAGTCATTTGAGTGAATCCACCTCAGCACTTCATTTTTTCTTATTTATATTTGGCTGGAACACTTGAGAAAGTATCATGACATTTTGAAGGGTTTTTTGTTGTTGTTTTTTCAACACATGCTTTAGTATTTTTTTTTTAAGAATCTTTTTTCTTTTTCTTTAAGAGGAAAGAAGGCAGGCAGGGAGTAGGCAAGAAAAGGAGAAAGGAAGAAGCGGCATTTTTATTTTATTTATTTAGTCCCCCAGCTCCATCCTGTCCTGGGCTACAAACCCTTGAGCTGTATGTGGAAGACTCCTGAGTCACCAGGATGGGCCAACATTGTATTTTCTTTAGTGATCTTCACCCACCTAAGAAAAAGAAAATTTTCTAGATTGTTTCAAGAAATTACGCACATGGTTTATTGGATTCTTTATAAAACCATGACTTCACTTTAGTTCACTTTAAATGTACAATGCATTTCATGGAATTAATTTTAAAGCCCTTTTGGATATTGGAATAGGCTCAAGGTGCTATAATTAACTATTGATTTATTGCAAGTTTATTGTTAAATGTGTTGAAATTTTACTTCTTCCGCTCTGTCTCACTGTTGCCTGCCTATCTGTGACTTTCCTACTTAAAAGTCACCAGCATAAAATGATTGAGAGAGGGCCCTATGCCTTGCATGCCAGGAACAGCAATAGCATAGAAGGAAAATTTACACATTCCCTACTTCAGGATTAAAATACAGGGTATGTCCTGGTGAAGTAGCAGTTTGGTCAGCTGCCTCTAGTCAAGCACCATCCACATGTATCCCAACGACCTGGTTCACATCCTGGGGCCAGGGATGTGGGGGAAGGGGAATAACCAATATATACAACTAAAATGAAGATAAACAAAAGTGCTTCTTTTCCCTCACTCATCCTACCTGTTTGCCTATCTGCCTTCATTCCTGCTTGAACTTTTCATTTTAAAAAAATTTTTTAAAAAAGAAAGTACAGATGGGGAGATAAGGTAATCACAGAGATTATAAAACAACCAAACGCAGTATATACAGTAATTACCATATTTCAAGTTTTTCCTTTATTAGAATCAATGTTGGTTTGCCAGCTTAACTGACCAGATAAACTAAATGATTTGTTTTCTTCATTCCTCTTAAATCAAGTGTGGACTAGCAGAGAAGGCAATCTTGCATTTTCTCAGAGGCCTATGAAATAAGTTGAGCTTTGAATAAATCTACAGGAAAGAGAAGGGTCTTCTGGTCTTTTGAGGCTGAAACTTCTGCCCAAAACGTAGGCATCATGGGAGCACTTTACTGAGAAAGCCTTTGACTTCCAAGCATTTGTTTGGAACAAAATGGAACACCCCCACCCTCCTCCCATTTCTCTCTTTTCAGTCACTGCAGTTATGTAAGCTCAGTCACTCTTTCCCTTTAATTCAAGTTTGTTCGTCTGGGCAGTGTCTTTTTCCAGTGGACCAGCCTCTGTAACCTCAACGTGTCAAGTCTGCAGTTAACTTTGTCACAAATACAGTCCTTGATTCACCTCATCTACTGGCCAAAGGATCCTTAAATTCTCTCATACATTTTTTTTAAAACAACATTTTATAATTCTCAAACTCTGAGGAAGCAAAATAATACCCTAGGGCCCAGAGACAGGCAATTTAAGAACTGACTAACTTGTTTTTTCTTTATTTTAAATAGCTAGCTTGTCTCACCATTTCAAAGCAATGACTTTAATCTTCAACTTTTTTTTAACTTTTTTTTTTTTTTAAGAGGAAGGCAGGAGGGAACAAAGGTAGGCAGGCAGCAGGCAGCAGGCAGGCAGAGAGAGAGAGGAGGAAGAAACATTTATCTAACTGTTTATTTTAGCTGTCCTCATGCTCCACCCAGGGATGTGAACCCGAATCCTTGGGCTGTATGTAGACTGCTCCTCAGACATGGGCTTAACCCCCTGTGCCACTAGGGCACACCAAAACTTTTTTTTTAAAGGAAAGGTGGAGGCAGGAATGAATGGGAGAGTAGGTAGGCAGGCAGGAAGACAGCAGAAGAAAAAAACATTTGTTTATTTAGTGGTTCATCTTGGTTTTTCCCCCTACCCTGAGTCTTGAACTCAGGTCCTCGGAGTATATGTGGACTATGTTCAATGGCCTCACCCACCAGGCCACCAGGGCAGGTCAGCACTTTCTTTTCATCTGCCAAGTACACAACATTGCTGGAGAGCAAGCACTGGATCTTTGGCCCTGGGGCCAAGCTCTGAGGCTGGGATTCCCCTACAGTGCACATTTGGTTTTACAACCTCTTTATCTTCTTATTCAATCAAGACATAGAAATAAAATGCTTCATATTTACTGAATTCCCCTTAGCAAGAGAATTATAACTGAGAAATGAGATGATTTCCCAAGAAACACATCCTAAAGGTACAGCTGGACTCCAGGACATTTGCCACTTTGGTTTGCTGATGGAAT
Source organism: Solenodon paradoxus (assembly GCA_004363575.1). Classification (NCBI taxonomy): domain Eukaryota; kingdom Metazoa; phylum Chordata; class Mammalia; order Eulipotyphla; family Solenodontidae; genus Solenodon; species Solenodon paradoxus. The sequence goes on from RJWH01001913.1 coordinate 25,500, forward strand.
GGGCTCTGCATCTGACTGTAAGTGCCTTGTCTACTAAAGCCCCTTGGAGCTCCTTTGATTCTAAGTCACATTCATACAAAATCTGGGCTTTCTATCTTCTTAGTGCTGCCAGCAGTTCAATATTTCTGTCTTCCTTATTAGTAAGATGCTTTTTGTCTGTTAATAATAATCACATAGGCGCACCCTGGTCGAGTAGTGGTTCAGTTTGCTGCCTCCAGCCTGTGTGGTCCACATACATCCCAAAGACCTGGATTCGTGTTCTCAGGTCAGAGGAACAACCAAGATGAGCAACTAAATAAAAACAAAGTGCTTCTTCCTCCTCTCTCTGCCTGCCTGCTTGTCTATTCACCTTTGTTCCTGCCTGCACCTTTCCTTTGTAATAATAATAATAAAAGATAAATAATGCAACTGCATGACTGGGAAGTAATGCTTGGCCTGGTTATGTTGTTGTTGTGACAATATCTAAACTTATTTTACTATTATAAAAATCAGTTAGAAACATATTTTTATTAAATGTCCAGAAGAGATAAATCCATAGATGTAAGTAATCATCCATGGTTGCCTAGGGTCTGGGGATTTGAGGAAAATGGAGACATCAGAGGGGTTGTTTATGAATAAAGGGGGTTTTGGGGGGCAGGTGATCAAACATTCTAAAATTGTGGTGATGGCTGTACAGCTCTGTAAAGGTGCTACAAATGATTGAGTTATTTAAATCAGTGAATTATATGGATTATAAATTATGTTGCAATAAAGCTGTTAACTTTAAGTCAGGAGCTGCACAGGCAGCATTGAGGAGGTCGTGTACAAGATTTTGTTCCAGCGAAGGAAACAACCATCTGTCACTGAAGGAGAAGAGTCTAGTCTCCAATCTCCCTACTGTATGCAGTTTCTATCAGGGTGGTGCTTTTTATAGTATTATAGTTAGTGAGCAACATTTAATTCAAAACCAGTGAGGCCTTGGTTACAGCTCACCCTTGTTTTCTATCAACAGTAAACATGACTAATATCCCTGTGGCTCAATTCAGCCACACATGTGGACTCAGGAAGTTTTGGACATGTGCTGACAGCTAGTGGAACAGAGAAGCTGGAGATTTGGCTCCTTGAATTTGGCTTAACTTGGGCTCCTGAGCTAAGATGTTGGTGAAGATGGGGGAAATGTCTTCCTCTGATCTGGGGGTGGAAACTTGCTCTGGAAGAAAGACTGAAGGAAAGGAGTTTCTGTCTTGGCTTGAACACATAGAATGAGAATTTGTGAGAACAGTAGATTGTGAGTCTAGTATTTCTCTAATTTCCAGTCCAGCACCCCTCTTTGACCTCATCATCTTTCTTCCTAACCCCTAAGGGAAACCATAGCAGATCTCTAAAGTCAGAGACTAGGTGGGAAGGGGGGTGGGGCACTGACCTGTAAGGAAGTGATTGCCCTGGAGGTAGGGTGAAGCCTCCAGAATATGAGAGAATTCTCCTGTCACTTAGTAACAAGGTCCTGTGATAGATAATTCTATGTGTCACCATGGCTGGGCCACGGGTATAGATATTTGGTTAAGTATTATTCTGGATGTTTCTGTGAGGGTGTTTCAGATGAGATTTACATTTTAAATAGTAGAGTTTTAATAAGGCAGATTATCCTTCATAAAGTGATGAGTAGGCAGAGACACTAGGAACCATTCATGTATTCATTTAATCACCTTGGTTGTTACCACTAAACCCGGCTCGTGAACTTCAGGATTTATGTGGTCTACACAGCTGCAGTCACAGACTTAGCACCGAGTCACTAGGATGTGTCCCAAATAGCTTTTTTTTTTTTTTTTAAAGGAAAGGTGCAGGCAGGAATGAAGGCAAATAGGCAGGCAGGAAGAGAAAGGAGGAGGAAACATGTTTATTTTTTATTTTTAGTTTCTCACAGTAGTTATTTCCCGCCCCCCTTCCCTACCAGACCCAGGACTTGAACCCAGGAGTATGTGGCTTGCTCCTTTGGAGACAATTGACCTAACCACTGCTTCACCAGGGCCTCAAATAGCAATTCTGAGGGTCCAAGTGCACATGGGATAATGTCTGGCAGTCCACAGGGACCAAAAATCAACAAATAACATCCACTTAGTCAGACATACTGCAAACTATAAACCTCATTGAAGCATAGAGAACATGGGTCTAGACCCTTAGTGAACTAAGAAGACTGATCAGCAAAAAGTTAGGAGAGATTGTCAGGAATAAAAGCAAAGCTCCTTACACGTTAGAAAAGTATTCCCTGAGTGAGGGATGAGGAGAGGTGCAAGGGAAGTGATGAGAGAGCAAGAGAGATGGTGGGCCTAGCAGGTAAGGACTGGGTCTGAGTGCTAGTTTACCACTAAGTAAACCCTGTTCCTTGCCTTTGTTAAGGGATTATGCTATCTGCCTTCTGACAGGTGTCTGGTGAGTTCTTAGACTTGACAGCAACCAAAAATCATAGAAGGGGCTACAGGACCATTGTGCCTGCCCATGGGGCTCCTTCCTGTGTAGGTATTCATTTCTGGGACATTCTTTTTGAAAATGAAGTTGGTGGAAACTTATGGTATAACCCTCTCAATTCCACAAAATTCCCAGAAAAACCTCAAATTGTATAGGTTGTATGGAAGAACTCATTTTTGGCAGAACTCATTTTAGTGGGGCAGTAAATTTCTAAAAACATAATAAAAGTGGTTTTTAACTTCCTGTTTTCCTCTTTTTGTTGATTTTTGAGCATTTTTTTCCCAGCAAGGAGTTACGTAACAAGGTTTGAAAGTTGCCAAGCCTTTATTGATACTTTCACTTGGTTCCTTTTCAGTTTCTTGTATCTTATCTGCTTTGGACTTTAAACTCAGAGGTTAAAGTGGCTCTAGAGCACTGTCAGAGTGATCCACAAACCACATGGGGCTGGATAACAGCCTCCTGGGGCCAAGTGAAAAGGTCTGAAAAAACTGATTCAGGCTGTCAGGGACATACATGGTTCCTGTTAGTGCGTAGGTAAACCTTGAACCTAGGAATATGGATGCCTGTGGTAACCAGTCCTTGCTCCTCTTTCTGAAGATTTTAGATCCTATGTCTTTATCTGTTTTGTTTTCCTTTTTTAAAGGACTGGTGCAGGCAGGAATTAAGGCAAGTAGGTAGGTAGGCAGGAAAAGAGAGGAGGAAGAAGCATCTTTTTTTTTTTATTTCGTTATTTACACTGGTTGCCTCCCACAGGGCCTGGGATTTGAACCCGGGAATATGTGTGTGACCTGCTCCTTTGAAGGCGATTGACCCAACTGCTGCTTCACCAAGGCGTACCTGTTTATTTGTTTTACTTGAAGATCCTTGTGTCTTTCTGGGTGTCTTCAAAAACTTCCATTTCCCATTTCCCATGAAAACTAGTGTAGCGCAGGGGTTAGTAGACGCTAGAGGAGTTTGCTTCATCCAGAGCCTGGTTCTGCCTCTCTCTAGCGGAGTGATCTTGGGCAAGTTGTTTAAGTGCTCTGTGCCTCAGTTTCCTTATCTGTAAAATGAAAATAAGGCACCTACTTCACAGAGTTGTTGTGTGGATCAAACAAGTGAATATATTTACAAGGTGCTTACATAGAGCAACCTTTGGTGTATGCTTGATTAAGGTTGCATTTTTTTTTTTTAAATGAAAACTGCAGGCAGGAATGAAGGCAAGCAGAAGCAGGCAGACAGGAAGACTGAAGAGGAAGAAGCACTCTATTTTTATTAGCTATGCATATTGGTTGTTCCCACTGGCTCCAGGACGTGAACCTGGGACATTGGGATGTATGTGGACTGTGCGCAACCCCAACTCCACTAGGACAAGCCAGAGTTTTTAACGCTTATCATGAAAATGCTTTGTCTCCTGCTGTGTAGTGGATCATGATATGTGAATACATCTGTGAACATCTTTCTGGCTTCCAGACTGATAGTGGACTCTTAAAGTCCTGTTCTATACCAAAAATGGGTGGTGGCAGCAATTCCTCCAGATCACTTTGCTCCTAATAAACAATATTTGTCATCCTTTTAATTCAGCCATCTTTTTTGCTCCTTGTTAGAGATTAAAAGAGAGACAAAAGTCACAAGTTAAAGCAATCTAGCTTGTCATCAAAAGCCCTGTTGTGAAATGTGGCCTTCCATAATTGCAAACTACTTTTCACAATCTGGGATCTGTGAATCCTCAAGTCCTGGTCCTGTCATTAACTAGCTTTGTGACAAAGGACAAGTTACATCACTTCTCTGAGTTTCATGGCTAAATAGTTACATTAAAGACTTGGGTCAGAACCCTGCGATTTGGGACGTCCCAGATCTCAGAGAAACCTGCACAGGTCTCAGAGAGCCGGCAGATGATTGCACTTAGGTGTAAAGCTTGATTACCAACAAGCGATTTCTACTGACAGTGAAGCCAGTGGAAATAAAGGAAGCATAACTAGGAGAGGCAGAGTCAACATTTTCTAATGGATGGATTTCAAGGCCTACTGGGAGGCAGTATGATTCTGCCCTGTCCCAAAGGGTGCTCTCCCGACACACATACTGTGCATGGGAGTGATGTAGACACAAAGTGAATGTTGAGAACCCTGGGCCTGTGGTTAATTGTTTACATGGTGTGATACTGTGACTTATAATAAGAAATATATACTTGGTCTTCGTTCTATTCCTGCCACAAAGCTCCTAAAAATCTTGGAATTTCCAAAAAGGTGTATGTTGTTAATTATGATAATGAGATGACTTTTGGGACATACTTAGAGGTGGGGGCTGGTTACCAGGAGAACCAACCAAGCTATTAGAGGGTTGGAATTTTCAATCCCACTCTCCACCCCGCAGCTCCAGGGAGAGGGACTAGAGATTGCATTGTTACTCATGGATGATGATTTAAACAACCATGAAGGAAATAAAGTTGGGACATCCTTATAGGACTGACCACTTAACCTGTAATATGCCTGGAATTACTAAAATCTAGCTACATATTCTAACTATGCTTTTTTATTTTTTATTTTATTATTGAGCAAGTCACCTAACTTCACCCAGCATCAGCTTCTCAATGTTGTGCTCATTACTAAATAAACCAGTTCATAAGGCATCAAGAGAGCTTCTGAGCTAGACTAAGCTCTTTACCATCATCACATCAAAATTTTGGCAGTGTTAGCTAGTGGGAAGATGGAGCCAGGGGCATTAACTTGGCTGGCTCTGGAAAAGGAAACCAGGGATGGCTCAGTGAACATGGCAAACTTGGATCTGGTTCAGGTAATTACCAGCATCTTCAGGGAGCAAAGCAAGCAGGGGAATGTGTGTGTCTAGATAGTGCGCCAAAGTCATGAAGGAGTCGTGGTTCATGAGCAATTGACTTATTGATGGCAGGCACTGGGGAAGGGTGAATTGGAAGGTATATATCTGGCAAAGAGGAAGTCAGGACAAGTGAAACGCAGCTAAAGGGCAGGATTTCTTTTTTTAAAGGAAAGACAAGCAGGAAAAGAAGGCAAATAGGCAGGCAGGCAGGAAGAGAAAGAAGAATTATTTCTTTTATTTAGTTGTTTATCTTGGTTGTTCCTTGGGCCCAGATCGTGAATCCAGGTCTTTGGGATGTATGGAGACTACGCCTAACCAGAGGCAGCTGACTTAACCACTAACCACCAGGGCACACCAGGATTTCGATCCAAATGAGGGAAACCAATTAGCAAAAAAGGTTGAATGAGCTGAGTCCCTGCAGGTCAGATATTGAACAGAGGAAGGAAGGGAAGGAAAAGCAGTGATTTGACAGAACCAGTGGGATCTCAGGTCTGTTGTAGCCTGTAGTTATGGCCACATGGACGCCAGCACTCAGCATGGTGAGCAAGGCGATCATTTGGTCTGAGGGAAAGAGGAAGATGGGAGTTAAGGAGAATATTCCTCAAAAGGGACAAGGGCCTGAGTTTGGAAGGAAAAAACATACCTGGTTAGGCTGCATATATGGTTTGTTCCTGGGAAAGAGCCCCTGGATCTATCCTAGCTGCCTACCAAATTTCTAACATTTGCTGAAGCTAAGTAAAGTGGACTGATAAGAGTGTAAGAATAAATAAAATTACTTGACCTAAAGGGTTTGTGGAATTTCCCAAATAATTTTCCAAATATGAAATGTTTTAGACCTCAAATTGGATTTTCCCTTCATTTCTTTTTAGAAATGAAGTATTTTAGAAGCAACCCTGAATACGTGAACACTTTTACTCGTTACTAGAAGTCTTGAAGTTTAAACTTCAAATTTCCTGTCATTTTCCCCTAACTTTTTTGCTTGTAGTCAGGCACTACTTACACGAGGTGGGGAAATTATCTGGGATTGCTGGCAGTTTCTCTAAATTTTATAGTTGATTTTTGTTTTGTTTTGTTTTTTAAACTGCTTGTACAATTTTGATTTGCCTCAACATCTCTTTATGGTGTAGTTTAAAATATCTAATACTCCATTGCAAATCAATACATGGTTTGGGTCTCAGCTTTTTTTGATCTTATTGAATGTCCTTGTTTATGCTGCCTGTGAGCTACGTGTCTATATAAGGCCCACCAACTCCACTTGGGTGCCTGAGTATTTCATCTATACCTCAGCTTTGAAACACATACCCTAAAGGAATTAGCTGTCTCTCCTTGCTAATAAAATTACTAACAGCAGCAGTGACCTTTCTTTTTATTTTTCCTAAGAGGAAATGCTTCAAAGAAGTCTCTGGTTTAAAGAATTGGAGAAGCTGGTGTATATCTTTATAGATTAAAATCCTTTCAGACAGATTATGGACTTGGTGTTTATAACTGAATTCATGATCATCAGCTAATGTTTTTTATTATACTTCTTTTAGCATAACTATATCTGTAATATCTTCCAACTCTCTTCTGGTATAAAATTTTCAACTTGGTTACAATATCTGAGAAGATGGTTTAAGGGACAAGTGGGTAATGATTATCCATGATTTTATCAAAGCTTTTTTAAAAAAAAAAACATTGTGCTATTAAGCTGTTATTTTTGGAGCAATAGTTATATGGGCCTAAGGTTTTATATTAAATAAGTAATCAGAATTTATATTTTCATCCAGTGCACAGATGAAATTTTATTACCTACTAATGGAATACAAAATGTTCCCTGCAGTTATTTTGGCTTTAAGTTGGCTTTCTATGATCATGCTCTTTATTAGGTTTAACTGACCTTAAATCAGCTAGGAAAGACTATTATATTCTAATTTGTTGGTTCCACATTTGCTGCATCAGGAGCTTTTATAAAGTCCTATCCTATAGACAAATACTATCTTGGTCTTAACATTTTTATTAGTTCTGCCTTTAGACTTTATCATTATAAAGAGATTCCCTTTCAGTTCTGTTAGGAATAACTGGTTAGAAAGTAAATATTGTGGGGTTTTTTCTTGGTTATTGAGTTCTATTTGCATGTGATTAAGAAGTGAATGAGAAAGAAACAACTTTTAGAAAATTGCATAGAGAAAATATAAATTATTTCCTTTAAACATGTTTCAATAACATTTTCAGACCAATGATGAAAGTGTATTACAAATCAGGAATTATTATTGGTTGAACTCTGTGCTCCTGAGGTCTGTTTAAAAAATTACATATCAACTTTTCCTTTATAGGAAAGTAATGAAAGAAAGTAGGCAGGCAGGCAGGAAGAGAGAAGACGTAGAAGCATTTTTATTTATTTGTTCACTCTCTGGTGCCAACCTGGGCCTTTGGAATGTATGTGGACTATACAGCAAGAGGCAGCAGACCCAGCTGCTACTCCACCAGGACGTGCCTATATACACATTTTGTAAAGGAGGGAATTCTAAATTTTGTGTAGCAGTATGTGTACTCACATGTGTGTTCTAGCAGTAGTTTGAAAGCAATAGTTTGAAAACTACAAATCTGAGAAACTTGTAAGAAATGCAATTGCAGTAGAGCTGCCAAAGAGAGGGAAATGTCATTTTGAGAGCAAAAAGCAAACTGAAAATAATCTGATAGTAGTATCTCTTTCTCTCCAGTGGTGTTAAAGAGGTTGTTATTATATACAAATAAAAAAGACCAATTAAAGTGTTTGCAAATGCCAGACAGGAAAATGTTAACAGAAATTACTATAGCAGGATTACAGAACAATATGGCTTTGTTAGTCCCATACTGGTTTATTCAAATAGTGTGTAATTCAAGGCAATTGCTACTCCCCAGGCGGGAATTTACAATTGCTACATTTGATGGGTGGATAATGTGTCATTCCTAGGGGAAATCAGGTCTGGAAAGGCTTCCTGGTAGGAGAACCTCAGATGTTCCAAAGCAGCTCCAAGTAAAACAAAAACAACTAAGAACCACCCTGTGAAGTCAGTCGGCCTCAGACTAAGTTGCTTCTCTTCTGCCTTTTTGGTGGTGCATGGCAAAATGTCCCCAAAGAAAGGAACAAAGGAGGTAGGTAGAGAAAGTCAAGGCCTTGGATAGGCTATCACTTAGAAAGTGACCCTCCCACCCCTGGCAAGAACATACCACTTCATTCAAGAGAACTCACTCGTCCGGGTAGTGGCTGTCTGTATATTTAACTGGCAATGATTGTGAACGCAGAACATCCTCCCTTGGCATAAAAACATTGGACAAGTGTCAGATATGAGTCAATTCCAAGAGGAGGCTTGAATCATGATATATTTTGAACAAATTTGGTCAACAATCCTTTAGAGAACAAGTTTTATGTTGTCATTGTTATGGAATTAAATGTGAAAAGCTTCAAATTCCATGATTTTTAAAAATTCATCTTTGATTCCAGTTATTGAGTCATGTTTCCATGGACACTAAACTATGTCTGACTCCCAACATATTGTGGGGCTGTGCTGAGTGAGCAGCTAGTTCCTGTGGACTAGTTAATTAGGTAAATAAAGAAATAATTAGAATGAGGGTTTAAAAACCCTGGTATAGAACCCATCTTAAGTAGAGTGGGCTATTTTCTTTTCTTTTTTTAAAGGAAAGGTGAAGGAAGGAAGGAAGGAAGCCAGGCAGATGAGAGGACAGAGGAATCACAATATTTTATTTAGTTGTTCATCTTGGCTGTTCCCCTGGGACACTAACCTGTATCCTTGCAATGTATGTAGACTGTGTGGGCTGAAGGCACCTGACCAAACCTCTACTCCACCAGGGCACGACAGCGCAGAACATTTTCAGTTTAGAGAACTGCCTATCAGACACTCGAACTCAGGAAAATAGATGAGGAAGACCCTCAGACACTTCAGAAGATTCAGATTTCAAATTATCTTTTTAAGGTCCAAAATTCTGAGCTGCTGTTAACTGTGGTAGCATGCCCTCAACATTAAAGTGTTGGTATGACAATTGTTCACCCATGCTCTCAGCCCCTCTATAGTTTGGCCATTGAGACAGAGGTGACGCCTATCACTCCCAGGCTGAAACACAGAAGTGCAGGTGTACATTTTCTTCCTCTACTTGCAGGAGAGGGGAAACCTAAGACTCCAGTGATACAGCTCCAAATGTCAGGGTTCTTCAGCAGGATCCCCAAATCTCCACCTCCTACTCTACCACCAACCTAAACTGTCACATAATGAAAGCAAGATTCAACTTTTATTGTGTTAAGTTCAGAATCTGGGGTCAATTTGTTATGCAGCAGAGTCTAGGCTAATACAGCTGCTTCTTTAGAGCTTTTTATAAAATAGTTAATTCCATTTGGAGAAAGGATGTATAATCTGAATTATGCAACCACTGAGGGCTTGCCAGGTTGCTTTTTGTGTCCTGGGCTCCAAATGTCACTGTCCTCTGTTAGTTGTCACTGTTCCTTCAGGGAGTGGTGAAGGAGGAAGTGAGGCAGAGCCCTGGCTAGTTGGGGGTTGATAGCTGACAGTTCCTTCTGATGGTTTCTTTTCTTATTCATCAGCCTCCTCTTGGGATTTTAGGCTTGCTAAACATATGGTACAAATCAGAGAAATTATTCATTGTGGTTTTCATTTGAGTGAGCTAGTTTCCGCTCCTAAGAAGGGTCTTAACAAAACAGGAAGTTTTTCTTGGATCTTGCAATGGAACTCTACCTTCTGATATTAGCTTTTACCAACTTCTGCAAATCTCTATTTTCTTACTTCCCTTTCAGAGGGTGGGGGCAAGCAGAAGAGATGACATACTGCTTAGTATGGTGACAGAGTTAGGGCTGATGGATTTGGAGGGGAGAAGCGGAGAGTAAAATGGCAGCCTCACCAGGCCAGACCACATCCTCCCACCAGATCACTTTATCTTTTTCCTCCCCCGCCTCCCTTTGGCCTTGGAAAAAGGCATAAAGAACCAAGGAACGCTACAGAGAGTTTGGTAACCACTCCTTGATGGGAACTGACAAATGTAGCAGAGCTGATAGTCCTCAAAACATTTTGATATGTGCCACCTGATTCTTGATACCTGCTACACAGTGGGCACCCCAGAGCACTTAAAGGAATGCTTGATTCCACAATTATCTTATAATGGGGGTTTAGAAGTTAAGAGGAAATTAATTTTCATTTTACAAGTGGAGAAGTGCAAAGATTAAGAATTTAAGTTACTTGCTCAAGGTCACATAGGGGTTAAGAAAGAAGTATAACTAAGATCCAGGTCTACCGATTTCTATTTTCTTTCAGTTGTATGATAGTTTAGATTTTTTTTTTAAAGGAAGTTGCAGGCAGCAGTGAAGAAAAGCAGAGACAGGCAGGAAGAGAGAGGAGGAAGAAGCACTTTATTTTATTTCAGTTGTTCATCTTTGGTTGTTCCCCCATCCCCAGCCAAGGACATGAACTGGTTTTCTGGGGGTATATGTGGACTGCTTCAGACAGAGGTGGATGATCAAACCACTATTCTACCAGGACATGCCAACAGTTTAAAGTCATCTCCCCACCTCGCACGATAATATAGACCATGTATGATTATCACCATCATGTAATATTAGTAAATCACAAGATTCTGTTTTTTATATCTATATATTTTAGGAAAGTCTATTAAGACAGCAAAACTCTCATTATCACTGGGGAATGGAGTCTAGTGATACTAATTCTTAAATTCTTCCTGATTTGTATTTTCATCCCCCCACCCCCAAGAATAAACATGTTTTACCTACATTGTCCAAAAGTAATAGAAGGGATAAAACTGTTTCTAGTTTACAACATTTTCTTTACATAGAAATTCAATCACCTTCTAATTCAGCATTTTGAATTAAGTAGCTGTGCAGTGGAAAACCACAGGAAGGGAAATTATGGCAGAAACTGCTGTCCTCTAATCTGAACTTCTCTTTTATAAAACAACAGAATTTCTAGCTGGACGCAGAGTCACCCAGTTTCCTAGCTTCCCTTAGAGCTACAGGAAATTGCAGCCTAAACTGGAGTAGAGGTGATGTATATACATCCAGATTGTTGCCCTTAAAGGTCGGTGTCTTCACTTTATTTTTCTGCTGGAAAGTAGACTGAGGGTGGGAGCTGGAGTAACTATCTTGGACTATGAAATGGAAATCATGTTTCAAGGGCAGCAGCACAAGGAGAAAGAAACTGGGCCCCTGCCACTGCTAAAGTACCACTATATTTTGGCATCTCTTTGTTAAATTGTTGAACTCCTAAGTATTGTAAGTAATACCAGATCTAAATAGGCAGTAAAACAGTGCTCTGACATCCTGACCCCAAAAAACGAATGTGCTCTTTAGAAAGTACCAGTGAGTTAGGTAAGTTTTTTTTGTTTATAGAAACAAGGACCCAATTCTACTTCAGTGATCGAGTCCTTAATCCAAGAGATATTATATAATAGGGATGGTGACTATAAACATTCAAATATTTTCAGCAAATCAAGTATATATACGTGGGTTCTTGGTTTCTAGCTTTTTTCTCATTGACATAGCCAACCACTCTGTCCCCCAATTCCTGGCAATGTGGTCAACTCAAGACCACATTAGCCACTTAGTGTGAATTCAAACAAATTATTGAGAATTTACTTGTTCATGTATTAACACACCGGATAACTGAAAAAACCTGAATGGAAAATTTAAACTTTTTGGTTGGCTCTTAGGAACACAAAATAAGCATACCTTCTAAACTGACATTGTTCAACTATCTGATTTCAGTCAGAGATCCTAGTCTGTGATCTTCCTAGGTCATACTGAGTCTCTTTATGATCTATAACTAGAATATCACAATTTAAAGGGAGGTTGCCCCTCTAATTCACATAGGTAGTAGTTCTGGTCTACTCATCATAGTTTGTGAATTATTCAGGCTACTTCCAGATTAAAATAATTACTGTTTAAATGTGGGATGGGTTTTATGGTTTTGTCTAAGAATTTCCTAACAACTTCCAAAGATAGTCTGATAGCCTGGTCAAGTACTTGATATTATTTCATTTTTCCCATTAAAAAAATAAGGAATCTAGAAAGTCACACAGTATCACCAGGATTTAAACTTTCTTCTGTTGGAGGCCAAAGCCCATTTTGTTTCCAACCAACTCTGATCTGAGTTAGTTCAGAGTCTGGAAAAATCATTTGACAGGATTCCAGCCCTGTCAGCATCTTCCCTGAGTAGCTTTGTTATTTGTTGTAAACAGTTGTAAATTCCCAGTACCACAGACACACCCATATAAAAATGTTAATTACTAAAACGCCTGGTAAAACCAAATGTAAATGCACTGTTTAGTGAACTGAAGTCTCACTGGAATTTTCTGTCCCTGGGTCCCTTCCATTAGCATAGATAATTGAGAACTGACAAAAATTAACTTAAATTATATTTAGTCAGACCTCTCAGATCTGACTCCTGTCATTTTGTGAAGCTTGATTACGAATAATTATGGCTGATGGCTATGTTTTAAGTTACTTTTCAAATGTGAAACCCATTTTGCAGAGGGAGAAATGGAGACTTGTTTAAATAACAGATCTTCTTTAGGTTTCCAAGTTTTAGGGAGACTTTTGCAGAGGACATACCTGTAGGTGACTTTTGTTAGGGCTTGTTTTTTCTAAAAGTTCCAGAAACCACTGCTTCTGGTGGCATGCCTGGCTGAAACAGCAGGCTTTAGAAGACAACAAAAACCCGACTGGGATGAAAAGAGCTCATTTGTTTTCAAGTTGTGGTCCTTCCACCTCTGGCAGCCCTCTCCCATGTCTGTGTGCCTGCGGCTTTGATTTATACTTTTTCACCCACACCACAAGTCTTGGCATTTAGTGAGATTAAGGTGTGTGTAAACTTGGAGGAAGCTTTAAGGAAGAGTTGGGGATGGGGAGTGGGAAGGAGGTGGTTAAAGAGAGGAAAAGCAATTAAAGCCCACATGCTTGGCATAAGTGAATAAGCACATGTGTTGGGAAGGCCTGGCTGATTAAAGGGTTGCAGAATGCGGTTTTGGCCAACAATAGAGCGCCTTTGGTTTTGTGGCACAACCTCCAGGGGGAGAGCTCATTGCCCAATGTGCTGTGACCAAAATGGTCAGGGTGTGATGGCCCCTCCCTCTTTGTTAAGATTTCTTTTATATGCCAGCAGAGTCAGACCTCATTGGTCTCGGCTACAGCTTGCCATCCTTGAAGCTTATCCCATGGGGAGTGAATAATGGCAACTGTAATCTTCTGCCAAGAAAGAATTAGCAGCCGCAGCTTGGGGGATCAGTTGTTGAGGAGCACTGATTCAGATTGGATGTCTGGCTCTGGCACTTACTTACCTGGGTGACGTAGTGCAATTTTCACCTCTGTAAAAGAGGCATACCTTCTACCTTACTAGATTGTGATTGTGAGAGAATATGTAAAATGCTTACATTTCACATGTAAATCTATAGTAGTGTCTAAGCATATAAGAGGCCCAGTCAGTGGTGAGGTAGTAACTGCTCATGAGAAAATTAATTTGGTTTAGCACAGAGGCAGTGGAAGGGAAGGAAAAACAATATTGACACATAGGAAAAACAAGCATGGGGATAGTTATTATATAAAGGACCAACCAAAGACTTCATAGGGACAAGGGGTAGAGGTGATGGTCAGAAGCGTCCAATGCTTTCTTCAAGTAACTAGGTTATTGGGGAGCCCAGGGGTAGTGATGTTAAGCACCAAAGTCCATGCCTGAAAAGCAGAGAACAAGCTATAGATGGTCTCCTAGAATATCTGGCCTGAGGGAAGGTATCTCTTGGACTTCCTCAGAATAAATAAATTTTAGCTGCAATTGGGTGAGGAGAGATGAGAATTCTGGAACCTACAACTCTTACTCTTACTGATTTGTAAATCCTGATTCCCCAGGGTTCTGTAAGGTCAATCATGTTGCTTTCACACTTACACTGACAGCACAAATACTGTCCACAGAAACCACCTGACTCCAGAAAAAGTCACTGGGAGACTGACTTAAAAAAACAAAAGTTGAAGCCAAATCTTCAAATTTTTAGACTATTTTCTTATCATTCTGCAAATCTATCTTATTTCTAACATCTGTCAATTACCATTTACCTGAAGCATTAAGACATTTTTGAGGGTGGACGATTAATTATAGGCACTGTGAAGGATGCAAAAAAAATGTACCATATTCTAGATTTCAGAATTGACATGATTTGACTCAGTAAGATGGGACCAGAGATTAGTCATACCTAGGTCTTTATTCTCTCATTAGGTACTGTTTAACATTTTTCACATTTCTCAATTAGCTGATAATGACGAGTCGATTATTTTATTTAAGCATATTTATTATAGACTGGATCTATTTCTATGTGAAAAAACTAGTATCAATTACTCAACTCCTGGTAGGTGAAGGGCATCCACATTACATGGATTAGCTCATTTAGAACTCAGAAGAATCTTACATGATTCTTACAATTATCACTATTGTCCAGTTGAGAAAAAGAAAAACTTTTTTAAAAAGCCTAAAAATTAAGGGATTCTTGTGCAAGGTTACAGCCCAGTGAATTTCAAGGCTAGGAAATAAAACGGAATGGCAGAGAGGGGTCTCTTGGGATGTCAGAAAAGGTAGCAAGATCAACCATAGTGGGAAGGTGGACTGAAATTTACATTTTATCCTCTTCCAGTTAACAGCTCAGCTCGTCATCTAAAAATAATGCACCAGAGGGCGCCAAATACACAAACTAAGACAAACTTGATTCTGCAGTTTTCAGTGCTTTATGTAATCAATAATGGATTCAAGCCAAAAGGCCTTCCCAAAGGTTATGATGCAGTATATGATCAACATATTTCTATTCCTTCAGTTAAAAAAGCCTCATGCTAATATACTGAGCAATGCATAATTTGTCTCTATTTGATACTATTATTCAAAGAGCCTTTCAGCTAGGTGTTTCTTTGTTTTGCTTGCTAAGTGGCAAAGGAAAAGAGTAACTTGAATGTAACTAAAACTTTTTTTTTTTAAAGGACAGGTGCTGGGAGGAATGAAGGCAAGTAGGCAGGCAGAAGCATTTACTTATTTCATTTAGTTATTCCTTTTGGTTTTTGCCCCCAATCCTGGGACATGAACCCAAGTACTTTCAATGCATGTGTCTTGTTCTGGCTGGATGTGGCAGAACTAATTGCTATACCACCGGGTGCTCCAAAACTGTTCAAGAAAACATTTTCAACAGCTTTAAAGGAAAAGGAATAAGACCCCAAGCTCAAGCTCAAACTGGAGAGGCAATTTCTTTTAGAGGTAACTCCAGATTTCTGTATCTATTTATTTGACTTTCTATTAAAATTAAGGAGTTGGCTGACAGAATATCTATCTATTTAAAGTCACAAAGATGGCTTACATATTAATTTTTTTTAGAGAAAAAGTGAAGGCAGGGAGGGAGAGCACAGACAGGCACCTTTATTTAGTTGATTTTTTATTTTTCATCCTGGCCCCTGGTTCTGAACCTAGTTCTTTGGTTTTACATGGTTCATACCCTAGTCATCGACTTAGCTAAGCCTGAGCCACAAGGGCGTGGGTGTAAGTTTAATTCTCTTGTAAGTTACCACAAACAGCACAGACAACTACTAGTCAGTGCAATTTTAAAAAAGCCTAGTGTATCTCTTTTTTAAAGATCTGCCCTACCCCTCCTCCCTATCTGCAAACCGGATCCGACGGTTAAGAGGCAAGCACTGGAAAACATGGTTGGTCATTAGGAAGCATCCAAAAATGTACCTGGGAAGAGACTAGTTTATCTTCATCTCCATTCTCTGTGAAATAAAAATCGGACGCAACAATCACACCACACCCTTCGTTTGTCCACCATTCCAGCAAAACGAAACAAAACAAAACATCCTCTGTAAAAGCCCTGCACCAAGGGTCAATGTGGATAATACAAGAGACTTTAGGAACGAGGAGTCTGAAAGGCTTCCTGAGAGATGGCAAACGACCTTAAAATCAGCTCCTTCAGGCGGGAGGCGGCCATTCCCAGGGGTACAGAGAATCAAAAGTTGAGCAAACGTGCTTGACAACGCCTCATAGTTTTTCCTTACTTTTAACTTAACTTTCATTTCAGATTCTACTCTTTGCTGGATATTGTTCTAAGGGTTTTGCATGTGCTTGTTCATTTGCTCCATCAATTTATGGAGCGGAAGAAAAGGCTCAGATTAAGCAATTTTTTTTTTTCAATTTGGATACGATGGTGTGGGGTTGAGACTTTAAATAGCCCAGTCCTACAACACAGGCATTATTGCTTCAGCTTCTCCTAGCAGAGCATCATGAATAACAAACTGCTGCTTCCTCTAAGCACACGGGAAAACGGATAGGCTGGTCGCTGCCAACGTTTCCAGAAGATGGCGGCTCCGTCAGGCTCAGAAGTCTGAGGAGAGTGCATCACGACCGGGAAAGCTACAGAGGCATCCTACTGTTTTTTTGGAGGAAACGTAGAGCAGAAAGGATGAAAAAAGTTAAAAAAAAAAAAAAAAAATCCTGACAGAAAAAGCCAAAGCTCTGGACTGGGCAGAAGTGGGTCGAGTAGAGGGTAGACGGCGACCTCGGCCTCGCGGCGGAAATGCGTTCCTGGGGCTCCTCCGAGATGAGACAGCCGCGTCGTCTTCCTTCTGATCACGTACGCCTGCTGGAAGCAGGTAGGTTCAGTCCTAGTTTTAGGCCTCTGGATGGGAGACAGCTGCAGCTCAAAGCGCTTTCCAGCTAGCCAGCTTCCGCGGTGACTCTCAAGGTTCCGGCGCAGGCGGAATTCACCCGCCGGCCCCTCCCCGGTGGGAGCGCGGCGCCAGTTGTGACGCCGGAAGCCACCAGGGATACGCCCTTGGCCGCGCAGGCCGTCTTACGCCCGGACCCGCCCGGACCCGAGCAAGGCAAAAACTTCAATCTTCTGCGCAGCCGCTCGCAGCTCGCTCTTTGAGAGAGGGGCGAATGTTTAAACGGCTCGGTAAAAAGTTTGAGGCTAAAATACCACCCCACGAAGAGCTAGAGAGATCTCAATGAAGTTTTCTTATGTGTAAAGTGGTTACGGGCCCATACGGGGATTCGGGATGTGGCCAGTTATATGGTTTTACAAAATACATACAGTAAAACAATGTCAAAACCGGTGTACATAACCTCTCTTGGTCAGACTATTGAAGAGCTGACCTTTTTTCTTTTTAAAGTAAAATTTTTCACTATGGCCTCTCACCTCAAGTCACTTTTAAGTGAGCTAGTTCCTCCAAGTTCTATGGAGCCAAGAGCATTCAGGTAGGTGGTAACTGCCCTAACACATGATACCTGACACAGCTGATACACCATTACAGACTTGATTAATCTCTCAATTTCAAAGGGATTCCTAACCATGAACTCACAGTTATGTTGGTTCTTCACTATCAATAATTTGATTTCATGAAACCATCAGAAAAGGAAAAAATCTGGTCAATATCTTAATTCACGGGGGGGGGGGCATTTAAGCTGTATTCCTTATGTACAAAGAACCTGATTTTTGCAATGTTCACAGGATATTACTTTAATTTGCTAACTAGTCTTAACAGGGTCATTTGGATTGCAGTATCAGTTTATGTTGAACACACACCTCAGATAACTTTTTACATAGAAATTATAAAAGGACTTAGGTTACATTAGTTTTTTTAATCAAAACTATGGCGGGTTCATCAGAGGGACATTTGCTAAGGAAGACTAATGGCATGTCTGAAGTGATTTCACAAGGACTTCAGATAAGAAAAGTGTTCAGGATGATTGTTAATCTTTGTTAAACTCACCTCACCCGGTGAGTTCTCTCCCCCCAACCCCAACTAATCTTTGAAAGTAAATTTTATTCTCTGACCTGTCAATTAAATTCTTCTCTATCAAGTTAACCTTTTAATCCTGTAGTTTTCCTGCTCAACAGGAAGAGACTATCAAATCTCAAATGTGAAGCAGTTCCCTTCAGCGTACAGTTCAAAATAAGTTTTCTTCCCCTCCTTTCCCTGTAGGATTGTACTTTATATTCATAGCTCCCTAAAAAAAATGATTGCACAAATTTCCAGTTTATGCTATTCCCTATATTTGTATTCATGTAAGCTTAAGATATTGATGTTTCATAAAATATTCCGTAACTGAGGAGGAGCCTGATATATCATTTCTTATAATCACATTTCAAAGGCAGAGACAATGTCTTCACTACGGTTCAGTTTAAAAAAAAAAAAAAAAATTATTTCTTTAAAAAATATAGAACTGATTTTGACTTCGTTTGTCAGAAATCTGCACTGGTTGACCCCAGGTTATCCTTGCACCTTTGAAGATTTCCTAGCATCAAATGAAAATATTTATGGAGGCATGAAAGTCACCAGCATGAATAACATGTGCAAAAGTGCAAATTTGTTTTGGAATTCTTGAAATCTTACTGCAAGATAAATTAACACAAATTAAATGTACTAGATGTAAATTGTGACTTTATAGAAATACCTGTCACATAAGTGCTTTGTGTTACTCAAGATGTTCAGGCTTGCTGTACCCTGGTTTCTCAGGCATTAAATCTGTGGCTGGGGTATAGTCCACCTCAAGGCCGGGAGGAACAACCAAAATGAGCAAATAAATGAAAAAAAAAACAAAAAACGCTTCTTCCTGCCTGCCTGCTTTAAAAAAAATAAATAATGTTCAGGCTCGAGATAATGTATCCCTAATTTATAAAACCAGTTTAAGTTCATCTATTGATAATTAAAGTGTTCAGTTCTTTATTACCTTAGTTAACATTGGCTAAGGGCCTAATAAGATGAGGGGAAAAGTGCTGGAGTTATTAGCAAATTGAGTCTGCCTGAATCAACATGTAAAAAAAGACCCTGTATTAGTTGGTAAAATTCACATGTTCCCCAAAGATTTAAATCCACATATGGCTGTCTCCTTCTGTGACAGGTAGCTTTGGGTACTTGTATCAGTCTTATTGCCAGTGGGACCCTGCATCGAGGACCATAGTAGAAAAAACACAAAATTGAGTCAAAATAATATAGTCCACAACTGGAAGACATTTTTAGAAAGACTGGGTAACTGAAAATGAGAAACAGTACGCTTCAGATAACTTAGGGATTTTGTGAAAATTGAGTTTTTACAATTTAAACTCCCTACTCAGCTCTTATGAGATTGTCAGTAAAATAAATAGCAGGTTCTTGACTAACACTGTTATTTAATGTTCATCAAGGGGGAAAAAATTCGATTGGAGCCACTGTGTGGAGTTTTCACTTTCTTCCCGTGTCAATGGTTATCTCCAGGTGCTCTGATTTTCTCCTGTATCCCAAAAATGTGCACATTAAATTGGCTTTTGTCTATACTGTCCCAGTCTGAGTGTGAGGGTGAAAGGCTGGTGATGAAAGGGTATCCTAACCAGGGCTGGTTCCTTCCTGGCTCCATGAGTTTCCAGGATAGGCTCCAGTCAACTGATAACTTGAACTGCAATAAGTGGGTTGGAAAATGAATACAAATTACTAATACAACAGGTTTGGGGTATTTATTAGGAAATTTGTGATAAAAAAATGTGCCCCAGGAACTGAATTCTTGTTTATATCAATTTGTGTAAGGTATAACTGGTTTCATTATATAACCCTATCAAGGACTTAACTGAACATTAATGCCTCGTGAAGTAAACTCTTTTTGGGGGGAATGCGATTAAGTATACAGCCCAATTTGAAATTTTGCGTGCCCAAGGAGGGCACGTACGTCATATGGGGTGTTCATGAATTGATAATTCTTTAGTCTAATATAACTTTGATAGCTGCTTTGTTTTTATCTCACTGAACAGTCTTGACTGTTTGTCTGATTTACTTTATTAGTAGTCTACCAAGTAATAAAAATCATTCATAGTAATTTGTAATTCCATTGCATTAAAACTTTAATTTTAATAGCATCATTTTTGAAGTTTAAGTTTTCCCAGTGAGAAGGCAAATCTCTTTCCATTTTTTTAGGTTGTTTATCCCGTTAACTTTTTTAAATACTGGGCATGATACGTGATATGGCTCAAACTTGCTTAACCTATTAGTCTCTGTTTCTCTTTAAAAAAAAAAAAAAAAAAAAGAGTATTGCCAACATTTTCAAAGAATGTTGTACAACCACCTACCTTGAGCTAGTTATCAGTTGAAGTGAGATTAAACTAGAGAAGTTTGTGCTTATATGTCACTAAAATATGGACATAAAGTTTAAACATACTAAAGAATTCCTTTACATGTTATAAATTCATTTTATTGGTGACATTAGTCAACATGGATGTGGCACATTGTATATAATTATTTGCCTATTCATTAGTGAGTTTTAATATTTGTACTCTGAACTCCTGGCTAAGATGACTGCCCTGTTTTCTATTCAATGACTGATGCCCTTGATGATCAGCCAGGTTTTTTTCCTTATTAATTGCTATTTGAGCATTATTTGGTTTTAGAAGTCTTGTGTTCAAAACATTTAATTACTTGAGTTCAAGAATTCACGAAGTCTTTCTCTATATGGCCAACACAGGAAATATTTATGTTTTTTCAAATCACTTATAGTCCCAGTCACATTTAAACTTACATTCTAAAAATGTCAAAAACATAATTCTCAGGCTATAAAAACACACAGGCTGTGCTTGTTGTAGTTTCTCCATTTCTGTTCTAGTCCTTAAAGGGAAAATGATACAGTTCAACTTCATGCATGCATGTATGATCATAGTAACTTAAGCGTTGTTCTTCACCTAATGCTATTTTATTGCATCTCAAATTATCACTGAGTGCTGTTTGGTCAACTGATACAGCAAGAATTAAAATATACTCACACTATACCCTGGGAGTAGGGGAAAAGAAACTCATTGGTTATAAGTAAGAAATAACTGAAACAGCTATTTAAGTTTACTGCAATGTAGATACAACAATCATAGGCTATATAAAATGATAAAATCGTACAATTTTTATAGCTTTATATGTAAAATCTCATTTCAAAATAGCTCTTAAAACCTGCCACTACAATTCTGGCATCATAATGGGAAAAAGAACAGTTCAAAGATACAGTAAGCTGGTACAATGTGACTATGGCTATATAAACAAGTCAATCACCTGGACAAGCAATACATGCATAAACAGGGAGAGGAGCTAGCTATCACTGGACACCTTATAGGGTTTTAGGCCAACCTTTAATTCTATTAGTCTCCAGTAATATTTGTTTAGCTTATTTCAAAAAGAACAAGACTGACCACTGTAATAGCCCATAGATACATCTGCTATCTCAAGATATACAATGGCTGAAAGGAATTCTGGAAAGGAATGCCTTGTGGTTCAGGCAGCTGAGGTGGCTGTGGTGCAGCTCATATAAAGCCCAAGGACCCAGGTTTGTAACCCAGAGACCATGGGGTAGGGGGGCAGTTACCAAAAAACAAACAAAAAACTCTTCTTACCCCATAATTATTGATATCAGAGCCATATACTTTTTTTTTTTTTTTTTTTTAAAAGAAAGTTGCAGGCAGGGAGGGGGAAATGTTTATTTAGTTGTTCATACTGTTGCTATCCCCACAACCCCTCTCCCAGCTCTTGAACTGGGTCCTTGGGATGTATATGGACTGTATCTAGTGGCCTTACCCATTAGGCCACCAGAACACACATGATATGTATGAAATTGTGTTTTCTTTTGACTTTTAGGTTAAAGAATTTCACTGCGAATGTGAACTACTTTGGTTTTCAATTTGGGGTAACTCTAATTCTTAACTTTGAAAATGTATCAAAGTCCCTAAAACTAGTAAGTGATTTTTACCCGGTGCTCCAAATGTCAAAGGGAGGAAATTCAGTGAATTCTGAGGGTTCCAAAGAGAGTAACTGTGACTCTAAAGGTAGTCAAATGCCTCATTATCTAGTGATACCTATGAATGGATGAATGAGTCTTACAATCTCCAAGTATTCAGTGAAACACAGCTAAGGCAGCCAGCTTGGCAGAACCAGCGAGGCTGGTGGTGCATAATTTTGATCTAGGGGAAATTAAATTGCTTATTTTCTGTGCCCAGTTAATCTTCAGGATAATATAGTTGACCATGGTGGGAATTATTCAAGACAGGTTATCTGTCAGGATTCTGAGAAACAACCATTCGTACAATCAGTGTAAGATTGACAAAGAGTTTTCTTGTATTTACTATTTTTTTCATATATATCTCCACATGGCTTGGCTGTATTATTGTAACTTGCTGAAGTAATTTATAGTTCTGAATATTTTTTTTTTTTAAGGAAAAGGTGCAGATAAGAATGAAGATGAGTAGGCAGGCAGGCAGAAGAGAGGGGAAGCAGGAAACACTTTTATTTAGTTGTTCACACTGGTTGTTCCCCCTGGACCCGGGACATGAACCCAGATCCCTGGGATGTACGTGATTGTGCTCCTTCCAAGGTGGCTGATCTAACTGCTACTCTACCAGGATGCACCTATATTTAGCTTTCTTATACAACAAGACATCCAATTTATCAATTTGAAAAGATATATCTCTCTGACCTCCAAGGGAGATCTATATAGGAAGTCTAATTATATTCAGAAAGTTGCCTCATGAACATGATACCAAAACACAATGAATTTCATAAGATTTACTGGCATCAGGACAAGTTTTTATGTTAAAGAGGCTTCCTTAAAGTCCTAAAACTCACGACATCAAAATTTCTTAAGATGTATTACCATTTAAGTTACTAATATTAAATTAAATGATGCTTCTTTCTATTCTCAGTTGTGCTTCTTGGATTTAAAGTTATTAGTTTGACCTTTAAGGGAAAACAGTAACCTTAATTTAAAAAAATCACTGTTCAAACATCTTAGAATAACTAGTTGTATAAGGATGAAATGTCACTATGTTTAAAATAACAGTTGACAGCTCCTCCCATTTTAAGATGCTCATATGTATTAAAAGTAGGGAGTTTAGAAATAAAGTCTTCTCTTTCATAACGAGCCTAACCACCTTTTTTTTAAAAAAAAAGAGACGGATTCTCAGGCTACTACAATACGACCCAAATCCACTTGAGAAAGAAGTTCAATGCATGAAAATATTCTTTTAGAAAACAACTTACATCACTGTTCAAGGAAATCTTCAAGAATTTTAAGAATGGTTTATGGCAAGAATACCTCCAAGCCTCTCACATCAGATTAGTATCACTTTGCAAAAAAAAAAAAAATAAAATAAAAAATATGTATGATCTTTGCACTATAATTTTATCGGCATGTTGGTGAAAAGCTTAATTCCTTATATTTTAGAGCTTATCAAAGTAGTACTTGCTTGAGAAATACCTGTGAATAAGTGGTCTGTTAAAAATGCATTTTTCTGGGTCACATCAAATAGCTCAGTATATGGCTGTTCTTCGGGAATTGCTACATTCTAAGAAAATTATGAATGATACTTAGCATATTGTTTTGGGGAACTCAAGGTGTGGAGCCTGGGAATATACAGTTTAATAAGCTTCCCAGATAATTATGGTGATCAAACTGGTTTGGGAACTACTGGCTTACAGCATTTTAACATGCCCCTAGTAGGAAGCTAATTTTTAAAAGTGGAGGTTTAAAAGGCCGTATCACCTTTAACCACAGGCATTTAAGAATTTGCCTTCTATGGAAAATTAAGTTGGTAGAAAGGGATAATCAACTAATATTTGCCTTGATAATTAAATACATTATATTGCTACCAGTTCTTTATGTAGTATCTTTAATACTTCAGAAAAGAAACGTTAGCATATCTGTGTAACAGAATATATCAATTTAGATGGTGGTGCATAACTTTGATCTAGGGGAAATTAAATTGCTTATTTTCTGTGCCCAGTTAATCTTCAGGATAATATAGTTGACCATGGTGGGAATTATTCAAGACAGGTTATCTGTCAGAGCATTCTCAGAAACAACCATACGTACAATCAGTGTAAGCTTGACAAAGAGTTTTCTTGTATTTACTATTTTTTTCATATGTATCTCCATATGGCTTGGCTATATTATTGTAACTTGCTGAAGTAATTTATAGTTCTGAATACTTTTTTTTAAAGGAAAAGGTGCAGATAAGAATCTTAGTGATTTTTCAACTTAGTACCAAACTTTCCCAAAGGATAGAAAATTGCTTGTGTTGTTGGACTGGTTAGCATATACTAGATTCAACTTTATAAAAAAGGGAACTATCATCTATGTTAACTGTAAACCATTCAGAAACAAAGCTAAATAACTTTGCATATAGAGATAAACATTTTTTATCAAAGCCATTTTGGAATGTACTTGTTTAATCTCTAGGATTGCTGCTGCATATTAATTAGCATGTATGGCTCTCCAAGCATATTTTGGGACCATACCTATTCCTTTGAAATGAGATGCCAGAATCTAGTCCTGGATATCCATCCTGTTAAATCTTTGTTTCTAACCATTTAAAAAACCAAATGTTGGAATTAAGAGTGTTGCTATTTTGAGAACAGAAACCGACAACCATATTGGTTTCCATATTTCTTCTCATTTGATTTATTCAAGAAATCTCAAGGTCTGGGAACCAATGGATTAGATTAGCTCTAAAGTCCTGCCAACTCTTTTCTTTTTAGTTTGGTTCTCCATATACAGTGCCATTCTAAAAAAAAAAACAAAACACCTCACAAGGGTTTCATAATTTTTTGCTTTGTTGATTCATATTCTAGATATCTATGTGAACCTGCATTGTTTGATTCTAAATCCTTTAGGTTCAAACAGTGTTTCTATACTCCAGGGATAGAGAATGTTAAAGCCTTTTCTTTCTTAACCATTCTGTCAGAGGCGTCTGTTACACAAAACCTACATTATGAAGCAGAAGTCCTTGATTTAGAAGGAACAAATGTAACCTGCTGACTGGCAAGCTACTCAGTCCCTGCTGTGTATAATAGGGAGTTACCTATCCATCTGACAAAGACTGTTTATTATGATTAGCAATTACCCTGTTTTTATAAGTACCTTTCTTCTAAGAAGCTCAGCTGCCTGGTACACAACACCTTCTTGATGCATAGTAATGACAGAATTAACAAGGAAGGAACTAAGTTCTACCAGTGACAGGAGAGGCTACATAGATCATAGATAGTCAAACTCAAAATGATGAAATAACTTTTAGTTCAAATAGCCTGTGAAGTAAAAATTCTTCCTGTTCCCCCAATTTAAAGACAGCCAATAACACATTTACCTTCATGAGACATCTAAAAGCCCCAAATTTTAGCAAGTTTACAAATCTAGCTATAATTGAGTCCCAAACTTTGACTGTTTCAAGTTATCCCTTGCACTGAGAAGTCCTTTCCAAAGAACAAAATTTTAACTCTATATAGAGTGCTTAATTGTCCTCTTCTCCACATCTCCCCAAAGCCTCACCCCCATGGCCTGATTTTGTAATCAGGTTACTTCATTTTATTCATTTTAGGGTAATTTCATTTAATATTTACACAAATTATAAACAAGGAAAAACTGTCTCAGTTTACTCACAAATGTAAAATTTGTTCCAGAAACATGATTTGTTTCAATGTTTTAGAAATGGAATATATAATCTAAGTTATGCTAACTTATTTTATGGAATTCAGAGTAGCAAG
The DNA here is from genome assembly GCA_004363575.1 of Solenodon paradoxus. NCBI lineage: Eukaryota > Metazoa > Chordata > Mammalia > Eulipotyphla > Solenodontidae > Solenodon > Solenodon paradoxus. The sequence continues at coordinate 51,316 of RJWH01001913.1, forward strand.
GGCTGGTAGGAGGAAAAAAAATTTGTGTATAGTAAACCAAACAGCTGCTTTTCTCCCACAAATAACTGCTTTTGCTGAGCACCTATATAGACAACCATGTATTTAGAGTTTAATTTTTTTAAAGTATTACACTTTGATCTAGCATCTAATTACTCTCAGACTTCAGAACACAATTTGATAATACCCACTTGGCTGACAGAAAAAAGTAGAGATAAACAGAAATAACTATTATAGCTATTAAGTTCTCATGATCATTTAAATTTAGATGACATAAACCTTAGCCTACTACTTTCAATGTTTCCTGTATTTTTAATTTCAGAGAAGGCTATTTGGACCTAAACCATGAAGTAGGAAATAATCTACTACCTAAATGCAACTAAACTCAACATACTTTGTAACTTAGTAAAATAAATGTTTATACATAAAACTTACTGTCTCCAGAGTTAAAGATAACAAATTTAGAACACTTTGATACACATGTATTTGTAGAAGAGTATACACTATTACACTGAAATACAGAAATTATATAAATTATTGATCAAGAAGTTAAGTCTGGAGAGTCTATCAGGGTAGGAAAAGGGGAGAAGGCAGTAAAAATGGGAACCAAAAATTAGGTGCTTACTCTGTTAATAATCAGCTAGGAGAGCAAGATATGCCCATATACAAGATATAAGATATACTTAATTTCTGTAAGATACACCATAATGGCAAAGAAAATGCAAGTTCAACTGATTTTATGTACAAATGGTATTTATTCTTAGAAAAAGTTTCTGGGTATGCCTTGGTGGTGGAGCAGTTTGGTTCACCGTCTATACATCCTAAGGACCCAGGTTCAGAGGGAGGAGACAACCAAGATGAACTACTAAATTAAGAAAAAGAAAAAGAAAAAAAAAAGAGCTTTAAAGAAAAAAAAAGAGCTTTTCCTCCTTTTTCTTCCTGCCTGCACCTTTTCTTTTACTGACTTTTAGCTATCCAGAGACTTAAAAATTATAAATTTGGCCTCTAAAATGATATTGTTCCTAAAGAAATAGGTGTGTCATGATGGAGTAGCTGATACGTCAGCTGCCTCTGGCTGAGAGCACAGTCCACATACAACCCAAGGACCTGGCTTCATCACCTGGGGTTGGGAACAACTAAGAAGCAAAACTTAAACAATGTAAATGAACAACTAAAAAAGAAAAAACCGAAACAAAACAAAACAAAAAACTTACTCCTCTTCCTGCTTGCCTGCCTACTCCCTTTCCTTCCTACCTGTAGTTTTCCTTAAAGTAAACGAAGCTAAGAAAACCACCGTTTAGTCCACCATGCTGAAAAATTCACTGTGAAACTTCACTGTGTTTCAGGCAAGTGTTATTTTAATAGGCCTCTTTTGTAAAATAGAAAAACTACCACATTAGGTATCAATAAGGTTGATAAAATGATAGTGAGATGGAGATGAGTCTTTTGTAAACTTAGGAGCACTAAATCAAACTTTAAAAAAAAACCAAAAACATAGCTAATAGAAATAAAGTGATCAAAATGTTTATGTGAACATTTGCCCAGACAAGAAATAAATTCTATAAAAGTAGCCATGTACAGAATTTTACATAAAGAAAAAGTCAATGATAGCATATACTATTTTTTCTCTTCAAGTTCATTGTCATTATTTATTATATCACACATTTTCTGCTTTCTAACTGATGCATTACCAGATGTATAAATAGATGAGCTAGGAATAACCAAGTTAAGTTCTTCTGAAATATACACTGTAAAATGGTGAGAACATGACAGTCAACTGGGAATTATAATCAGGACTTTTTATATGTGGACTATTCAACTCGCAAGTACTACAACTTTCCTACTGCAGTAGTTTCATATGGCTACATTCTCATTAAGACTAATATGTAACACTTGATTACATAAAGGTAACAAATTTTATAACCTGATATTATTTCTGCTGTTTTTCAAAAGTGTGTACATTCTCCTAAGTCTAACTAACTCCATTTTTCACGAATACGCACATAAAAATGTCTGCCTGAAATTTGAAACATTTAAGTTTTTTAAGGCCTAGAATTTTAATAAATCAAGTGTGAAGATATATTTCCTGATGTACCAGCAAAATTTATTACAACTTCTGACTTTTGCTAACTAGGTATAGACATAGGTGGCTATGCTACATGGATTCTCAGCATAACATTTTGCTGTCAGATGGCACTAAAATACATATTTACAAATGAGAATACAGATGAAGTCAATCAAAATCATGTACATTGAACAGGTGAGCCTAAGTGGGAAAGGATTCCTTTCAAGTCTAATATAAAAGTGAATGCTTGTTTTTTCATTCCCTCTTTTATGTACAGACAAGAAGAAAAAAAGTTAATTAAAAAATCAGATACTTTTTCTAACCTGAATCCCACCAAAAGCTGAGATAAGGAAAATTAGGAATGAGATCACAAATGGTCCAGTTTTCAATTTGGAATTAGCAGTATCTGGGTTCCAGCCTACCATGTGACTTAAGCCAGTCATCTCCCTCTTTGAGACCATTTTCTCAAAAGGCGGGGAAACAATGGCTTGAGCACCACTGGCAAAAAGACAATTAAAAAAAATCAAATTAACTGGTCTCAATTCACCGTCTTTTCTACTCTCAACTTCATGAAAGCCTTGTCAAACTGGTTTCATACATTTAAAACACATTTTCTCTATTCATGTTCTATGCCATTGCACATAAAACATGACTACAAATATGTTATGCTCCACTGCCCTCGTTCCCCACTTCACTATTGAAATACACAACCATTTGCCTCCTACTCTAAAAATTCTATTTCCCTTGTGAAATATATTCTCCATGAACTAGGGTTTGGGGCTGAATGCTTAGTACAGTAAATATCCATATGGCTTAATCTCAAACTAGATTATAAATAGAATAAGGACTAGTTCTATCTTGCACAATGACAGGTAACAAATATTTGTGAGGAGGAACATGATGAATACAAAACAAATTTGAGAGCTACTACACTGGCAAAATGTGTTTTTTTAAAAAAAGTGAAAAAGGCCCCGAAAGTTTTAATAACACTGTGGTACAGAATCAACCAGGTTTTTGTTTGTTTATTTAAGGAAAGGTACAGGCAGGCAGAAAGGCGAGCAGGCAAGCAGGTAGGAAAGAGGAGTAAGAAGCATTTCATTTATTTTTATTTAGTTATTTAGTTACTTTGGACCTGGGTCTCAAAACCAGGTCCAAAGTGTGTGTGTGGACTACACCCAGCAGACACTGCTAAGCCACCATGACTCTCCAACCAGAGCATTGTATCCAATCATAATATTCAGACCTGCTATTATTACCATAAACACATGCTATCTATGGCAAAGTGTTCAGGCATTATCTGTTATTTATGTGATAGAACTGAGGGCCTAGTATAAGCCAGGAATTTTGCACTTTAACTACAAAGATGAGACACTCCCTCTAAACACTGACAACAGAAAAGAGGAACATGAGTATAACAGTATGAAAGGTACAGCAGTAACAAAAGGAGACGTCTTCTTTTCGGAAATAAAAAATAATTGAGTTTACTACAAAACTGCTCCTGGATCTTTTCTCACTCAATCCCTAAAACCAGGATAAAGTTGTTAAAATGTTACCTGTTTTATGAAGTATAAAACTGAAGCCCAGAATGCACTGAAAGTGGAAAAACAAATATTAAAACTTGAGTCTTTGGTTAATGTCAGCAGTGTCCATGAGGCTTATAAGCAGGGGCAAGACCTTGCATGCCATACTATTTGGATTTGATGCTCAAATCTCTGGTGAAGTAATTGTTTTAAGCAAAAAAGACTGTTCTGGAGGTATTTAGTTATAGAAATTATGCTAGAAGGGTAACACCATTAACCAAAAAAGGAAATATATAAAGAAGCTGACAGTAAAAAGCTCAGTTTTGAATTTTGGTTTGACACACCTGTGGGACATGTAAGTGGTTCCATTTGAGTCCAGAGATTACAAATTCTGAAGTGATCAATAATGTATGGAAATTAATATAATTGGTGAAAAGATGGCTGGGAATCTAACAGTGAGAAATATCAACAATTAAGAAGCAGAAGAAAAAAAAATGAAGACAGGAAAAGAAGTAGCAATAGGCAAAAGGTATTATATAATCTAAGAAGTTTTAAGAAGGTATATTCTAATGAATTAAATGCTATGTTATAGAAGACCACATCTGGAGAACATAAAATAGAGAAGTTTCACAAATGCATATATAATTGCATATAGTCTTTCTTTTTCCTTGGGAATAAGTCACCCAAAAGTAACTTTTTTTGTTTAAAGAAAAGGTACCAGCAGGAATGAAGGTGAATAGGCAGGGAGAGAGAGAAGGAAGAAGCACTTTATTATTTCCTTAGTTGGTTATCTTGGTTGTTCCTCTTGGCTCCAGGTCTTAGAATGTATATGGACTGTGCCTGGTGGACTAAACTGCTTGCCCATTAGGATGTGCTATAAAGGTTAACTTTTAAACTCTTTTAAACTGAGTTTATGGATAAAGGAAACTAGTTAACTCTTAGACTCTTAAAGTAACGACAAAAAATACAAGGCTGGAACAAGTGAACCTAGACTTCTAATGTTATTGGTAGAATATCTTTTCTCATTTAATTTCCTAAAGGATTCTCAATCATTCATTTGATGTATCCTCATATCCTTTTTACTCTCATTTGTCGTTTAGCTGATAATAAAGTGAGAACATGGTAATAATGATACAATAGCCACATATCTGTTGCATAGATGTGGTCAGACAAGTTGTTTCTAGGACAGAAGAGAGATGCCTAAACTACCTTACTATTGTTATCATGAACCCAAAAATACTGAATAGTTTTTGCTGCTGTTTATGGTTTCAACTATAGTGAGAAAATAATAATTTGGTGTTTCCTGCTTATCCAAAATAACCTTCCTTCATGAAAAATTGAAATACTAGGGATAAGACTAAACAGGAAGAACAGGTTCTCTCTTGACCTAACAATATTAAAGTCTATCACAAAGACAACAGGAACCAGGCGTTGGGCATAATGTGTATGGGTTAAGCATGAGATGGAAAGATGCAAACAGGCTGCACAGTATATAGTATGTACAAAGGACAGGTTTATAAATGCCTATTAGGAGTTTAAGTGCATCCTGGTAGAGTAGCAGTTGGGTCTGCCATCCTCTGGCACAGTCCATATACATCACAGGGACATGGATTCCAAGGACATGGAGTCAAGGAGTTGGTGGGGGGGGACCACCAAGATGAACAACTAAATAAAAAAAGTGAAGTACTTTTTCCTTCTCTCTATTTCTTCCTCCCTGCCTGCCTACCTGCTCACCTTCATCCCTGCCTATACCTTTTCTTAAAAAAAAAAAAAAAAAAAAAAAATCCCATTAGGAGCTTAGCTGTCAAGTTCTGGCCTAGAACATAATTAAGAATTCAAGTATTTAACACATCAGCCAATTTCCTCAGAGTCCGATACATTGTCAAGTCAATTATGTGCTCACCAAACATTCCTGTTATTTGTCCTTAGCTTAAGAATCAAGTCATTGGTGGTAGAAGTGACCTGGTTTGAGAGCATTATGGAGTATATATGACATCACAATTTTCAGAGTTGATTTAACTATTTTATATTTTACACTGGGCAAACACAAAGTGAAGAGTAACAGAAAACCTAAAAAAACTAAAATTCTAAAATTAAACAGAATTTGGCTCAACATTTTCCACTCATTAAAGAATCACTGAGGCTTTTTTTTTTTTTTAAAGCATTTTGAAATGCTACCTGTAATTTCAGAGCATTATAGAATAATAGTAAAAGATATTATTTAGGATAGTTATGAATAAGTAATTCCATTATTATTATTACTGTTGCTAACTATACTCAATAAGTATGTCCTGGCATATAATTAAGCTATCTAAAAAATAAAAATGGAATCAATTCCTTCTACTCAGTATAAAATGTGGACGCCAGCTTTTTGCTAGATTTGTCTTCTATTAAAATTCAATCTGCTCAGTTTTGACTTTCACTTTTAAAGACTACTAAATATCAGGTAATTGACAATTATTTTTCTTGGAAGTCAGTTGTTCTCTACCCAGGCAACAAACATGGCTATTTCCATAAAGTTTTTTTGCATCTTTTATTCTATTATATTCTTGTTCAGGCTCTTCTTAACTTCATCTATACTAGGCTCTATGAGTCAAGTTCCTTCCCCTAGAATGAAAATAGGTTAAGATTTAAAACAAATCTGAACTTCACTGTTCTGTCTCAAAAGCAAATCTTAGTTGAAAACTAAGTTATCATTCAGTCTAAATAGAGCAAAGAATATGAATTTTTGGTGAGGTTGGAGACAGGTGTTGAAATCACTGCTCTGCCACCTCAGATAAGATTATCTCAGAATAAATATATACTACATTGTATATATAAACATGTTTCTGGGCACTCGAGAGCATGGGAGCAGGTAGGAGAGGTCTCTCCAGAAGTTAGGACTTTCAGTCTGTGTTCCTAACCCACTTCCCATTTAGAAAAAAAGTGCAACTCAGAGCCAGCTTTCTTCTTATATAAACATACTCTTTGGGGCTGAAGTAAATCTGTTTTCAATGTAAAAACAAAATATAATTATGTCTACAGAACCTGTCTCTAATCCTAATGTAACAAAAACGTGTATGATGATGAGTACTCAGGGGAAATGGTTAAACTAAGACTTTACAATAATTCCCCTCCACTCCCTACACTATTATCAATGACTTGATGTAGTATACCCTCCTATTAAAAAAAAAAAAAACAGTAAAACACGCCACAAACTTGTTATTCCTAAATCCTTAATTCCAAGTTATACACTCACTTATTAACCCAGCCATCGTTTTCTTTTTTTCGATATTGTCAGCAATGTATGAGGCTTTATGTAAAGATATGGAAATGGCATTAAAATTTAGCTATACTGAAAAATGTAGAATAAAGGCTAGGAGAAAATAGCAAGTACATATTTAGACAGGTACAAATACTTCAGAAGTTCTAATTACCAGATAAGTTTTTACTCTAATTAAAAATGTTAAGGGATAGGAATTAAGTTTTGTTTTTTCTAAGAAAAGGTACAGGTAGAAATGAAGGTAAGTAGGTAGGCAGACAGGAAGAGAGGAGAGAGAAGCATTTTATTTTATTTAGTTGTTCATCATGGTTGCTTCCCTTGGCCCTGGGCCTTGAACCTGGGACCTTGTGGTATATGTGCACTACATCCAGTGGGCTAAATCACTAGACCATGAAGGGCACACCAGGAATTAAGTTTTGTGTGCCTTAAATATGACAGGAATGCAAATTATCTGTTGATTGAAAATAGAGCTGGAGTTCCAATCTGTCCAGAGGGGAACCAGAGGGGAAAAAAAGAATTATTTAAAATCTCAGACACAAATATCAAAATATTTTTTATTTTAGCAATAGATATATTTTTTTAAAGGAAAGGTGCAGATGGGAATGACAGTAAGCAGCAGCAGTCAGGAAAGGAGAGAAGAGGAAGCAGCATTTTATTCGTTTTATTTAGTTGTTCATCTTGGCTGTTCCCACCAGCCCCAGGCCATGAACCCAGGATCTTGGGATGTATATGTGTATGTGCCTAACCCCTACTCTACTAGGATGAGCCAACAATAAATACTCTTGGTAATAAGGAATATTAAAGTGATATTACTCTAGGAATAAATTTCTATATAACTGAACTCAATTGTATGAAACACCATTTACCCTTAGTTGATAATCAGTACCAGTACAATATAAAAGTAGTTGTTCATTGAGGGTGTATTTTATATCTCAAAAAGACAGTGCCACTTCCTGTTTAATGGTATGCTTACAACAAAGGAACAAAATAAACCCCAAACTCAATTTTCTTTAATAAATAGCCAATAAAGTATACGCTTAGGCACTATGTGGGCAGGTAGGTCACAGACCACATAGAGCAAAGGGCCCCAGGGTGGGCATGGGAGGCAGACAACAAAAATGAACAAATAAATTAAAAATGCTGCTTCTTTCCCCTCCCTTCTTACTTGCCTCTTACAAAGAGCAAATTCAAGATAAAACTCTGTACTTTCATGCCATGACAAACAAATTATTGAGGGGGAAAAAGCCATGAAATACGTTTAATACATGCTCTAAAAGGACAAGCACAGTGGATAAACTAGGCACATTCAGAAATTTTGTTCTGTCTAAACTACCACTCACTTCTCCAAGCAAAGAACTTCAATAGATTTCACAGCTCTTCCTCACAGGCTCCATTTTTATATTGGACATTAAAGTTTACATCAGCTATAAAGAGCTGCCCCACCCCCCCTTTAAACTACATCTGCTGTTAAATCACTGCAGATAACAGAGGGATCTCCAAACTTTGGCTATCTTCCTATTTGTGCATTCATCTACATGGGAGCAGAATATTAGTCCCTCTAGTATCAAGGTCAAATTCCATATTTAAAGACATTTTAAACTTGAACTATACAGTCAGTATGAAGGGAAGACTGAGCCTGATCTTTCTGGATAGTAGAGGGCTGGTAACTCTCAAATTCTTTACAAATAGAATTTTAGTGTTAACATAAATAATGTTGCATACAAAAGGTATCTTTTAACTCATTCTTCAGGAAGTTAAACTGAATCAGGCTGTTTATGCATGCTAAGATATATGTAACTGTTTCAGTTCAAACAATTCTCAGATATAAATCTCTTCATTCTATACAAAGGACACTAAAGTCAGGGGTGGGTTGGGGCAGAAGAAAATTTCATATAAAAATAAAATCCAGTCAGTCACATGTAATTCAGCTTTTTGACTTTGAACTTAAGTTTCAGCAAATGTCAAATGATATACGGTTATTTAAAAACACCCCAAAAAGCCTTAAGAGCAAACACAAGGAACACCAGTGTTTATTTAACAAAGCTTAAATTTGAATTGTCAAGAGTCTTATTTCAGAGGTTCATTTTACATACTTTTTTTTTTTTTTAAAGAGGGAGAAGAGGAAGATGTGTTTTTTAGGAAAGAATCTTTATATATTTTTAGGTCCTACTCCCACCCCCAAGTGGGTCTGAAACCCAGGTCCTTGGGGGCTTTACATGGTCCCAGCTGCTGACTTAGTTCCTGAGGCCTTACATACAATTTTAATTATCTGTTACTGGAACACCAACCTCAAGACAAAGCACTTGTAGCTACTAAAAGCTAGCACACTGACACTAATTATTAATGTTGAGAAAAGTGACAAAAACTAAAGGGTACAATAAATTAAGCCCTCCTGTATCAATGAAAGCAGTATTATATACTTTGTTAAACTCCAAATACATCAAGGGGTTGATTATAATCCCAAGTCATCACTGGTGTTTATATACTGTTTATAAGTTAAAATGTCCTCTAGACTTGAAAAATATGGATGTTGAAAAATACTAGTTTTTTTCTAGACATTTTTTGGGACAACTCTCTATTCCACTATCTGCCCTCTGCTCCACCCCATCTTTTAAGTGAAAGGGGAGGAAATCTTGTCCCTGAGCCTCCCTAAAAGCCTTCATCTCTTCTCCAACTTCTGGAAGTCAAAAGAGGTCTTTTGAAAAAGTTTGAAAGCCATTATTTTACACTATGGACTGTAAAGCCTACTAGTATTTGTTATCAATCTCCAGAGAAACATACACTAGAATGCTAAACAAGTATCAAGTACTGGGCTGGGTCATCAATGTAAAAGAACAAGAATGGCTCATTTTATAGTGGGATAGGGATTAAGTTTCAGCGGCAAAGAAAAGATTTCAGCTATATTACCCAGTAATGGGAAGCTGCACTCCAGGGACGTGTGGACAAGGGCACAATGTATGAAATAGCACAGCACTAGAGAGAACTTGTTAAAGAAAGAAAGAAGAGAAAGAAGCGCCCCCATTTGTTTGTTCCTCTCTTCGGCCCTGGGTTGAGAATCTGGTCCTTGGACTTAGATAGCATGTACTTTTAACCCAACAAGGTATGTCAGCATTGTAAGTTAGAAGACTATGGCAATTGTACAAGATGACGATTTGAAAAAAAATAAGGAAGGTTGAGGTATGATTTACTCAAGAAATGAGATGTAGAAAAGCAAAAAAAAGTTTTTTGAGGAAATGGGTGAAGAAAGTTCTTAGGAGTCAAGTATTCCTATAAACATTACCAATGCACCTGGCAGCACTGAAGCCAGCAGAAATAAGATCAGGATGAAAATCTGGGTGTTACTGAAGAATAAAACACAAATGAAACTGTCCAGAGACAAAATCTAATGCAAGAAGGTAATTGTAAGTAGTATTTAAAGAGAAATAATTACAAGTAGTAGTTAAAATGTTACAGGAGTACAAAGGTGGGGGGGGGGTCAAAAGGTTCATGAATTTGGCAATTAGAAACAATGAGGACACATGCTGATTAGAAGTATGAAACAAAACATTCATTTGTTTCCATTGGCTTGAAGAATGGGTTCTACCTTAGCAAGGCACAGTGAAGCTAGAACATTCTGAAAATTAACTTAAAATCTATTTATTTCCTGTGTAGTTCCCCTTTTCTAAGCAGGAATAAGTTGCTATGAGAGCTAAGGAGACACTACTTGTACCTAACAAACCCTTTAAATTATTCAAGCGTTCTTATAGGAAAAATGCCCAATTTGTATTCAAATAGACAAAAAAAAGCTCTGAGCTTTAAAATCTTTGTACTAAATAAATTATTAACAATTTACTGGCTGTTCAGTTCATTCTGATTCAGTTACTTTACTGAAAAGTAAGGATTTATGTGATATACAAATGAATTGAAAATTCAATCTTGTTTTCAAACTACTAAGAGTCTAAATAGACTCTTACAACTAAGACTAAAGGAAAAGCACAAAGTTGACTGCAGGTTAAAGTCATCTTTTCAGGTCCAGCAAACATTTCTTCCTAGCACCAAACGGAGGTGGTTCTGTCAAAAAGCAAGTCAGGTTTTAGATGAAATATATTTGAGTAAAACTAATTTCTGGCTCCCACCTAACTAGACCCAAGGGAAGAAGTCTTTTAAATCTTCATTTGGTTTAGTCGATAGCGATTATACTAGTTTGGCCAAGTGGGAATACCAAAAACAAAATTAGTCTATCTTACAGAATCTGCCAATATAGATCTTAAGAACTTTGGAACTGCTGTTCTATCAAAGTTTCAAAAACAACTGAAGTTCATATTTATACAAAAGTGATTTAAAGAGATAGACTTTAATAGTGGTGCAGGTACCTTAATGAATAACGTTTACCAAAGTGACTATAATTCCATCTTTTATTTTTAAAAACCGTAAAAAAAAAAAAAAAGCGACATATAGAACAGACTAAGTATTGAAAATCTTAAAACTCAATACGTATTGCAACACTAGCAGCTCTAGTCTAAAAGTATTAAGCACGCCTAAATTAGTAACAAAATCAAATCCACTAAGATTACACATTCTTGTAGGAAACACAAGATAAGGGAGAATTGGGTACAAACAAAATACAGGTAGGTACACAAAGTTTGAAAGGGGTCCTCAAAATTCGATGGTGTGTTCCTTTTCTTGTAACTTTTAGGAAATTAAGTGTTCCGGTGCTATTTATATCTTTTCCCTTGCTTCAAATTTAGCGAATATTTTTCTATTCGGATCTGAGAAACTACTGTTTTCTCAGAAAATAATGTTGTGGCCCTGGACTAGTCTCTCCTTGTAGGCTACGTATGCAGTTCAGTGGTTTTCTGGGACTCGCTGTAGATTCCAATCCCCACATCAAGGACTTGCCACCTTACGTAAGTATACTTTGCAAGGAGAAAGGCAGATAAGAAAATAGGGCGCCAAACCTTCTCCAACAGCCATCACACCCGTAAGGAGTGTCCCTCGGGGGCTTTCCCCGGGAGCCACGGCTGTTGATGGTATGGGGGAGGGGAAGCTCTCAAACTGTCATCTCTTCCGCTTCTGGCCGCCAACGCCGACCGCACCAAAGTCTCCTCCGCCCCAGCCCTTTCCCCTCCCCCGCCTCAGCCTGGGTCTGAGCCAAACCCCACAGGAATGCAGCCCGGTCACATGCGCTGCGGCGACGGTGGACGTGCCTCTCCCCCCGCGCCCCAAGAAGACCCAGCGCCATCTTGCCTGACGCAGTTTCAAAAGTCACAGGAGAAATTGTGTCTCCTCGTCCGCGCCAGCGCCCCAAAGTTTCGCAGAGGCCGAGGCGGGGCCCTCACCTCGCGCAGGGACAGGAGAAAATGGTCAGGGAAGAGCCTTGAGATTCCCTTCTCCACTGCTTGGGTTCCACATCAGCCGCAGCAGCAACGATGACCATCGTCACTTCTCCCTCTATGCCTTTGCAATAGCCTCCCCGGACGGCTCTGGCCCCACCCGCTGCTGCAACATGAGGTCACCGCTAGCCAATCACAACGCGCCCCATAGAAAACGTCAGGCACTGATTGGCTGCTTGGAGCGCCTCGGCCTCTCCCCACTCCGCTTACCAAGACTCTGGGTCGCTGTGGGGCGAGAAGACCGAAACCGCCATTTCGGGGAAAGACCCCCCCCGCCTCGAAACAAGAAACCGGAATAGCCATGTCATTTTAGTGGGGGAAACCCTTGTTTTATTCTTTTTTTTCTTCGCGATGACCATCTCTCTGCCCTTCCATCGTTTAATCACCGCTCCCCTCCCCGCACAATGTCTCGCCGGCAGGGAAGTCCTTCCCCAGGGCCAAGAGAATTACGAGGCAGCGACAGCAACTGCACCGACGGCAACGGCAGCTTTTTACCCCGATACACGGTGGCAGGGAGGCGGCGATGACGGTGGCTGTATTTTTCTGTTGCTTCCCCCCGACCTCTTCCGCTTCATGCTCCTCCATAGAGACAGCGATGGATTCGCCAGCTCGGCTTTTATCTGGTGCCTAGAGCCTGCGCACTGGCGCCTACCTCAGTCCTTAGTGGGCGTCGAGTGACACCCCAACCAAGTTCACCCAGCGCTGGAGGCCAGACTAGGGAGGGGGAGGAGGACCCCCTGACTGAGGTTTTGGGAGTGGGAGAAAGTGCATCGCTTGGGAGGGCGGGGGTAAATGAGGAGGGTCGTTCCCAAGGTTTACAGTCGTTATCCTTCCACCCAGCGGTGGCATGCCCTTGTCCACCAATATCCAGACCAGAGGGCTATTACGGAAAAAGGAGTAAAGAACCAATCCCACCTAATACGAAATTTCCCCAAACCTTCGGTGAATGTTGAATGCACCTGTTGTGAAAAAGACGGAGATTCTGTCCACTTCTCTGCTTCCAGTTGGCTACCTTCGAGCCTCTATGGAGAGGCAACGGCGGGCGGCAGCCCACAAGCAAAATGGCGTCCGGCAGCTTCGTCCCCTCCCCCTCTGCCCCTGCGGAGCGGGGCGGGCGGGCCCCGTGCACTTGCCGCCGCCGCGGCCGCCGCCGCCGCCGCCGCCGCCGCCGCCGCCGCGGCCGCCGCCGCCGCCGCCGCCGCCGCCGCCGCCATTTTCCCAGAGCGAGAGGCAGTGACACTGAGCGGGCGCAGGGGGCCGAGTCGGAGCCTCTGCTTGAGTTCGGGAGCGGCTACAGAGGGGACGTAGACACACTGAGCAGCCTCGCCATAGCCTCCGCGTTCCTGTTGACTGTCTGGGTTCCCCCTCCCCTACTTCTTGGTTGCTGGTGAAGAGGCTGCGCGCTGCTGTTTGGGGAGGGGGTGTGTGGCGCCGGGTCCTGTGTCCGCAGTGACTGCTGTCGGTGGGTCGCCTGATCGCGAAGGTGTGGAGAGACTCCTTGGGGGGTCGAGCAAATAACGGGGTTCAGGTGTCTGGTGTGTGAACATCACAGGTCAGTGCCTGTCGTCTCCTTGGGAGTTAGTGGGGATTGCGGGGTGGAGGGACTTGTCTTTCAAGGAGGAGGGGGCTTTCTCATCTTTATCCTTTGGTGGGGGGATGCGGACGGTGGGAGCCGACGTTGACTCTTTAGTGTCTTGGCTGGGTCAGGGCGTTGCTAGTGTGAATTGAATTTAGCCTTTCTCTTCCCTGGCCCTAGAAAGGGAGCATTATGGCGGGTTTTAAGGTTGGGGAAGGGGAAACTGGCAGTTAAACCCCCTTGAGAGTGGGAGTTAGAGAAGGGGCGCCCTCATGACTGGCAGCGGGTTAAGGCCGCTTGGGTGAAGAGGGAGGCTTGTGACTGTTAGTAGGGTTTGTGTCGAAGTGGTCCTAGTAGCTGCCAGCTCGTTCTCTCACCCGCATCTTATTCAGGTGCTGAAAACCCCGTATAGGCCCCATTTTCTTCTTCCATTTCTTGGCTGGCAGTCTCTGCTTGAATTTTCTTGTATATACTGAGGGGGGTAAAAGAATGCACTGGGTACCTCTCTTTGTGGTGAAGAACCAGACAGCTCCTCATCCTCTCCCAGAGAGGGTAAACCCGCCCCTGAGGTGGTCACCCCAGTCCTCAGCCTTCTCAGTCTCCTCCCCCACTCCTCTTACATTATCGCGGTCCTTTAGTGTACCGGAGGCTTAGAATTCACAATATGGCACATTTCAGAAAAGCTCATTTTGACCAAGGAATTGGCACAAACACTGGCAGCAGACAAGAAGAGAAACAAACGGTTCACTGTGCTAAACGGGGGAGGGGAAAGAGAAAAAACAATCCGGAGAGTGCTCTCTTCCACTGGCTCTAGTTCATCAGAGAGCTGTTCTTGCTGGACTCTTTTTTAAGAATGACACAATTTAAAGTCCACGAGAAATCGCTAGAGTTAGCTCTAAAGTAAACCCAGTTTTGCCTGCTTTTCACCTCTTAGAAATGAGAATAACATAAGGTTTGGAGTTCTGGAGACCCTGGAGAGAATTAAGTGAGGTGCATTCAACTCTAGGCTGAAGCCACCATTACCTAATTGGAAAAATAGTCCGTTTTTTCCTTTAATTTCCGAGATGGGGAGTAAAATGTGAAATTTCCCTCTTTTGTCCTTTACAGATTCTAAAAATGGCGGCCCCAGGCTGATGTTGTGGTAATCTAATCAGCTCGGGTCCTCCACACCCCATGCAGTGCGTTAGTCTGCAGCATATTACGGGCTTATTATGTTTACATGAAAGGACTGGGCTTTTTTTCTTCTCCAAGCCGTTTACAAAACTGTGTTGATTTTACTGCAAATTACAGTGCTGTTTCAGTTGATTAATTTTATTGGTTTTTCCTGAGAGGCAAATAAAATGACACCACTTTTGAAAAAAATTTAAAAAGGAAACTCAGGTAACCTTAACAATTTCAGTGGTGAGCCTAGGTGCTCTTAAACATTAGAAGAAACCATTTCAGGACAAATAATAGACTTTGTTTCCTTAAATCAAAGGACCTTTTAGGCAATACGCCTAAGTAAATTAAAATGTTTAATAAGTGTCTAAGTGCAACCTGTTTTGTATGACTGCTTGTTTTAATCTACTGTAAAACATTTCCCGTTCAACTGTTGATCAGTTTTGTGAATTTTGGTTTTTGTACTCTTTCAGATTAATTTTTAGGGAGATGTACAAACAAGCCTAAACCTGTTACTTCACTGGGAGTGAAGATGCTTGTTCTTGCCAGTACTATACTTTGCATCTGCCTTTTCCATGTATTTAAGCATTTCTTAAAATCTTTCAAAGTTAATTTGTGTATTTGATAAACTGTAGCTCTATGCTTTGCTACCTTTTGACATAGTCTTAGAGCATACTGTAATAATTATCTAAGTAGAAAAGTAAGGCTTTAGTTCTAGATCCCCTCCAGTCTCCCACATGCCCATTTACCTATTATGGGATGTGGAATTCAGTCTGTTTTAATAGACTTTAAAGAAAAGGCATACCATAATAGGATCTAGAAACCATTTTATGCTAATTTCAGAGTATTATGGACTGAGGCACAGAAATTAAATGGTGTCGTTTAACTATTTTTAAAAGTACAAATGATTAGTGGTGGGAAATTAATACCTTTTTTATTTTGGCCTGAGCTAAGCAGTGAGTTAGGAGTGGACCATTAATGGCATTTAATGACTTCTGATTGTGGAGCAACTGAAAGACAAGTACCTTTCAGTTCCTTAGTACTGTACAAGGTTGGAGAGTACACACCCTTTCGTGATTCTCCTTTTTTATGGTAAATTCCCAAAATATTTACCATGGTATAAGAGAATCATGAGGTTCATATATAAACTAGATCGATGATAAGATTCTAGTCTACAAAGTAATTATAGAAATAACTGGTTTAGGGAGTTTCATCCTGGAAGACTGAGCAGACCACCTTATTTAGAATCTTTGAATTTTTTTTTAAATGAAATGAACTGTTGGTGGGTAGTGGGAGAGTTTGTGTAGAGTTTTGCAGTCAACAGTCATTTATTATGCTCTGAATGATCATATAAGTCTAGATCCTTAACTGCTATGTAAAGACTGTGCATTTGTTTTATAGACTAATTGGTTAAAAGCTGTGGTTCAGAGGTTGGTACTTTTAAGTTTACTATCCAATGTAGGGGGTCACTATACTCTTTTGGAAATTTGTTTTTGTACCTGTAAGAGGGAATACTGTCTATACCCATCTTGATAGTGACCTTGGTCTAGTTTGGGCACATAAAACTTTTGGGCTTATTTACTTTAAACTATCAACTGAGAAATTATAAGAAAAAATTACCTTTACTAGCTTTCTCCATTCTAGATTGCTTCATTCCTGTGGGTTTTGGTTGTTTCTTTTTGATACATTTTGACTCCTGTAAAATGAGACTTTTTTTTTTTTTTTAAAAGTATATTGCACTTTAGTTGCTTTATAAATGACATGGATGTAAATGTTTATTTTTATTAGTGTATACGCCCATTGACTGTGTTTTAAGTTAGGATTGTTGGGACAAATTTATTAAGAGGTTAGGCATAAGTTTTTGTTCCCAGAGACTTTTGAAACATTTGGTCCCTTGGGGGAAAACTAGTCAATTGGTCTTTGTTCTTAGGATAGTTGAGTTTGAGATATTCCTTGTTTATCTGATTAAGTGGACTTGTAGGAAATCATAATATAATTGGAGAATAAATTTAATTTTTAGAGTCTACATTTTGATCATACTTCCCTTTTGTTGTCAGTTACTGTAAATTATAGGATTCCCTTTATCTCATTTTAAGTTTAGAACACTTCTAATGGGCTTCTCCACCCCCTTCAACTCTAGGTCTCTGATAATTCTGTGATTTTAGCTTGCCTGTCTTCTAAACAGCTTCCAGCCAAAGAATTCTTACCATATGTAACACAGTAAGTTCTAGCACTTTCAGTGTCTAAAAATGAGGAAGTGAGGAGAAAAGCCTGTTAACTAGTTAGGAGAAATTCTTCCCCTCTATACCTTATTGGCTTATCGAAATTATAACTTCTTAAATTAATTTCTTTTTTTAAGAAAAGTATTCACTTTTATGAATCAAACTCTCGTTTTATGAACAGATCTGTATGCATACCAACATGGGTAACCTATTGACTTGTGCAGCTTTATATAATCAGAGGAGATAATTTTCTAGCAACCTTTAGATGATTGCTTAATTTAGAGTTACTTTAAAGGAATAAACATTCTTAAACTTACGGTGTTTAAAAGTGAAGTGTGTAAATCCTAATAGCTATTCTTTTCTGGAAATTATTACTGGGACTTAAAAGTGTGCCAGCATTGTGTGTTTAAAAGTACAAAAGCAACAGGACTTTGAGGAGCTATCAAAATTGCTTAAGCAATATTAGTAGGAAATTTTCTTAAAATATACATTTATTTTTAAAATTATCTTCATAACATTAGCTTTTATCTTAAAAGGATTTATCCATAGCAGCTGCTAGGTGCATAATTATTTGTTGAGTTTAAATCTTTTGTTCAAGTGAACACATTTACATCTCAAATAGTCAAAGTGGTCAGGGACTGGTTCTTGTTATGTTAGAATAAATGTTAAATACTTGTATTCTGTGAGACTTTCAGACTCATGTTAAACAGAGAATTATTTTTACTTTATGATAAAATTATTTTTTGTGCATAATAAGATGGATTTTATTTGTGATAATGCTGTATAAATGTTTGCTAGCTTTTAGGCTAGGTTTAAAATTGGAGTGTCCTACTGTCTCATCTGTAATGTCCAAATATGGAGCCTTATTGTTGTTGTTGTTTTTTTTAGTATTGGATGGATAATGTTTTTGTATTGCCTACAGATTTACTATGGAAAAGCAATATTTGTAATTAAAAGTTGTTATTAATTCACTAAATTTGAAGTAGATAGTATTTAACTAAAAATCATGTTGCAGTAATGAGCATTTTATAAGGATGTAGAAATGAAAATTTTTTGTTATTGCAAATAGGATAAGTATTACACTGAAAATCAAATAGTGGTGACAGGATATTTATCTTATTTGTATCTTTTAAAGTATGAGAATTTTTAAATTAACCATTACTTGGATCCTTTTTACTTAAATCAGAAGTAAGAAAATGATTTATTTTTCCCTTGATATGAAAACACTTATGTACAGCTTATAAATCAAATTTTAATTTTAGACAGTTCAGTAAAGCTGTTCTTGTGTTACTAGGTGAATTTTATGGCTCTTTGAAAATCTACTTTGGTTCTTTACCAAAACTAAGCTGTTTGGAATGTTGGACATTTTCAGTGCACCAGGCCAAGTAGAATATTTTTTATATGTTGCATTAAGACACCATCAAAACAGACATTATGCTCTTTAATGAGTAAATAATTAGCTTATGATACAGTAATTTAATGACTACATCAATTATTTGTTCATTTTTAATTAAAATACTTGTTTCTCATTTTAAAACTATCTCAAATATGAAATCTAGTTTTATGAACAGATCTATATGCAGATCAGCATGAGTAACCTAGTGACTTGTGCAGCTTCTTTATATAATCAGAGGAGATAATTTTCTAGCAACCTTTAGATGATTGCTTAGAGTTAATCTAAAAGAATAAACATTCTTAGTTCTTAAGTTTATTATTGAGAAAGATAATATTGAGCAATCACACCTGTGTTATAGCCAGCTGGTTGCAGCATTTAAGTTCTGAGCCCTTGGCAGCAAACTAAATCTTAACAGTGGGATTAAGTTAGTTTTGATTTGTGGCATTTATAAAATAATTTTAATGTCCAAGTTCACATAATTATGTTATCTAAAATTTTGAGATTAGAAAAAAGTTTAATTTTTAATCATCAATGTTGATTTTTGCCTTCAAAGGGTATTTAAATCTTAACTTCTGTTTAAACTTGAACAGAATTTACCCTGATATATTATTTATAATTTATTTCACAAATAAGTTTAGGCATTAAGTGTATTTTTTTTTCTTACTAAGAATAGGATAAACCATAGTATCAATGGTTTTTAGCAAAAATTAAAGAGTATGGTGAAAAAAATTCACCATGATCACTTAGGGCATTGTCAGGAAAACAATTATCTTTTTAATTTGTCTTTTCAAAAGTTCGCATATCAGGAGAGCATAAGAAGATGCTCTTTTCTCATTTCATAAACTAATAATTCAATATAAGAGTTTCTACATTTGAGTTTACAGAAACTATTTAAATTCCTTACTCTACTTTATATATCCTTTAAAGAAAGACAAGTTTCAGGAAAAAATCAGTTCAGGAATTTGAAAACCCCTTTTTCTTTAAGGATGTGACAGAAGATAATAGAAAGATTCTTGATGTCTCTGAATAGTTAGGACTGCTTCAGTAACCTTAAGTTGATGGAGGAGTCTGAGGTCAGTCTGATACATAGTAACTTTTCCAAAGAAAATAACATTGTTTCTTTTGGAATTGCTTTCTTTTCTGTTTCTCTTTAAGTGAAACTGCATAATTGGTTGAATTGACACAGCCTTATTACATCTTACCATTAAACCCCCATCAAAACTAAATTTTTGAAGCACAAACAAAAGATTACTTGGGCACAGTCTGTTGAAGCAGTGGTTAAGGTCAATCGCCTCCCAAGGATACAAGTCACACACCCCTGGGTTCCAGTCCAAGTTCCAGGTGGAAACTAACCAGTGTGACTAAATAAAAGCAAAATAAAGATGCTGCTTCTCCTCTTTTCCTGCCTGACTACTCGCCTTCATTCTTACCTGTACCTTTCTCAATAAATGAATAAATAAGATAAACAAAAAAATAAAGTCATTTGAGAAGCTGCTATTTCCATGAAACATTTATTAATACTTCTCAAAGACCTGTAGTTTTACAATTTGTTTGGATGCAAAAGCAGATCAGCTCCAACTAACTTAAGCAACAGATTTGTTGTAAGGCAATAGGGAAATCTCACAGAATTTATTTGAAGAAATTACTATTACTATTACTATTTTTTTGAAGAAAGTACAGTGGTCCTCAGAGCCACTGTTCTCCATCTTGATTCCTCTAATTACGACTGGTTAAATGGATGGTAGGGGAGTAGTATTGATGAGGGGTAGGGGGTTTCCTTGGATGGAGCGCCAGAAATACTTCTGATTCGTCTGAAAGCAATTGTCTTTTCAAGAATCTTCAAGTGTACTTGGGAGGACCTCCAAAATGAAATAATTGGTATCAAACTGATGGTTCCATTTTTTGTTGTTGTTAAAAGATACAAATATTATATATAATGTTGAGTGCTCCAAAAAGTAGTATTTTGTTGATATTTTGAATTTTGAAATGATTTCAAATTCACCACAATGTAACGAGTAGTACAAAACTCCCCTTAAACTTTTTACCCAGATCGACTTATTTTTTAATTTTTGTCATATTTTTTTCTGTACCATTTGAGAGTAGCTTGCATACATCATGGCCCTTTATGCAGCCTTTAATACTTACATATGCCTTTCCTAAAAATAGGCTGCTTTTCTTAGGTAACTAAAGTGGTTATCAAGTTCAGGAAATTTAGCATTGCTTTAATACTGTAGTCTTAACTGGTATCCCATTTTCATCAACTGTCCAATTAGGCACTCACTTTATTTGCATTTTTCCCCCTAGTATAATAGCCAATCTGGGATCATGGGTTGTGTTTTAAATCTTTTTACTCCTATTTAATCTGGAAGAATTTCTCAGTTTTTCTTTAAAGTCTTTCATCACATTGGGAGGAGAATTATTTAGACGGTGCCCCTCAGACAGGTTTGTTTATGGTTGTTTGCTCCTTACCCATATATTCATTTTGAGTCTTTGATTAAGGTTTTGAATAGTTTTTTTCCACTGCATACTTACTATTTCTCATTTTGTCATCAAATAATTTGAGGGAATACATTTTGAAATTGCGGAAGTACTGTTTCCCATCATATATTTTATTTTCTAGATTTAGCACTTATTGGCGATTCTTGCCTATATATGTGCTTACTGTGGCAAAATATACCAGAGTTTTTAGTAATGGCTTGTTTCTGGGTCATTGGGATTGTGGAAGTTTTCAAGTTTTGTTATCGTTGCATATGGGTTGTTTTTGTAATCATAGCAATTAGAAGAAATTTTAAGGAAAGAGTGGATAATTTAGAGACTATTAGGTGGTATTCTTGCACAGTTTTCCACACAAATGGGATTTAATATAGTTTCTTAAATGCTGACCTAATTTGAAATCCAGAACACAGAAATTAGGTACTTACATTATTATTTTTTAAAATGATGTCATCTTGTTTCTCCTTTAGCTTTTAGAATTGCTGCTAAATGAGCTTGAGTTACTTTTGGGGGTGTATGCTTATTATTTGCTACTAAAGCTCGACTTCTAAAACAAGGCTGAAAACTTTTAAGAGGCAGGAAGGAAGTAGTCAGGAATGAAAGCAAGTAGGTAGACAGGCAGGAAGAGAAAGGAGGAAGGTGTGTTTAGTCTATTTGGCTTGTTCTCCTGGCCCTGGGTCTTGAACGTGGATCCTTGAACTTTACATGAACTACATCATAGCTGCAGACTTAATGCCCAGACCCCACCAGGGCATGCTGAAAAAACATGTATTTTAAATATGACAATAGTCTCCATTCTTCCTTTAAAATCTTTCAAATAAAATATTTTTTCTGAAACCATTGAGAAGTTTTTCTTTTCTTTCTTTTTTCTTTTCTTTTTTACAAAAGAAGAAAGGGAAGAAGAAGCATTTTTATTTATTTGTTCATTTCTGGTTGTCCATCCTGTCCCCATCCGTCCCCCCACCACACAACCGCCATCGACCTGGGTCATCTCTGGCCTCTCCATATCTATTCCCCAGTTACTGACTTGCTGACGTAATGCCTGAGCCACCAAGTTGCACCAACAAGTTGTTTCTTTTTCTTTTTCTTTTTCTTTTTTATTACATGCATGAAAGTCAAAGCTTTTTAAACGGAGGTTGTGAGATGATTAATACATCAGAATATCAGACATCTATAACTCTTAGTATGTTATTTTCTGATCGATGTAATAAAAGAAATACATAGTCATTGTAGAAACATTTAGAAGGGCTAGAAAGGGGCAAGAAGCAGGGAAAACACTTATTCAGACTTTAGTTACATTAACAAATCTTGTATCAATTTGTCATCTTTCCTTTCAGTGATAGCAAAAGACCCTGGCTAACATTGAATGAAAATCAATAGTTTCATTTCTTTATAAATTTTTAGACTGGGAGAAGAAAAAATTGAGACTTGTGAATACCTGTAGAGTGATTATATTTTCTAAAACTTAAAATTTCCTCCTAAGAAAATTAAGATACTTTCAGAATAGTGAGGATTAAGGAGATAATACAGTGCATTCTACATATTTTGTGTGTGTTTAATTGAGTTACAACTCATTTGAATTAGTTGTTGTAGAACTACTATATCTTATCCCATTGTTTTTAAAAAAAACTATAAGGTGAAAGGAACGAAAACATGAACTAGAGAATTTTCTTCTAGAATAGCCCCCTGTCTTTTTACTGAAATGTAAAGTATACCCTATTGACTAAAGTTAAACTGTAGTTAGAATTGACTTGAGACCTTTTAAATATTTTTCATTGTGACCCAGGGATATTCAGTGCTTATTAAAAATGAACATTCTTGAAGTTCATTTCAGACCTATGTAGCAACATAAGTTGGGCCTTGAATTTGCATTTAATACTAGTCCCAGATGATTTTTATACTGTTCTAGCTCTTCTCTTTATTTTAAACACTAGGAAGTGTAATTTATGTTCCCAAGGTCATATAGTTGAATAGCGGTTAGTCAAAGATTAAAATCTGGGTTATACATACCTTATACTTTTCTTGGAAATCCATGCTGACTCCCCTCTTGAAAGGGCAGTCCACTAGTTTTGAATTCTCTGAATGAGAGAATCACTGGTCTTTGTGCAGTTGTGCAATATATATACTCTGTTTAATGCTTCTGTACATCCCAATTCAAGTTGATCTATTTCTAGAACTTGACTGTTATTTGGAAAAGCATTTTGGATTGGATTTATAGCAATACAAATTGGGGTCAAATTGTGGTGAATCTTTGGTGCCAGGAAAAAGAGAATACTGTTTTTATAGGAGAGCTGCTGAAAATTTTGCTTTCAGGAGTGGAATACTAGGGCATACTTATTTACCCCCTCCAATTTTTAAAATTATGAAGAAATGTATACTTACTAAGAACACCACACAGGACTTCTTTCTCTAAAGTATTGCATAGCGTTTAAGAATAGAAAATCTAGAACCACACCTCTTTGGTTTAGCTACACTTAAACCACGAACTATTTACTGTATGGCTTTGGACAAGTTACTTACATTTTTGTGCCTTGTTTTTTTCATCTGCAAAATGGAAATAATAGAGCCTATCATATAGGGTCATTCTGAGAATTCAGTGAGTTAAATTATAATATTCTTATCCCTATAGCTGTTTTTCTGTAGTTGTTTATGGAAAAGAGTCTGACTTATCCCTAGGGTTTCTCATTGCTGAGGTGATTACTATTTACAGTAGATGTATTTTTCCTCAAGTGTTTTTATTCTAACATTGTAGAGTTATTATTTTTTTAAAGGAAGCAGGCAAGAATGAAGGCAAGTCAGCAGAGGGGTGTGGAGAGAGAGAGGGAGGAAGGAGCATTTGTTCATGTTACTGATTATTCATGTTGGCTGTACACCCCTCACCGCCTCCACCCCGCTGCCACACACACACCTGGGCCTCAAACTCTGGTCTCTGGGCTTTACATGGACTATGCCATCTAAAGCTGCAGACAACCCCAGGGCCACCAGGGAATGCCTGTAGACATTTCTTAAGCCCTTGTTTAGCTAATCTGCAGTGTTAATATTCTTTCTTTAAAAAATACTAATACCCATTACATGTTGCATGATGTCAGCTAGTTTATGTTGCTTCCGCTATTTGAGTTGAATGCTCATAAGAGTCCAAAATGGCTAATTCCATTGTATGTGGATGCGTTTATATTACTTAATATATTATTATATATAATAACTAAACCAATGATAAATAAGTGTGAAGAAAGAATTGTTGAAGTAGAAATTAAGTGCTTTAGAAAACTTGATAAATACAAATTAATTGATGAAGAAAATTGTTAGGTATGAGTAAGATAACTAAAAGATTATGGGGTAAATAATGAAAGTCTGTAACGCATTGCTTCACAAGTGCCCAAGTAATTTCTTACCTTGAATTAAAGAGTAAAAAATATAGATAATTCTTTATAGGTATGGTTTATACAACAATAAGAACCCAGAATTCCAATTGGGGGAACCATATTCAAAGAGAGCATTTTGGGTTGACACCAAAATGTTTATGAATGCTATTTTAAGATTTTAAGTAAAAACTGTTTTCAATATATATTATACATATGTATTACTTTTTTATGGTTCTCCATATTAATGGATTAACTTTGATGAACTCACAAATTTCTGTCCCCAATTTTTATGTATAATCTAGATTCTTAAAAAATCTTTTTCTCCAGGTCCTGGGTCTTAAACCCAGATCCTTGGGTTTTACATGGCCTACAACTTAGCTACTGAGCTACTGGGATGCATCGATGTTTCTTTTTGTTTTCCAGTTCAAAAAGGTGGTGTATTGTATTATATTCTATAACTTCATTTTTTATTTAGCTTCTTGACTATCTAAAAATGCTCTTTCAGAATCTGACTCTGGGTTTGGGGTGGGGGATAAAGTTGATGAAAAAAGTACTAACATCCAGGTACAAGATAAGGAAGCTGAGAATGTAATATACGTATTTGAAAGTTGCTAAGAAAGTAGATCTTAAAAGTTCTCATTACAAGAAAAAAATTTATGCCACATCTGACTCTTACTTGTCAATGGGTGTTCCAGGACCCTGTGGATGAAATGGCACATTTCAAATGTCTCTAATTTTTTTCTTTTTCTTTTCTTTATTATTTAAAGGTACAGCAAAGAACGAATGTCAGGCAGGCAAGGAGGAAGAAGCATCTTTATTTAGCAGTTTTATTATTTTATTTTTATTTAGTTGTTTACTATGTTCCCCTCTGGACCGGGAACTCCAACCTGGGGTATGTGGCTTGCTACGTTGGGGATCAGTGGACCTAACCACTACTCCCCCAGGGCATGTCTTTTTTTTTCTTTTTAAAGGAAAGGTACAGCAACAATGCTCTATAAGGGTGCACCTCAAATGTCTCTGAGACATTGACTTGTTAAGATCCAATAACCTTTACTAACTTGTACTCTTTTTTTTTTTTTTTAGAACCTTTCTAATTATGATAATAAACTAAATTCATTTAGTAATAGTTGAATTCCCTCTATGTGAAAGCATTATGGTAGTTGCTTATTTTAGCTTGTTGATCTTACACGTATTTCCTAAGGGGAATGCTGATGGTTGGATTGGGTAATATTCCTAGAATCAATTTGCGTGATTTTCAAATTTTAGCCTGTAATTGTTTGGTGGATTGGATTGGATTGTAACATTTCTGTATGTTAGTGTAGCAGGGTATTAGTTATATGTTAATGCAATAACTTCTTTCTTTTTGAATTCTCAGTTAAAACTGACATCTTATGGAAATGTCATGGTTGTGCCAAAAGAGGAAAGTTCTTTATTGTATAATTGCTTTAAGAATATTTGAGAAACTGGGATATTTTTATCATTTAAATTTAACCTAAGGTTATGGTGGAGATTTAAATAGATTTTTCTGGTATAGCCTAAACTATCACCTTTAGGAGGTAAAAGTTTATGCCTCTTACTTCCTAAAGTAAATGGTTCATTAAGGATTTGGAGGAAAGTTCTTTGAATCAGCAATCTCTCCTTGTTCAAATGACTTTTATAATACTTACTCATCAGCTCAGGACATGTGGATTATTTTTTAAATCTCTTTACACAATCTTTTCAATAAAGCTTGAAAGTGAAAGTGAATCTAGCCAGTTTCATAGCAAATACACTAATCACTTATGACACTAATTGTATCCACTAACGTCATCCTTGACATTTTGTATTTCCTCTTTTTGTGAAATTTCTCAGTGATTGTTTAAGACGGGCAACTCTAAAAACTTATCTTGAACAGGAGACTAAGTTAAAGTGTGTTTTTTGACTGTTTTTCCTAATGGAAACAGATTACTTAATGCCATAATTTATTTTTGAAGCTAAGATGCATAGACATTTTTTTCCTAAGCCTTAGATCTCTAGCTGTAATACACTAGTCTACTATTTCCTGGTTTTCGTTCTTGTTTTTTCTACCTACATTAATGTAAGAGAAAGAAGTTGATCTTTGGATACTGTAAGTCTTGAGATTAAAGGTTTGGAAAAATGCTATAGAAATAAATGAAATACATGGAAAGTATTTTTTCTTTTTATTCATTTTGATCTCTTGCTGATTTTATAGCTTGTTAAATACTTAGAAACTGAACTTTCAGTGATCATTCAAATTGACTCTTTTCCACAATACTTACAAGTACTTTTATTAGAAACTTAAGGTTTTTACATCAAATATTCTAAACATGGAATATTAAGATAACTTTTCAGAAACAGTGCTGCTATTTTACCATTTGAGTCACCTTAGTGGTCAACACTATTGTGATTGAAGTTGATTAAGTTACCATTGGTTGAGTAACACGAACTTCATGCCTTAATTGTTGGTTTTTTCTTTTGTTTTGTTTTTTAACCTGTGACCTTGTGTCAGGAACCTGGGTCTTGAGGCTTTGTATGTGCTGCACCTTAGCCATCCAAGCCACAGGTGTATACCCATGCCTTTAATTCTAAGAGGCAAGATTAACACTCATAAACGAGTATCTACAGTATACTTATATGTCCTATTTACTCTGCACAGAAACTCTACAAGTTAGAATTTTGCCCATTTTTCATGAGGGACCTAGAGAGAGTCAAAGGGTCACCTGGCTAAAGAGGGATTGGTCAAGTATTTAAATTCACCCCCATGTCCACCCCCAGTGGCTCAAGTGGCTAAGGCAAAAGCTATGAAAGCCATGGACCTTCAAATGGGGATGTGTGTGTCGGGGGAAACAACTTTGAATCCAAGTCATTTGGATTGAAAATCATCATAGCTTTTTATTGATCTTTATGAAGGACTGATACTTAATAAGGTAACAAGGATACCCAAATCATTAATCAAAGGCCGTTAAGAAAACTACTCTAAAATATCAATACTTATACTAAATTGCAATAGCTCATTTCAAGCACCTAAAGAGCAACTCAGTTCTGTTTGCTGCTCATTCTCTAGAACCTAGAGCAGTATCCAGCATTCCTTTATGTTCAATAAATATATTGAGTGAATTTGAATTTACTTTATTATGTCTTGAAATAATAGGATAGTTGCTGTAATTTATGAGGGAGTTGCTTGAATACACTAAAATTTCATTGTTAAGAGACAGGGTACTCAGATCTAGATGGTGAACAATTGGAAGGGTTATTGTTAAAAATTATTCAGATGATTAAGATAATGGTGAGAGCCATGGAAACAGGAAAAATTAATCTGAAACGAGGAATAAAGACTGAGTAACTGAATGTAATAGAAATTAGAGAAAAGAAGGATTTTAAAAGAACTGGGAGAATGAGGTTATGATAAGAAATGGAAGAAGACAGGTAACTGATGAAGATATTTGAATAACATATATACACATATGCATCTATATATATATACATACATACACACATACATGCATACACAGATCTTAGATGGCTATTAAAAGGAAACCAAGCAAACAAAAATGAATGGTTGAATCCAAGATTAATAATAGTAAGACTTGAATCTTTGTGAGACAAACCACACTTTAGAGTAAAAAGGGAAAGAAAAAAAGTTTTTAAAGTTCCAGAAGGAAATAAATCATTAGCATTCTTCAGAGGCAGGTTTTTTGTTTATTTTTAAGATATTTTCATGTTCACCTAAAAAGGGAGGAAGAGATTGAACATTAGGGGGAAAATGATTTAAATAATAAGCTAGGTGGTATCTTAGCCATTATATTCTAGGTTTTGAGAATTATAAATATCTTAGTTCTTGCTGTACGTGAAGTAGACAGTCTAATTGTGGAAGCTGTAACTCTTAACAGCTCTTTCAAAATAATGCGTGTAACTATAAACCAGTAGTTACAAATGTATGTAAGTAGGGCATAACCTTGTGCCTCAGGTGGCTGAGATGGCTGGGGTGTGAACCATGTAAAACCCAAGGACCCAGGTTGGGGATGGTGCTGAACCAAAAAATAAAGAAATGACTAAATAAAAATACTATTTCTTTCTTTCCCTTCCCCGCTCTCTCCAACTTCCTTACCTCTTTTCTTTCCTTCTTAACTCTGTTAGGAAGAACGAGAGAAAAAGAAATATAAGGCAGGGAGGCAGGACTAGAGAAGAAAAACGAAGCATTTTATTTTTATCTTTATTCACACTAGTTGTCTTCCCCCACCCACCTTGAACCCAGGGATATGAGACATTGTACCCCTTTGGAGGCAGTTGATCTAACCACTACTCCACCTGGGTGTGCCAAGTAATAGTTTCTTTGGGAGGTTAAGAAGGGAAGAGATTAATGTGGAACAGGTTTTATTGCAGAAGTAGATTTTTGGGGTTTTTTTGTTTATTTTTTGTAACTAGTCATAATTTTGTTTACAGATGAAGAAACAGTGTTCAGGAGGTTGATCTGCTAGAGACATAAAAACTGGTTTTGTGACAGAGATATGTCTGAGTTGAGAAGTTGAGAAAGCTTCAAAAAAGCTTGGTACTTAAATGATACTAGAAGGTTTAGTAAATTTTATTGAGTAGGTGGATAGAGGTAAAAGAAGATGACTAGAAAATTTGAAGGGGAATGAGCAAGGGTATGTCAGTGGAACAATGTAACTAGATAATTTGAAGATTAGAAACTTGAACATACTGTGAACTACTTTTTGAGGGCAGAGTTAGAAAACTTGTAGACTTTATTCTGTTGAATATTTAAGCAGTTATCCTAAAATTGAGCACAGAGCAAATGTTTTATTTCTGATAGGATCTCCAGGCCACATGCAAGGCCTACTAAATCAGAATCTCTGGTGGGGACCAGAAATCTGTCATTTTCAACTCCCAACCTAGGTATATGAAAATTTAGCAGTTTGTGGATCTGTTGGAGATCCACTCAAACATAGTAATTTAAAGGTCTTTAGAACAGGGAGAGAGACACTTAGGAAATTACTCTGGTAGCCCAGGTCTCAGATAATAAAATGTAGACGGTAGAATCAGAAGGATTTGTTTAAGTTCTAGTATATAGATGTCATGCATATTGTATTTTAGATAGAGAAAGAAGAGAGGATTCAAGTTCTCTAGTCTGAAAGAAATTACTTAGAATAGTAATAGGAGTGTTTAGTTATCCCTAAAGAGTGAGGACATTGTTTGGAATAAAGAATTTGAGAATAAAATTATTGCCAGCTATAAATTTGTTCAGTCAAAAGGTATGCCCTTACCTGGTTGCATACTTATTTGAAGGCTAAAAAAGAATGAACCAGTCTAACGGTCTGTAGGTTGAGTAAAAGATAAATACAGCTCTTTTGTTTTTGTTTGAAATTGTATTATACCAAATTTTAACACTATTTTTTGGAAGAGTATTTTTTTCTACCCTTTGAACAAATAGAATTTACCAGTAAACTATGTTTTTCATGTTACATTTTGAGTCATTATTTTCTTATAGCCAATGATTTTTCAAACTCCAGGAAGCCTTAGGCTTTTTATGGAATTTTAACTAGTAGCTAGGAGGATGCGCCAGAAGGGACGGATGTTCTCATGTCACCCTCTTTAACTACGGAGGTAGCAAATGGGAGACACAAATGCCTGTTGTACCCATTAGTAGACATCATTAATCACTTGTGCCCTTCTATTATAATTGGTTGTGGCCTTTTTAACATAGTACTTCAAGTTAATACTAGCAATCATTGGGAAAAGCATAGGAGTTTAAAACTGTTTTTCATCCTAGGGTCAAAATACTTACATCCCATGTAAGATTTCATTTGTAGAAAAGTTTCTACCAATACTCAAACTTTGAAGGCCACAATTTCAATGTCATTTATTACATTTCTTATTGATATAATCGTGTATTCATATGCAGTTGCAAGAAATAATAGTAGTTCTGTGCTTCTTACCCAGGTTCCCTCAATGGGACCAGCTTGTAAAACTGTAGTATATAACCAGAATATTGGCATTGATCCAATTCAACCATTTTATTCAGATTTTCCCAGTTTTACTTAAACTCTTGTTTGTGTGTGTGTAGTGTGTTCATTTTTATCACATGTAGATTTCTGTATCTACCACCACAGTTAAGTTACAGAGCAGCTCTAGCACCACAAATATACCTAGTATTGCTCTTTTATAACCACTAATCTGTATTCCATTTCTAGAACTCATTTCAAGAACGTTATATACATGGAATTATACTGTATGTAACCTTTGGGGTTTGGCTCTCCCCTCCCCCTCCCACAACACTCAGCCTGATTTCTTTGAGATTCAAGTTGTTGCATGTATTTAATAGTTGATTCCCTTATATTGCTGATTAGTGTTCCATTTAATGTTATTTATACATTTGGAACATAAAACATGTAACTTCAGACTTTTTATTTAGAACATGTTGTCTTTCACTTTGTTTTGTTAACTTTTGTTTTCTCTTCTCTGAATCCCTAGATCCCTTAAGACTGATGGGAGCATAGTTTAAAAATACATGTGTAGGCACACCTTGGTGGAGTAGTGGTTAGGTCTGCCACCTCTGCTTGAGCACAGTCCACATACATCCCAAGGATCCGGGTTTGTGTTTGAGGTTCGGGGGGAACAACCAAAATGAACAACTAAATAAAAATGTTTTTAAAGAATACATGTTTAGATAACAGTTTGTTGTTGTTTTTATTTTTTTAACTGAACAAAGTTCTGTAGCCCATTGAGGTATGTGATGTTATGCTTTACATTACTCAGTACTTTTGTACATAAAAGTAAGATTTTAGGGATTTGGGGGAAGATAATATTATTCTTTAAGTTTGAAGATCCTTTTTCTTCCGCATTTGTGTATTGAGCAGTATATTCTAAGGTACACACGTGCACACACACACAGTCATTGGCCATATAGCAGTAGAGAGTGGGAATAAGATAACTGTTTTAGAATGAAATTACTTTTGTTAGTGTCATTCTCAGATATGAACAAAGATTAAGCTCACTCTAAAAACATTTTTTGTGTGTATGAAACAACTTGTACATTTATACTTGGAGGCTCATAACTATCACTGAATTGCTACTTGCAGAAAAGGCCACATTTTTATTAGATTTGACATGATAGTTTAATGATTTCCAACACTTTGGGGGATGACAAATACTCTTCAAAAATAATAGCATGGTATATTTAAAAGGTGGATGGTATAGAAACTAATTGTTTTAACTGGTCATCTTGTTAGACTGGTGATAGATGAGTGTAGTAACACTGTTGAGATGGTTTCACAATGGGTGTTTGGAATAGCTTCCCTAAAACCCTTAGAAGGATGGTACCCCATTACACTCTGATATGTCATATGTATACATTTTTTTAAAGGAAAGATGCAGGCAGGAATGAAGACGAGTAGGCAGGCAGCCAGGAAGAAACATTTATTTTATTTTTTCATCTTGGTTGCTGTCCCCCAGCCCCAGATCTCAAACTTCCATGCTTGGGATGTATGTGGACCATGTCCAGAGGCCTTACCCACTAAGCCACCAGGGCACTGTATTTTTTAAGTTAGTAAACTGTTTTTAAAGAAATTTTAGATTCACCTCAAAATTGAACAGAATGTACAAAATTCCCACATGTGTCCTCCCACACTCAGGCCTTCTCCACCATCAACATTCTTCATCATTTTGGAACATTTGCTACATTTATTAAAACCAGCATTGACAACCAAATACGACCAAAGTGTATAGTTTACATGCGGGTCTTCGTGTCCATTGTGTTTATTTTTAAAATATGGTGTTTCAAAAGTTTTTTTTTTTTTTTTGGATACTCTAACTTACTTTGATTCCAACATCATTTCTCTAGTGAGCTAAAGATAGGTAACTGGGTGGCAAGGAATGCTATGGAGTTCCAAAAAATATACCTAATTTGAGAAAGTGCCAGTGCATGAAAAATTCATTATATGGGAATGCTTTGGTACTCACTGGGTAATCATGAGGGTTTTCATTGGCTTATTTAAAGAGTTT
Source organism: Solenodon paradoxus (assembly GCA_004363575.1). NCBI lineage: Eukaryota > Metazoa > Chordata > Mammalia > Eulipotyphla > Solenodontidae > Solenodon > Solenodon paradoxus. Next base: position 83,740 of record RJWH01001913.1, read on the forward strand.
ATCAGAGCCAATCCCTGTCTCGACAAAGATTCTGTAAAAAGGATATCATGGTGCAGGTGACCTACTTAAGCTATTATTCTGTACATAGAATTTCACTTTAAGAAAATAATTGAAACTGTTTGGAATTTGTAATAAAGGGGTTTGACTATTGACTTTTTAAGTGAAACTACTCTAATACAATCTCAGAATTTGTAGTCCAGTACAGAAGCATTCTTTCTTCTTTACAGACAAGAATGGACTGTGGAATAGATCAGAAATTCCTAATAGTTTGCTTGACTTTTACAAGTATAGTAACTAAGAATTGTTCTCTAAAGCTCATCTTTTAAGGACTTTTCCTAACTAATTTCCAATAATTTTACTTGATAATCATAGTTAGCACTTAATTGAGTGCCACACACAACTCCTGGAACAATTCAGAAATACATTCTATACTTCTTCCTATTTACCAATGAACTTAGACTTCAAGAGAAAAAGTAACCATTGGTAGGTGTCAGAGTGTGAAAGCTGAAGCAGTGCTACTTTGATACTAAATTTGTAGTAATAGTTGTGAATTGTACTAACAGAAACTGTAAAGCTTTTATTTTTTTTAAAGGAAAGGTACAGATAGGAATGAAGGTGAGGAGACAGGCAGGCAGGAAGAGAGAAGAGGAAGAAGCACTTTATTCATTTTTATTTAGTAGTTCACGTTTGTTGCTTCCCCGCAGACCCAGGACTTGAACCAGGGGTATGTAGCCTGTGTCTTTGGAGGCAATTGACCTAACTGCTGCTCCACCAGGGCATACCTGTAAAGTTTTTATAGAACCAGAAAACATACTTTTTGAATATTAAGGTGTTTTTTGTTTTTGTTTTTTAAAGAGGAAGGAAGGCAGACTGGCAGCAGGCAGGCAGGAAGAGCAAGAAGCATATTATTTATTTAGTTGTTCTGCTGGTTCTGGATCTCCAGCCTAGGTCCTTGGGCTGTATGTGGACTGTGCTCCAAGCACGGGCTTAACACCTGAGTCACCAGGATGCAACAGAACATTGGATTTTATATATAGGCTTCCTTTTTTTAGATAGACATAAACCCTGATTTTAAGAGAACAGGTTAAATAGATTTTTTTTTTCTATGAAGTATTATAGTGTAAGTTGAATTGGTGAAATTTTTTCTCTCTAGGGATCAAATGGTTATTAAAGAGACTCAAGTTCAAATTTAGTCTTTGCTTAACAAATAGTTTTACATGAGGAATTGAGTATATTTATGCATAAACTAGTAATCTCAAATTTGGAGCATGGCTTCCTTAATGGATTTCTTTCAATTCAGTGCGATATGTGTTTGTTCCTAAAATAATAATGAATTGGATTATCTTAATCCTTTGATTATGTACTTTGCAGTGTACCTGAAATGTTTTAAACAAAAATTTCATACTTTGAGGCCATGTTTCTTGACTTTTAAAGTGTTTTAATGCATTGTTGTGGAATGGATGTAAGTTTATTCAGTGGGTCAGATTTTGGGGAGGCTCTGAGTTTTGTTACTGTGCTTTCATTTAGGTGCTAGAATAAATGCATACCAGATGTTTTGGACTGAGACATTTATGTATTTAATTACTCCTTTTTTTAGAGAGGCAGTTGTTAATTCCCCCTTCCTTCTTAATTGTAAATTCTAGATTATTTCACCATTTACCTGTAAAATTCAGGTAGACTTAATGTGTAGGTTCTGGAACCAAATTGCTACTGTTCAAATCCTGGTTCTGTTATTTAGTACCTGTGCAACTTTACACAAGTTTAACCTCTGCCTTCTCTGTAAAATGGGGATAATAAATGTACCTTACAGACTTGTGAAGATTAAGCATTGTAAACATTCAGTATTTGTTATCATATTATTATAACCAGTAGTTGGGAAAGTTTGCGTATCAATGAGGTGGATGATCATGGAGCACTGATACTGTTAACCCATTTGGAGAAATTCATAATTTATTCTGTTAGATTTGTTTTGTAGCCTTTTAGAATCTGGTATTTAGTCTATTGATTATTAGGAATAATTTGTTAATATACTTGTGAGTATAAGATTTAAACATGTAAGATCTTCATTCTATTTATAGTTGAAGCCCCAAATAGTGAAACAACTTGCCCAAAATTTCATGGGCAGTAACTTGGAAATGGAGCTTGATCAACTTTAATAACTGCTATAAACAAAGGAATCTTAAACGAGTATGCCCTGGGCCTTCTGTGTTGGGCCCATGCCTGGGGAGAAGTCCACCTGTAGCCCAAGGACAAGGGTTTGCGGCCTGGAGGTAGTAGGTCTGGGGGACTGGGAAACAACTAAAATAGGGCGAATCTTTCTCCTCTTTTTTCTTCCTGCCTCCTTTCATTCCTACCTGCCTGCTTTATTAAAAAACAAAACAAAACAAAACTTGTAAATGAATAAAGGCAGTTAGTTATATTTCAAATTTATAAGGAAATCCCAGGTATGTGTTACCTTAATAGTTTCTTTCATATTTGTCATTTCCATGAGTAATTCAGCCAGTTTAGTAAAAAAAACTGCACCTGCTTTTCTTAAGAATGCATGCCTAAAATAGAAACACTTTTAATTTTAAATATTCATTATGCTTGGTGTAAGGTGGTTTATAAAGGATAAATAATAGTAAATGATACTTTCCTTAAAGAAATTATTAGATTGGGCATTTTGGGGAAGTAATTTTATAAAAAAATGTTTCCTTGTATTTCTATTCTTTCTCCATTTGGAGTATCATGTTTATCTTTTCTCAGTGGTATTATTCTCCAAGATTTTTAACGTGGTCTTAAAATCTGCCTCATTTGTCCAGTTTTTGATAGATTGTTTGCTTTTCCTTGCCTTCTGTGTAGTTCAGGATTTTGTTTTTGCTTTCGTATTGTTTTGCTTTGCTTTGCTAAATCTGTTTTTAGTATTGCATTTTTCCAGTTTCTTTTCAGTTTGATTTGGTATTTTATTTACTTAAAGATTTTTTTTTTTACTTTTAAAGGAAAGGTGCATGTAGGAATAAAGGTGAATAGGCAGGCAGACAGGAAGAGAGGGAAAGAAGAAGCACTTATTTTAGCTTAGTTGTTCATCTCCGTGGTTCTCCCTGGCCTCAGGACACAAACCCAGATCTCAGGCTGTAGGTGGCTTGTGCTGGCTGGAGGTGTCAGACTTAACAGCTGAACTACCAGGACACTCCTGATTTGGTATTTTAATTGTCTTGTGTTTAAATTCATTTGTATAAAAAAGCAAAGAATAAGTTATCTTTTTAAGAATTAGCTGCTGATGTTATGAATCCCTTTGATTTTAGGTGCCATCTTAGAAGTACCTATAAATTTTGTGCTATTTAAAAACAGCTCAATACTTCTATGTTCACTTGGTTTCTAGGTCTATTCTGGATAGCAGGTTTTGTGAAGACATTTATTCTTTCTTGGACCTCAGATTTACCAGACATCTCATGGTATTTCCTTTTATATTATTTCTTTAATGGCTGCCATTTATTTTCAATGTATTTTCTATTTTCCTTGCTAGTTGGTTAACCAGGTGTTTTGATTCACATAAAAGGTGTGAAAGCTTTGTATTTTGTTTGGATTCTGTTGAATTGTTCCATCATAGTTATGCCTATGTTATACGCTCAACTCTTTTCTTACTACATTTGGCTTGCCTTTTCTATTCTCTCATTTTTAAAGACACAGTGATTTGACCATAATGAATTTAATGATTTTATAAGTATTAACTAGATTTTTAAGCAGCCTGAGTTTTCTGGCTGTAGAGTTTTTCTGTATTATTATATACAGTGAAATATTTGTCATTTTATGGTCTCAATAGATAGACTTTTGTCTTCTAATTTCTTGTGAGTAAATTGCTGAGACTCTGCTATAAACTTACAGTGTCTGGTTCTGTTTCAGATGTGATGATGTGACTTTATCCTGGGAGTGAGCTTCTGTGTTTTTAAGAGAGATGCATTTCTGGAGAAGGTGTGACATAGCTGGGTTTTGTTTTTTGCTTTGTTTTGTTTTTTTGACATTTTTTTTCTTCACCTTGGGTTCCCCCTGACCCCTGGAGGTGAACCTGGTCCTTGGGATATATGTGGACTGTGCCTAGCCAGAGGCAGCAGACTTAACTGCTACTCCACCAAGGCAAACTATGTAGTTGTTTTTTATAGCTCTGAATTGTATAGGTTGACAGCCTATTTGGTTAATGAGGCCAGAGCTACAGTGTTACTCTGGGTGCTCTAATTAATTCACCAATACTTTCTAATGTGTCTATTATGTTCCAGGCACTGTGCAGGATTTGAAAAACAGGCACTAATCGTGTGTGTGGGTGTGGGTGTGTGTGTAGGCTTATGGCAAACTCTTCGGTGCTATTTTTCCTTTTTATTTGTATCTTTTTCATCACTGTTACTTTAAAGCAGCTCAAATGTAGCATTTATTGAGGATTATATATTTACATAAAATGAGACATACTATTAAATGCATAATCAAATAGAGTATTTTTGGTTGAAATAAGTTATCTAAAAGCATGCATAATGATTTGATTTTTCATTTTCAGTGTCTGTTTTTTTAAAGGACAGCTAAATATTTAACAATTTATAACTAAAGTATAAGATTTCCAATGAGTCAAATGTACAGATAAATTGAGCTGAAGAAAATTTCTACTAACTAGATGCTACCAAAAGGAACTGAATTTTTAAAAATTGTAATTATCTGTTATTAGATCTTAAGTTTTCAGCATTTTAAAGAAATAAAGAATAATGTAGGCACGCTCTGATGGAGCTATGGTTTGGTCAAACACCTGTGAAGGAGCAAGCCACATACCCCTGGGTTCAAGTCGTGGATCCAAGGGGAGATAACCATTGTGAACAACTAAATAAAAATAAAATAAAAATGCTTTCTCCTCCTTTATCTTCCTGCCTGCCTACTCACCTTCATTCCTGCCTGCACCTTTCCTTTATTAAAAAAAAAAATAAAAAAATGTAGCATTTGAATAGAACAAAACTTAGTTTTATATATTATATTTTGTCATTTAGAAGTGTTTTAGCTTTGTGCAAGTTATTAAATATACTTGTATAAAGTAATTCTAAAATGGTCCTAGGTGCAGAAGAAAAGATAGGATCACTTTCTCTGCTTAATTGTTTATAGAAGATTTTAATTTGATGAAGTAAATGGTAAGAAAATGACAATTAGAGAACCATAGTTTTCAAAAACAATAATATTCTCTTTTTAATGTGGTGAAATGATTTTTTAAAAAATATTTATTGAGGTAACTTTGATTTATAAAATAATGTAAGTTGATATGTGCAGGTTCACCATTCATCAGATATATGACAACACCACACTCACCACCAATTACCAAAAGTAATTGATTAATTGTACCCCACCACCACTTGCTTCCCCACTTCCCTGATGATAATCTCAGTTCTCCTGACAGTGTTCAAGGGTTGATTTTTTTGTTTTGTCCATTCTTTCGCTGTTTCTTTATATCTATGTATGAGTGAAATCATCTAGTATTTGTCTTTCTCCTCTGATTTATTTCACTTAGCATAATCCCCTCTAATTCCATCATGTTGCAAATGATAACATTTTTACTTTTTAAGGAATGTGTAGTATTCTGTTATGTCCATATACCTCATCTTTATCCATTCATTGGACAATGGGCACTGAGGTAGTTTCCAGTTCTTGGCTATTATAGTATAATCTTGCAATAAAAATGGGAATACATATATCTCTGTGAATTAGTGATTTTTGTTTTTCGTAAGTAATCCAGAATTAGGATGATGGGATCATATGGGATTGAAGTTCTTCATACTGCTTTCCATAAAGCTCGCACGAGCTTACATTCCCACCATCAATGTAAAAGTATTCCTTATTCTCATCCTTGCCTACATTTGTTGTTTCCAGTCTTATAGATAATAGCCATTGTCACAGGTGTGAGGTGACATCTCATTGTTTGGATTTCATTACAAGTGAAGAAAACATCTTTTCTGTTGACCATTTTTTGTGTGATGAAAAAAGAGCAATTTTATTTATGTGACTATCAGTTATGTGTAGTGCACTGTACAAAATGCTGTATATTATTTAGTATTCTCAGAAACCTTATGGAGATAAATCTCCATTTTATAAATAAGGAACTTGGTGCTTAGGGTAAATAATTTGTCTTGCTCACATATCTAGTGAGTGCCAAAGACAGGCTCTATTGCTTGTATTTTTTAAACTTTTAGGTGAAATTGCCTATTATTATGTATTATAATCTAGTAGCTCTCCCTCAGTTACATACAGTTGAAAAGTAAAGGCTAATTTTCTTGGAGATGTCAAATAACTTATTTTCCTCTTTTGATATTTTCCCCCAGAAACTGTGTGTTTATAACCTCTCATCTGTGAAAACAGGAATAAATCTGAGTAGATATTTTCAGGACTGCTCGTAAAAATTAAAGATAAATGTAGGAATTATTATTTGAAGGTATACTGACTTTCAGTATTCAGTCATGACAGTTAAACCTCTATTACTCTTTTCCTACTTACAGCATTATGTCTATTTTGTTTCTGTATTGTACTATATCATTGCTTAAAAGACTTCAGGTAGATTATTTATAAATAGTAGCCATAATAAGTGTTATACAGTGAATTTGGATTAGAAAAAATGATGTTGAAGCTAAATATGTTAATTGCTGCAGTAAATTTGCTTTAAAAATACTTCAGGTGCATCCATGTGACTCAGTGGCTAAGGCTCAGGCCATGTAATGCCCAAGGACCCTGGTTTAAAATCTGAGATGGAAGAAAGGAAAAACAAATGGAAACAAAAATAAAAACCATTTCAGTGTTACTTGTTTTCTCTACTAATTACATTAGGGAGTGTTAACTCTACAGAGAATCCCTCTCAATATATATGTATTTAAGTATGGAAAATAATACTCGCTGCAAGGTAGTTGATAACTTTCCATATATATGTGTGTGTGTGTGTATATATATATATATATATGTGTGTGTGTGTGTGTGTGTGTGTTTGTATATAAATACACATACACATACAATAGAATGGAATTAGTTCATATCCTTGTTTTACCTCCTATATTGAGCAACCTTGGTTAGTTATTTAACCTTTCTTGCTTTTGTGTTCCTCAGTAATAAAATAAAGAGCCCTGTCAGAGTTGGATTAAATAGATAATCCATATAAAGCTTAGTATGGTGCTTAGTCCATAGTAAGAACTCCGTATAAGTTATTTGATTGTTAGATTACTCACTGAACCAAGACAACTTGTTTTTAGGTACTAGTGCTATATATATGAAATTCCACTTTTTCTTTCAAGATGAATAATATTTGTTGAATCTTTCAGCAGTATTGACATAGTAGTCCTTTTTCATCTTCAGTTCATTCCTTAATGAATATTATCATTGAGAAACTTTTATTTTCACCACTGTCACACAGCTTAATTCTAGGAAAAAAAGACTGAAAAACTTTTAATTTATATTAATATTTTAATAAAGAATACTTTTTTTCACATGTTTTACTTGTTAATTGTTCTAGTGTGACTGTTGTTAGGAATACGAAGATAACCCTTAACTCTTTGTTTCCTTTTCTTTTAAACAGGGTTTGTGGATGCACTTAGATGTTTGCAATGAGCTCTGTGGCTGGCATGCCGCAGTGTTTTGGATACCAATGCATAGGACTCCATAGTAATCGAATTTACCAGAGGCGAACGTCATGAGCATAGTGATCCCATTGGGGGTTGATACAGCAGAAACGTCATACTTGGAAATGGCTGCAGGCTCAGAGTAAGTATTTAAATTAATGATATTTCGAATAGAGAAAAACAAAAATATTTCATACAATTATTTTAGAACAACCAAGCAGAATTTGATTTACAGTTATATATTTCTTGTTTTAGATTCTTGGCTAAAATAAAATATTAGAAGAATAACTTTAACTAAAATTAATTTTATAAGCAGTTTTTGAAAAAAATATCTGACTCTTAGTCTTGAAACCTGGTCTGTAGACTTTACATGGCCCACACTTTAGGTACCTGAGCCACAGGGATGCACCTTATAAAAAACTTTTGTGCCAAAATGCTATATCTTTTTCTAATTATATTTTTCTTCTCCATTTGTTAATTGTTGACTTCAAGAATTAAGATATATAATAATTAAGGATTTTTTTGTTTTTGTTTTTAACTAAGATCTGTTATTGTTTATATTGGAAAAGTAATTTGGTTTTAAATTTGAATTTTAGACTTGGCTTGGTGGCTCAGGCATTAAGTCTGCAGCTCTGGCAGAGTCCACATAAAATCCAAAGATGTGGGGCCATGGGGGACAATCAAACAAAAAAATAAATGCTTCCTCCTCCTCTCTCTGCCTTCATGCCTGCCTACTTGCCTTCATTCATGCCTGCTTTCTTTCTCTTTAAAAATAAATTGAATTTTAGCTTTCAAAAGTATTGTAATACCTATTTAACTGTGACTTGCTTTTTAAGAACAAGTATTTTTTTGTAGATGATTATTTCAACAAGTTTTGCCTTTAACGGGAGTCATGGAATGCATTATGTTTCTTTCCTTGCCTTTAGACTGTTTGGTGTAGGCAATTAAGGATAGATTTCATTTTATTTTTTGTTTGAATGACCAGCTACTTTAACACTTGAGTAATTGCCATGAAGATTGATTGTGTATTTGTTTCCGGAAACTTCAGTGGGTTCAAGTGACTATGTTGGAAGGTGTGAAGGATGGAAAGATACATATATTTGTTCTTTGATTCAGTAAACAGATGCATTGTGGTTATGGGACTCTCATTGACCAGAAAGCTGAACTTAATGGAGTTTAAGTTTTGAAAAAAGGAAATTAATTTAGGACAGGTCAGAGTATTAGTTAAAGATATCTGCTTTAATGAAAATAATTATTGTTTCATTAGTCTAAATTTAAGCATTTGCAATTATTTTATAGTTAAATTTAGCCAGAGATGTTTTATTTAAAATAACTTTTTACCATATATAGCATTAACAAGATCAGTACCTAGATCTTGGCGTGCATAGAAATGAATTGAAGCCAACTGCTAGAGTGGAGACTAAGATACTCAAAAAAATGTGTCCATTAGCAACTCCTGAATCTTAGAGATTCTTGCTTCTCTACCTCTAGCATACCAGTGAATGCGTAAAAAGACCACTTATTATTGTAGACTTTGGTATCTTTTTTTAACTCCAAATTTCTGAGATTCAGTATATTTTTACCACCTCTGTTTTGATGTAATATTTGATATTGTCTTAATATCACTGGAGCCACCTGCTGACCGAATTTACTAATTCGATGAAATATTTTGGTACTTTTAGTCTGAATATATATAATAGAAGACTCTAAAATACTTTATGTATAATGAAATGTTTTCAGTAGCTCTTGGTCACTTTTCGATAGTACTTAACATTTTTGCTCATAATTCTAACCCCTCCTACCCTGGTCTTGAACCTGAGTAATTGGACTTCACATGGTCTACAACTTTGCTGCCTCAGCTACCAGAGCCATAAGGGTGCACCACTTATGATTACTTTACATTTAATTTACTACAAAAAAAAAAACAAACAACAAACACTTTCTTCTGCTCTTAAAGTGATTTGCATGTCCTTATTTGGAAGTGCTTTAATTTAAACGAGATTTTGTTTTGTTATCCCTCCCCCTGTCGCCAGGTCTTGAGCTCAGGTCATTGGACTTTACATACCATGCACCTAAGCCACTGAGCCACAGAGGTGTACCTAAATGAGGCTTTGTTTTACTTTTCAAAGCCTATAAAGTACAATCCTAGCATTGTTTAGAACTGTTCTTACAATAACACTGAATTTCTCATTTGTTTCACACCTAATCAAAATAGTTTTTCTATTTTTTTCTCTTGTGATACTGAGTAAATAACTCTCAATACCTATACAATTGTTTGTAACACAAGTGTGTAATATTTCTGTATCATCCCAGCAAAAAGGACAGGTGTTATTCTTATTTTTACAAAAGAATAGCAGCACAAAGAGATTAACAAACTTACCTAAGGTAGATAATAAAAGGTAGAGTTAGTTGTGAGCCCAGGGTTGCTTGGCACTAGATCAGTGCTCCAAATGGGTCAGAAGAGCCCATGTTTCTGGATGGATGAGTGAAATGAAGTAGTGAAATAAGCTGAGGATAATTTTTACACTAAACCTGTTGTTTATTCTTAAACATTTCTTGTTTACTATTGTAATATATATAATTTCAATATATATTAGAAATAGCTTATAAAAAGGATGAAATATATGGACAGATTTTGATCACATCTGAAGGACCATATTGAGAGCTCATGGAACTCTTTTATACTCATTACTATAGCAGGGAACCAGTCTATCCATATGCCATCACTCACACTCAGTATATGTTATTGATTATTATTACCTTAAAAGGAAAATCAGAATTTTCACCTAAAACACTGGTAATAAAACTTCTCATTAAAATCCATCTAAACTTTGTAGATTTTTATAGGTAAGAAATTAAATTTTTAATGAGGAAGAAGCAAATCGTGAAAATCCAGTTTCTGAGGAATCAGAGCAGATGACTCCTAATTGAATGATTGACCCATTTCTTTTTTCAGATTTCTTTTTTTAAAGGAAAGGTGCAGGCAGAGAGAGAGGAAAAGGATGCATTTTTATTCATTTTAGTTATGCATCTTGGTTGTCTCTCCAAGGCCCCCACCCCCTGGTCCCAGGACACCAACCCAGGTCCTTGAAATGTATTTGATTTGCACTTGGCCAGAGGCAGTGGACCGAACTACTGCTTCCTCCAGGGCATGCCTCTTTTTTCAGATTTTAAATTCAGTTCACCTTAAAAGTCTGTACTAAAAATATATATAATGTGATTTAGATGAAATTTGTTATGTTTTTTTAAAGAATAAATATATTTTGGTTATAAACAAATAAGATTTTAAATTTGTAACATGGTTCTAGAAAAAAAATGTGGCAACATCAAGTAGATTACCGCAGACAGTAATGGTAGTTCTATCTTCTGAGTTTTTGAAAGTAAAACTGAAATACATTTGAAAATAGTCTTTATTTTTAAGAATGGAAATAATTACATAAATAAAAATTTTCAAAGAGGAAGTCAGGCAACAAGTAGGAAGGATGCAAGTAGAGGAAGAAGCATTTTATTTAGTTGTATTTTATTTAGTTATTCATTTTCAGTTATTCTTTCCTTCCTCACCCCCCAAACTCTGGAATCCAAATTTCTGGGTTGTATGTGAACTGTGCCCCCAGCACTGGCTTGACCCCTAAACTATCAGAGTGTACTAAACTATTTTAATGACCAAAAATATTCTCCATATTTTTAAAGTTTGTCAAGTAATGAAAATGAAAGTGAAATAGATTCAGGAGCTCCAGAACTCAGGCTTTGTGTAACTCTAATAAAGTAACACACATTACCATTTTGTGATACACAAATGAGAGAAAGTTATTAATCTACAGACATAAATTACACTTTAGTAATTTCACAGGAATGGTGAGAATAATGCAGTTTGGTGGGGAAAGTATTAAAGCTGGGCTTTATTATTCTTTACTCTTACAATACCATGTTACTTAGAATTGAGTTCATTTTACAAATAAAGAAACTTCATATCCAGAATAGTTATGTGGCATGACCCAAGAATACACAGTGACTTAGTGGTAGAGTTAGAATTTGCATTTAGAATTTGTGACACTCCTGTGATACTTTGTGTCATCTCCTGATCTGTAAAATTGGAGTTCGGACTATGTGATATTTAAAATGCCTTCTAGAGAGATGAAATCTAGTTATTTGAGTCAACATGGATGGAACTGGAGTGGGGATTATGATAAGTGAAACAAGTCAAAAGAAGAAAGGTAGACACCAGATGACCTCACTTATAGGTGGAATGTGAAGAAACAAAACAAAGGGACAGATGAAACATAACCAACCCTGGAACATTTGCAACAGAACTGAGGTTACCATAAGGCAGTAGAGGGGTGGGGGCAAATGGTGGTAGAGCCCACTGGACAATGGTGAAGAAACACTTGGTGATTTGGTGGAGGGCATGGTGTGTTGAAATATATCTAAGAAATAGGGAACCTAAACATAGGAAATTATTTTAATGTGTAGAATAATTACTACAATAAAAAAATAAAATGCCATTAGGACGGTACTTGAATATCAGTTTCCTGACAGGTCCTACTGCACTCTTACACCAAGGATTCAGCAGCTGATCCTCCACAAATAGTTTTGTGATTAGCATTGTCTGATGATCCAGGAGCTACCCTCCACACGGCACCTATCAAATCTACTTCCAATCTGAGGGAAAGGAAATCATACCCCGACACACCCCTGGAGCTAGATTCAAACCAATCCTACCACATCTTTGTTCTACCTGCTCTTGTTGCCTAGTGTTAGCAACAGCATTTCATCTTTTCTAGGCTCCAACATTACCTCAGGGAACCAGAGATAGGGACTGGTAGTGGCTCATTTGGATTATATCTTGACCCTGTCAATATTATGTGTGCCTCTCATTCCTTTAATATTTATGATACTGTCTAAAATATAAGCACATTCAGATGCTTGAATATTTGTATTATTCTGTGTTGTTAGTTCTCCCACCTGCTTCATACAATTTGGCTTTTACTTTTACCATGCTGTTGGCATATTGAAGCTAATGCATAGTTCTTAACCTTATATTACTTATTTTCTCAGTAGGATTTGAAAGCATTGACTCTATACTTTTCACATTGTGTTGTGTTTTTTTTTTTAATAGTAAAAGATATTATATGTAAAGCAGTCTCTTTTTTGCATTCTACAATTTTTTCTCTATGTAGAAATTAATTTGATTCCACTAGAGGATAAATCAGAGTATAATTTTCCCACCTGAAAACCTTCTAGTGATTTTTTTTTGTTTCACATAAAATCTTAACTTACTTTGGTCCCAAGCTCACACATTGATACTGCAACCTTTATACATGCTGTTCCCTCTGCCTGAAATATTATTCTTTTGTGCTTAGCATAGTCTTAACTGAACTTAAATATAATTTTCCAGTGAGAGCTTGTCTCTCTATACTACCTAAACCATATCTGAAAACCTCTCTGAAATCATCTTGTTTTATTTCATTACTTCTGTTTTTTTGTTTGTTTGTTTTTTTTTTTACTAAAATGTAAACTTTATGATACAAATATGTGCATATCTACCACAGGTCCTCGTGAGTATATAGTGAGTGTTGAGTCTTGAATCACATTGCTTGAAGGTCTCATGGCTAACCCTGAAACTTACATAGAAATGATTGTTGAATATCCATGTCCTAGTTAATTTAGTTTAGGAGAGACAGTATTAAAGCTGGAAATATTTTATAGCCTGTCCATTGTAGAAAGATAAAAATTCCTGTAGATTTGAATAAAATGTCCCTTGCATTACAAAAATTAGTATGAGTCCAATAAGTTAAATGTTACATTCAAGTAACATTAAAGTAGCAGTTCTAATTAGTACCTATTTCAGTAAGCTGGGAAATACTAAAAGGCATTAGGAAGCTAGCAGAATTAAAAGTGATTTAGAGAGAGATTGAAACTACATACATTATCTGAATTCATACATTATTGACCATGATAGATGAGGAGAGAATGTATAAGCAGGAGGTATATAAACTCTCCAGTATGCTGCACCTCTGTGGCTCAGGCAGCTAAGGTGCAAGCCATGTAAAGCCTGTGGACCTGGATTTACGTCCTGGGATAAGGGGTCTCCAATATAAGAATTTAAATAAGTGGTGGTATTTTTTAAGTGATAGTAACTTGATTAGGAATATCTAAATCACATTCTCTCTAACTCACTAAATAATGAAATTTCCCAGATAATATAATTTAAAAAAAAAAATAGAAGTTCAAAATATAATTTAATTTTTTCAACTCTAGTATCTAGGTAAAGATTTATTTTTTGGAAGTTTTATAGAAATCTGCTGTTGATCAAAGATAGGTACTTGAAACCAATTCAAAATTTGTGTGGCTAACAAGCCAAATAAAAGATGTTATAAATAAAACAGTCAAATCAAGTTTCTTTGAGAATGCAGAACACTCTACTAAGAGGAAAAGTTAGGCTTGAAGTTTGGCATGTCATGTAATAACTAGGAGTTGAGTGGATGAAAAGATAACTTAAAGTGTATTATGCAAATGACACCAGATTTGGTAAGATTTGAAAAACAAATAAGACTACTAGAGAATGAATGGGAATTATTTTGCTGGTATTGTAAATAATATATTCAGATATTGCCAACGGTTAAGTCTTCTTTTAGTAATAAAATATTTGAAAGTTTTATTTCTACATAGTCATTGAAAGCAACTAAATATCAGATGAGTCTATGTAGTTACTCAGGTTTATCAGTATTTAAATTTTTGCCAGTTGTGTTTACCCCACAATTTTAAAGTATTTTAAGGTAAGTCTCCATATAATTTTACCTATACAGTCTTTGGTATATATATCACTAACGGATAAGGACTTTATTTTAAAGACCACAGTGCTATTATCTTACATAAAAAAAATTAGCAATAACTCATATCAAATACTGAATTCATCTTCAGCTTTCTCTCACTTATCTCAAAAATGTCTTTTGTAATTTGTGTGTTCAAATTGGGGTCCAGACAAGATCCACACATCGTATTTTGATTGAAATCTCTTTCTCCACTGCCCTCCCCTCCCCTCCCCTCCTCTCCTCTCTCTTTTTCTCGTTAAAGGAAAGATGCAGGCAGGAATCAAGGGTCGCAGAGACAGCATAGCAGGCAGGAAGAGAGGGGAGGAAGAAGCATTTTATTTTATTTAGATGTTCATCTTGGTCGTTCCCTCATCCTTGCATTGCAAACCTGTGTCATTGGGATGTATGTGCACTGCCTCTGGTGGACTTTATTGCTAAGCCACCAGAGTTCTTGAATCTCCTTATTTGCAACAACCTTTCTGTTTTCCCACATGTCATATACCTGTTGAAGAAACTGGGTCATCTGACCTGTAGAAGTTTAAACATTGTAGATTTGACTGTTTCATTTTCCAAAGTTTTACTTACCCCATATTTCTAAAACTGGTATTTAGGTCTATAGAGATGGGATTAACAATGTCCCGCTCCCCCTTTGCTCTCTTTATCCTATTTTCAGCATGATACTTTATATGTGGGACTTGGTACTTTCTGTTGCATATTGTTAGGCACGTTAAACTTGGTTAGTCTTAGTTTCTGGTGATGATAAGAATATTAGCACAGCAGGTTGAGGTATTTTCAGCCTAACTGTCCAATAGTTTTCTGCCCTTCAAGGTTTTAGCATTCATGATTTGTGTTACTATGAATTTCTAAAGAGCTATTGTACATAGGTAAATATGGTTGGCTTGCTTGGTAATTCATCATTTTCTATCGACTGGGCATTTAAATGATTTCTGCTCAGATATCTAATTTGATAAATATTGCTATAATGAACACCTCAATTTTGTGAGTTGTTGTTTTTTTTAGTAGGAATTGTTTTGTTAGGATAAAATTTTTAATGGGATTACTAGATCAAAGGATATTTGAATTTTGGTATTTATCTCAAAATTGTTTTCAGATTTACTTTGCTTTGGAAATATAGACCTTTGTGGATATTTATTAGCACCGTGGGACTTTTTAAGACCATTTTAAAGGATAACTCTTATCCTGTTGTTTTTTTAAATTTAAACTGCTATTTTATAGTTTAGGACAATCCTTAAAGTTTAAAAAGGAATTGTTACTTTTTAAAAATTAGTTTTAGTAAGTAAGTAGCAGCAGTAGAAATTAAGGCCAATTTAAAGTATTTCTCCTCTCTTGCATTGCCAATTTGTTACAGCTTTAATTTGAATCAAGAGGTTATATAAAGTAGTTCTGGCTTGTTTTTATGCTTGAATTTGCACTGTTTTTTTTTTTATTCCTAACTATTAGGTATTCCAACTTATCAAAGTTTTTTTGTCATACTCTTTAGTAATATATGTAGTTTAATATAAGTCCTAAGGGTGATTCTTTATAACTGTGACCACAATTCCTACATGTTGCTTTAATAGTATTATAGATCAGGATTTGCTAAAATTCCACTTCTTTCTTCAATGTAATATTTAACAAATTTTAAGGGAATAATATTTTAAAGTAGTCAAAGGCAGTTTAGTCATATCTATCCATTTTATGTGCATTTACCCTTTTATTTAACATTTCTACTTCCAGGAATCCATGTTGTAGAAAAACTAGCATGTATATAGAAAAGATATCTAGAAGGATGTACAATTTCAGTGATGCCTTTAGCAGTTAAAAAGGAAAAATTAAATATCAATAGGGACATTGTTAAATAATCCATTTTATTTCATAAAATGAAATAAGTAATTATTTCCAAAAATAAGTAGCAATTATTGACAGTGAAAGATTGAAAAAGTGTCACACCCTAATGGCTCAGGCATTAGGTCTATGTGTCTGACCCGTGTAGTCCATTTAAAATTGAGGACCTAAGTTTGTAGTCCAGGGCCATAGGAAATAACCAAAATGAACAGCGAAGTCGATAAATAATTGTCCCTCCTCTCTTTTCCATTCTACCTACTTCTTTCCTCTTAAAAAAAAAAAAAAGAAAGACAAGAAAAAGAAAAAGCAAGTACATATAGTAATTTTATTTTAAATAAAAACTTAGATATCTTTGTGGATAGAAAATTTTAAACAGGGATACCCAGCATCATAATATGGGTATGTCTGTGAGGTGGATGGAAACATGGTGTTTCACTTTCTTAGGTACTTTTGTTTTTAAATTTTATACAGTGAGCATGTATTAATGTTGAAATTAAGAAACATTTCTATTTCAAGAGTAAGTGAATTTTTAACAGGATAGCATAATAGATATTAGGTAAATATTGGTTTTAAAAGTATTCAGAACATTTTTTGCATTCTTTTGTGATCTCCTTCAGAACTACTTAATAGCCTCAATTTATAAACACTGAATTCCATAGCAGCAAATAGTTAGAGCTAATGGAGATTCTGTACATGGATTGAGTGAAGGTGTGAAGAGGGAGTACATCAAGAAGCAATTGATTATGGAAATATGACCACCTAGATTATAACTGAGTTAAGATTTCTAATAACCATGAAGAGTGTAATTAATGCTAAGTTCTAAGGAATAGTTTGGAGTAAGAGGTAGGATAAGGGTCATCTTGAAAAATCATCTCAGATGGCTATGTTAAGAATCAAAGCACAGAAACAAGTCATATTGTTGTATGTGTACAGGGAAAAATTAATTTCAGTATGAATTGGCCTCAGAAGTAGGTTCACTGCCACTTTAATCAATAGGAATTACCAGAATATTACTCAGGAGGATTGATATGAGCAAAGAAGTTGGGAAAGTGATATATATAAAATGATAGACCAGGGACCTTTTCAGCCACATTGGTTAAGTTGTTAACTCCCAGTTTACCAAGTGGCTGGCTAGTTCATCATTTAACCATTGCTAAGCCAGAACTGCTGATCTGTACAGCACAAGCTGCTGCTGATATATTTTATAAGCCTTCATTTGTTGTGAGGTTTCTTATTCCTTTACTGACATTTCCAAGTGTTTGGTATATTTTGGCATGCTAAAACACATATGTAATTTTGAACATTGAAATTTACATGTCACATTTGGTAAGCTCTGATGGAATAGTGGTTTGGCCAGATGATTTTGACTGGCCCAGTCTATATACATCTGAAGCATCCTGCTTTATGTCCCAGGGCTGGGGAAACAACCAGGTTATACAACTAAATAAAATAAATAAAAGTGCTTCTTCCTCCTATCTCTTCCTGCCTTCGCTTGCCTCCATTTCTGCCTGCACCTTTCCTTTTTTTAAAAAAAAAGAGAGAAAGAAATGGAAATATCACATTCAAATTGGGGTCTGTATAGATTCAGTGTGTCCTTAGTCCTGTTTAAATGTTTTCCCACCCCTATGCGTAATGTCCCCTTTGCCACTGAGTATATTAAATAACATTAATCTCTAGAAAGTGTTTTTAAATGATAGGAAACTATATTTGAATTTGGAGGTAAGACATTTAATTAGCAGAATTTTGTTATGATACAGAATCTAGATAAGGGTATGATCCACAGGGTGTCTACCTACTATAAAAAGAAATGTTATTGGATAGGCAATAAACTACATACTTGTAATTGATTAAAACAAGCATAAAAGAATGGATTTCTCTTTGATACAACTTCTTTTCTTCCAGACCAGAATCCGTAGAAGCTAGCCCTGTGGTAGTTGAGAAATCCAACAGTTATCCCCACCAGTTATATACCAGCAGCTCACATCATTCACACAGTTACATTGGTTTGCCTTATGCGGTAAGTGTCAAATACTACTCCGGAGGGTTTTTTTTGTATTTAGAGCTTGAAATTTAGATGAAATTTAGAAATTTAGAAATTTAGATTATGCATAAAACGACTTATTTAGAAAGCATACTTTTATACCATCTAAAACTGTATAATATATAGCTTTTAAATTGTTTTAACTATAGTATTCAAAGGATTAAAATTATATAAGAGGAGTTCCCAAGAAGATTAATTATTGTATTTTGCGTTTTAGGCTAGTAATAGTTTGGTGTTAGAATTTTTCCTTTCTTTATAAAAAGTTGGTTGGTCGAACTGTATTGAACTATCCATGGCTAATTCTAAATTACATAGTTTCCATTTATTGAGCACTGAATATCAGGATCTGTTTTAAAGATTTTTACATATATTATCTCATTTAATCTTCAAAATAGCCTCATGAGCTAGATAATCATTTTCATCCCACTTTCATAGCTGAGAAGATTAAAGTTTAAGTTTTAACTTAGTGTTGCATAGTGAATAAGAAACAGTTTAGATTGAAACAGTTGCAGAAATGGGTACATTTGTAATGCAATACAAATAACAATTATAAGAGATTTTACCACCTGGATCAGACTAAAAAATACGAAATTAAAAAGTCAATTATATATTTCATAGTGACAGTATGTCTTTTGTATTTTTGTTATTCTTTTAACCTATACACTCCTTGAGTACTTTAAAAAATCTGCGTTCTTATGTCTTCTACATGCTTATATCTTACAGGTAAAGCTTTGTGACTGTAGGACAATGAAAATATCTTGATTTGGGGCATGGAGAGGGTGGAATTTGAGGGAAGTTACTGTGATGGTGAACTCAGTTGTTGGTAGACATACTCATTTACTGCTTGTGATTTAATACTAGCTTCACTAAGATATGACTTTAAAGATAGTAAGAAATGGACCAGTTTCATATCTCTTGAATATTCAACTTAAAGAGTGAATTTTTAAGTTGCTAAGTTCGTGTCCTTATCAAAATTATATTGTGCTGTATTTGTTTTCAATTTTTCAGGACCATAATTATGGTGCTCGTCCTCCTCCAACACCTCCGGCTTCCCCTCCTCCATCAGTTCTTATTAGCAAGAATGAAGTAGGCATATTCACCACTCCTAATTTTGATGAAACTTCCAGTGCTACCACAATCAGCACTTCTGAAGATGGAAGCTATGGTACTGATGTAACCAGGTGTATATGTGGTTTTACACATGATGATGGCTACATGATCTGTTGTGACAAATGCAGGTAAAATATTTCACACCATTAATTTATATTCCTGAATGCTGCTAACCTTTGATTGTTAATGTTGAAAAAACTCATTAGTCACTTTTGAAGGAATTAGTAAATGAATTTTAAAAAATATCGAAATACCAGAGTTCTGTTACTATCAATGCAGTCTGTTTTGCTCATAGAAAAAGCCCCTATGGGAAAGAGCTATCTTAAAGTTTATTAGAAATCGCCATTATTAATAATTGAGTAATAGGCAGTCAGTTATAATTTATTCATATAGTATCACATCTCTTCACTCATTCAATAATAATACAACTACATATAGTAGTAGACAAAATGAAAATGAGCGTATTGAGTCCTCTATATTTCCTTTGGAATTATTTGTGCTGTATAGTCAACTGTGATTTTCCAGTTTGGGGGAATTATACATTTTGATTGATGTTTGTTTGACCTGACTCTCTCACCTCCTTTTGACTTGAACCTTGCAGCACTCTGGAGTCTCCTTGAACCAGAACTACTGTCTCCCCTCCCCCAACCCTGGTTCAACCACCAAGAAAGGCCTCCTCCCCTAGAGAAGGTGTGATTGGGACAGAAAGTGGGGTTTTTGTTTTTGTTTTCGTTTTTTTTTGTTTTTGGTGGGAGGGAGTTGGGGAGGATGGAGAGGGTACAGTAGGATCTCTTGGCCTTAGAAGTTATTGAGTCTATGCCCCACATAGGGTGGGAAGCAGAAAGTAAATTTAAGCAGTACACTGTAGAGGGTAAGAAAGTTTAGTAGTTTTACAGAATATCCTGGCCCTGGTCCTTACGGCATACCTTCATTACTGGATAGGGAATAGTATATAGAATATACCCCTATATGATGTGAGTGTAAAAATGCATCCTAGAGCCAAACAGAAATGACTTTACACTATTTGTATATTGTTTTCATCTGTTAGATTAGGTGATTAGAGTTGGTTATTACTGATAAAAACATACAGTTCATACAGTTAAGGTTACATTTCAGAAAGTTGTTTTACTTGTCAGAGGGGGAAGGAAAACTGATAGAATGTGAAGCTTTATTATTACTTTGATGGAAAGTTTTAATTTTAGTACTTTGAATTAGTTTTAATAATAAAAATATATTGTGATACATTTAAAAAATTTTAAATAACTTCTCATTGCCTGTGACACATACCATTACCATGAGCAATCATTTTAGTAAATTTATTCAGGAGGTAAATGTAAAAACGAAAAAAAATTTTACGATAACATTTTTACCTCATTATTTTTAATTTGCTACATATTAGAAAATGTTAATTCATATTTTAAACAATCATATCAAATAGCTCTCTCTTAGCTACTCTTATCTAATGTGATTTACAACCTATTTGGCAATGTTTTTATTTTGAATCATAACCTAAACTGTTTTTCCTTTGATTTATTTCCAATGATTTATATATAATATAGAATTCTCTTTATTAGAAAATAGTGAAATAGTCATTAGAATTTATCTATCTACAAATTTCTTGAAGGACCAGTTTACAGTTTTTGGATTACTCAAGGTATTTGTTTCTCAGTGACTGCTCTCTGTTATGAATCTATATTTGTTATCATTTTCTATTTTTCTACTGCTTAACCTATAGCATACTGCAAAGCTTATTATTCTCTTCCCGCCTCTATTCCTTGCTTAACATTGCCTCTATGTATTTTCATATACCTATTGCCCTTACTCATCTTTTTTCAAGTTTGACATGTAGAAAGCTCTGATTATTCACTTTCTAGTTTTGTTTCTTCTGTTACCTGCATGGCATTATTTTCCCACCTTCCCAATTTAACTTTATTAGTCTAACTTTTCTTGTCAGATGTTCTGTTTTTCTTTTCACATCTTTTCATATTATCCATCACCTTCCACATTCTACCAGTTCTTGTCCCAGCATCATCAGAAATAAAGAACACTATGGTAACACTTAGCTTAGTAGTTGTATATAAGAAGTGGCTAATTATTATGTAAAGAATAATTCATGATAATTTTAGAAACAGGCATATATATATAATATATATATCATATATATACACCAACTTTAGAACAATGTCTTGGCAATAAAATACAACAGTAAATTGAGATGTTTACCTCAAGCTGCTCTGTGTATTCCATTACAAATACTTAAAGTGGTAGAATAGAATAAGTTTCTCTGTCTTCATGGAATGTCACCTGGATTTTTAAACTTCATCTTCTCTGCTTTCATTCTAGTTCTGACCTTTAACTTGGGTGTGGTATGTTGGAAAAGACTAGTTGGTTTATCTATTCTAGTTTCTTTGAATTAACACTGTATACCATCAAAGCATCTTTTGAGGTTGTCAGGAGAAATCTACATACAACCTGACACTCGAAGTCTTATATAACTGACTGCACTGCTAATCCAATTTTAACTCACTTTGTTTCTCAAAATGAACATTCCTCTTCAAATATATTAACTTTCTTCTGGCTGTTGATCTTCATTTGTACACTTGAGAAAACAATACAATGATATCTTCTCTTCCTAATTTCCCACTAAGGTTCTATTGAAGTCCATATTCTCCAGGGTACTTTTCCCATTAATTTCAAGTAATGGGGACCTCTCCATATTGTGATTTCTAGTAATATTTATAGTGTGTACTTCTTGTACATTTAAAATTATATTTGCTTTACAAGTAAAATATTCTGTATTTGTCCTCTGTTTTTGCATCTCAAAGTTTTATCTCCCCAAGGATAGATTTCTAATGAATTCCTGAATTCCTCACAGAACCTTTTACAGTGTTAGACTCAAAGTTGTCACTGATAGTTAAATGGAATAAATGGAATATCAAATCTTAATTTAAGGATGATTGTGATAACAACTTTTATGTCCCCCCCCTTTTTTTTAAAGTGTTTGGCAACATATTGACTGCATGGGGATTGATAGGCAACATATTCCTGATACATATCTGTGTGAACGTTGTCAGCCTAGGTAAGTTCTAAATATTGATAAGATTGTCAGTAATTTTACCGAGGTAATCTTTCGTTAAAAGAAGTATATGGGGCGCACCCTGGTGGAGTAACAGTGTGGTCAATCACCTTAAGCCAGCGCAGTCCACATATATCCCAAGGACCTAGGTTTGCATCCTGGCAGGGGTGAGGGGAGTGGGGATGGGGGGAAGGGCAGACAACCAAGATGAGCAACTAAAATGAAATAAGTACTTCTGCCTTTTCACTTGTCCTACCTGCCTCTGCTCACTTTTATTCCTGCCTGCACCTTTCCTTTAAAAAAAAAAGTATATGTATGACTTCTAGTTAAAACAATAGACTATGATATTTCATCAATTGTCTCTTATTATTTTTCTTTTGTTTTTGCTTTCCCCTCATCCCACCCCAGTGTGTTGAACCTAGGTCCTTGGTCTTTACATGGTCTGCACCTTAGTTGTCTCAGCCACCTGAGCCACACAGGTGTGCCTATTTTTGTGTTCTGATATCTCAAAAATCAGGAAGACTCAGTGCATTAATACTGTATAATGCTTTATTAAATGATGAATAAAATAATAATGCATCCTCTAAGTGATGGTTTCTTTTTTCACTGAAATTTACCATGCTAAAGAATTACTAGCTGGGGCATGTCCTGATGACTCAAGCGCTAAGCTGGTGTTGGGGGCATAGATAATATAAAGCCCAGGGACCCAGATCGAAGACCCAGGGTGGGGAGACAACCAAAAATAAATGATGAATAAAAGTGCTTCCTCAAGGTTTCCTTCCTTCATTCCTTAAAAATGCTTCTTCCTCCACTCCTTTGCTTCCTCTCTTATAAAAAATGTTACAGCCATGCCCTGATAGAGTAGCAGTTAAGTCAGTGGCTTCCAGAGGAGTGCAGTCCACATAATCCCAAGGATCTGGGTTTGTTTCCCAGAACCAAAGGGAAGAACCAGTGTGAACACCTAAATAAAAGTAAAATAAAAAATGTTTCTTCCTCCTCAAAGTTACTAGATACTCCCTTAGTTATATAATTTTTGTAGGTATATACTATGATTTCACTTGTTGCTGTACTGTGTTTTTTCCTCATTTTTAAAAATCTTTTTCTCCCCACCCCTGGCCCTGAGTCTTGAACCCCAGGTATGTGGCTTTCATAACTTGTGCCTTAAACTTTTTATTATGGACACCCCTATATAAAAGTAAAATAATCAACCTGCATATTTCCACAATTATTAATTTCATTTATTCTGCTAAACTTCACATATTTAATTCGATCTCAGATATTTTATTCATATACATCCTTATGTATTCTGGTACATATATTTATATTAATATGTATTTTAGTATATATCTATAAAAGAATCCTTAAAAAATTAAACATGACCATCCATTATAACATATGCAACAAAATCTACTACTGTCTAACTACTGTTAAAGTATTGGTTTATTTAACAATACATCTATTAAATTTTTAGTAACCTAAACCTATTTCCTTTACCCCACCAACCCCAATCTCCTTTGCAGTGTGTTTCTTTAAGAAACTAAATGTTTATCCTGATACTGTTTTTGATTACATTATTAGAATTTAGCAGGTTTCTCTGTCCTCTATATTTCTATTAATAGGTATGTGATCAGATTTACGTTTTAACTTTTTTGTTTATTTTGGTTAAGACTATTTCATAAACTGTATGCTAATACATCTAGTTGTCTCTATGATGGAACCCACTTATTAGCTGGGATACTTCTATAGAAACAAACTTCTGCATATTAACTATTTAAAATAGTTCTCTTGTCGCGCACCCTGGTGGCCTAGCAGTCTAGTGCACCCTGGGAGCAGTTCCATGTACATCCCAAGGTCCTGGGTTCAAGACGCAGGGCCAGGTGTGAATAACCAGTGTGAACAATTCAGTGAAAACAGAGTCCTTTCTCCTCTCCCTGCCTGCCCACTCGCCTTCTTTCCTCTCTGTACCTTTCCTTAGGGGAAAAAAAAAAAAAAAAAAGCAAATAAACAACTCAATATTTATTATAGTAAGGTGTATAAATACTTGTTGATTCTCAGGTTTTATTACCAGTTTTCAGAATAATGAAAAAAAATTGTCATTATAAATTTAGGAATATAAACATGGGATGTTACTATCCTTATTGATGATCAAATTTGTCCCATTTTAGGTCACTGGGAACCTCTTTGAATTTGCTCTGGAGTCCTTTTGATAATAGCACCCTGTGGTCTTGATTGTTTTTGTGCTGTCTAGCTTAACTATATTGCTGTGCCCCAAGCTCGGAATTGGTTTCAAGACCAGAATCTTGAAACCAGAGGTAGACATGCTTCTTCTTACTGGATTGGTTACTGTTCTGAACTTTACTAAAAACAAAGCTAGGAAATACATTTGATCTGTTTAGTTTCAAGATAAAATACATGAGTTTATACTGATATTTGCATTTAAATTTAAGAATGCAAGGTTTTCATTTCTGTATTCTATCTGTAGTTTCTTTTATCCTAGTTCTCAACAACATATATGATAATATAATTAGAACATGACATACTTACTTAACTGCTTATTCCCATAGAAGAATACAGCAGTCTCAAATTAACAATACTAACATCAGCACCAACAACAAAATTATGTAAAACAGTTTAGAACTTTTTATTCCCCTTAAGGTATTTCCCACAAGGGATGTATAATTAATTAACTTTGTGTAAAATTCCTTGAAAGAATTTCACTCTGGGGTTATAACACCAACTGGATAGGTACTTATGTTGGTTAGGTTAATAGTTTTATTTTTGATATTTTTACTTAATTGTATATTTACATGTACTCGTGAATTAATACAGAAATCTTGTCTTTTTTACTTTTTTTCCCCATTAGTAACATCTGGCAAATAAATATACTATCATACCAGGATATTGATACTGATATCACAAAGATTCCTTCTGATGCCTTTTGTAGCCACATCCATCCCTCCTATCCCTGACCTTTGGCAACCAACTAATCTGTTTCTATAATATTTTATTCTGAGAATGTTATATAAATTGAAACACATGGTATGTGACCCAGTATGTGACCTTTTGGGACTGGCTTATTTTACTCTGCATAATTCCTTGGAGACCCAATCACTTTGTTGCATATATCAGTATTTATTTTATTGCTGCATAGTGTTCTATAGTGCGTAGATACCACAGCTGTTTAACCATTCACCTATTGAAGGACGCCTGGATGATTTCCACTTTTTGGCTATTACAAATAAAGATGCTATATATTTAAACATTTGTGTTTAAATTTTGATGTGAACCTAAGTTTTGTTTTCTCTGAGGTAAATGCCCAAGAGTGCAATTGCTCCATGTTTAGTTCTATTAGAAACTGTCAAACTAATTTGCAGAGCAGTTGTACCATTTTACATTCATACCAGAAATATATGAATAATCTATTTTTATTTTCAAGAATTTTTTAAAAATTGCTTTTTATAACTTTTTATAATTATATATTTGTATAATTGGGAAAATAATAATCCTAATCATTCTAAAGTCAGTTATCTATAAAACATGGTATATTCAAATAAGTTTCAAGTAATCTATCTCTGTTTCCATCTACCCCAGAAATAACAATATTTTTTAGTTGACTTTCCTTCCACCGTTTTCCTACTAGAAGCAGATAAGTACATGTTTATTTGCACGCTCCCTCCTTACTTAGGTAAAGTATATTACAGTTTTTGCCACATTTTCTTTTTTCTCTTAAAAATATATGTGGAAGATTACATCATACAAGTTTATAAAGATTGGCTCATTTCTTTCTATAGCTTCAAGTTGCTCCAATTTTTACGTGTATTATAGTTTATTTGCCCAGTCCTCTTTGAGTGGACATTTGAGTTGTTTACTATCTTTGTATGAAAAGCGGGGTTGTTCTGTAAAAGGGTAAATGTATAATGTAATATTTTGTCAGGTATCACCAAATTCCCCTCCAGCAGTAACTGTATAATTTTAATTCCCACTGCATGCCTATTTTCCCAAGCCTCACAATAACGTTTGCAGACTTGTATTTTTGCCTGTTTAACTAGGTGAGAAATAGTAGTCTTTGTGTTTATTATGAGATTTTTTTCTGTGATTTTGTTTCACTCTCTGTTAGTTGCTAGTCATTTGCCAGATAGTGCTGTTTTGATTTGTTTTGTTTGTTTTTAAAGGAAAGTTGCAACCAGGAATGAAAGTGGTGGGTAGGTAGGCAGGCAAGCAGGAAGAGAGGAGAAAGAGGCATTTAGTGGTTCACACTGGTTTTTCCTCCCAGACCCGGAACTTGAACTCAGGGGTATGTGGCCTGCATTCCTTTGGAGGTGACTGACCTAACTGCTACTCTACCAGAGCATGCCTGCAAGATAGTTTTGAGGGAGTAACTTACCTGCTGATGAATTCAATAAGAGTTGGTTAAAAATTGACCTTAAGAGAGTAGTGATAACTAAAATATAGTTATCAGTGATACTAGGATAATTACCTGTCCTATTAGATATTAAGGCATATGAATTACTGTGTTGTAGACATTTCAGTTTAGATCTTTTATTCTCCCATCTGAAAATAATATCTGTTATTTGTTGTATAGACTAATAAGTTTAAACTTAGTGAACTTTAGTGAACATGTTTGAGTGAAAAGGAATAAAATATGGATGATGTAGCTTATGAATGGAAATTGGAGATCAATGAAAAATACTGCTTGTTAAATATTTAGTGTTTGTTATTTCAAAAGTGGAAATAATTACAAGCAAATGATAATAATGCAAATAGATTCTAAATGTTTTATATATTTTAAGAAATTCAAGTTGTAATTTTAATTGTATTGCTAACTTTTCCCCTCAGACCTCTTGCTTTAAGTAGTCAGTTGGGGAAAAATGTTTAAGTTTCTTAAGTGAACTATTAAAGTGTAATAGAGTCACTTAACTGGCATCTATCTTTAAGTTAGATCAAATCTAAACTCTCAGGCAAGGGGTAATCATATGTATTTTATATTTTCAGTACGAACATTAGAGAAATTATAAATTTTATTACATTTAAAACATCTGCTTTATTCTAAATATATGAAAATTTGATAATCATGTTAATGTTTTAATGTAGGAGTTTGGATAAAGAGAGGGCAGTGCTACTCCAACGCCGGAAAAGGGAAAATATGTCAGGTGGGTGAAAAGGATCTATACTAAGTTATTATTAGCATGACTGAAAGAGTAAATAACTCCAATATTTTGTTTTAAAGACCTTACTGATTAATTTTGATTGTAATTAACAACCTCAGTATGAATTGTAAATATTTTTTTAGATTATGGTATAAGAATGTACTTATTTTCAGAAATAATGGAAACTAGAGAAAAGTAAAATAAAAATTTTAAGTCATCTGTATTTTCCTATATAGAGAAGTAAAATGTTTTCCTGAAAGGTGGTGATCTTTTATTTTATCATTAGAAATTGTATTTCTTCCATTTTTAACATAGGCCATAACTTTCATTTTGGCTTAAGCATGTGTTGATACCAATAAAATTGGTTTTGAATAATCAGTTTAGTTTACTAAACTGTTCCTATTTGGATATTTTGGTTGTACCCAGTATTTCTTTTTTTTTTATTATTACAAATGTTACCTTCACTGAAATCCCATTTGAAACAGTTTTTTGTACTTTTGTATTTCACATTTGGTGAAATGTGATTGATGGGTGAAAAGTTAAGTGAATCATTAATTTAAGCAAACATGGCACAATTTCCCTTCTTAGGAAACTGTATTTCTACTGGCTCTGTATTGCATGTGCCTCCAGTCACACCACCTGAGTGTATTGTCAGATGTTTGTTTCCTTTCCAGTTTAATGTATGAGAAATTACATTTGTGGCTAGCATTTAATTGTATCTTCTTATGAGTGAGATAGTGAAAAAGTTTCTTCAGAAAGATGGAGATTTAAAGTTTGTCATGTGGAGAGCTGTTGTTTTATATTGGTTGAAAAAGAATTATTGCATGTGTAATAATTTTTGTTTTGCCTTTGAAGATGGTGATACCAGTGCAACTGAGAGTGGTGATGAAGTTCCTGTGGAATTATATACCGCATTTCAGCATACTCCAACATCCATTACTTTAACAACTTCAAGGGTTTCCAAGGTTAATGATAAAAGGAGGAAGAAAAGTGGGGAAAAAGAACAAAATATTTCAAAATGTAAAAAAGTAAGTGTTTCCTTTATTTTAGATGAGTATGTAGAAGCTGAGTTTTACAGGAAAGGCAGGAGACTAATGGATTGTTACCTAGCTCTTTTACATGAAAGTTCTTTGCCTCTTTTTTCTTTCTTTTTTAAAGTATATCTTGCTCTCTTTCAACATACAATCTACATGCAAATTTGACAGTTAAATGTACTTTTACCTGTATTACTTGTTTTAGGTTTATGTTTATTAATCTCTTTAGTTATTAACACTTTTAGAGGATGGGGAAAACAGGAATTAAGTTTTGCATAACTATTTTAAGACCTCACAAATTAGTGAGGTCTCTAAATATTTACAGCTATATTTACCACAATGCTTATTACTATGTCTACTAAAGTTATATTATTAAAGTAATATTATTTTTCACTCCCTAAATTTGTATCATGACATTAACAAAATTATTACATTTTTAATCCCTTCCAATTTTTTATCAAATATTTTTACAGGGTTAGCATACTGAGCACATAGAAAATTAAGATTTTTCTTAGCATTATATAATATACATCTTGTCATGTTTTTACATTATCTGCATTCTACTTTTAGCCTTAGGAAAGTATTTTATTCACTGAAACATTCTCCTACTTCCTGGGTATCTTAGTTTTATTCCTAATCTTACTGATGCCTCAACTGAAAAAATATTAGATCCTGAAATAGAAATTAAATCTAGTTTGTAAAGAATTAACTCAATTCTGGCATGCCCTGCTAGAGCAGCAGTTGGGTCAGTAAGCTCTAAAGGGGCAAGCCACATACCCCTGGGTTCAAGTCCCAGGTTTGGAGGAAAACAACCAGTATTAATAACTAAATAAAAATGAAATGAAGATGCTTCCCTCTTTTCTCAGTCTGCCTGCCTGCCTGCCTGTCTGCCTACTCACCTTCATTCATGCCTGCACCTTTCCTTTAAAAATAAAATAACTCAATTCCATGTTATTTCAGGCCTTTCGTGAAGGATCCAGGAAGTCATCAAGAGTTAAGGTAAATACATTAAATTTAAGCCCTTATTATCAGCTGTCAGTTATTCAGGAACTTAGTGGTGGCTTGTCCAGAATATTTGCCTTGTATTCTCTGCATTGTGCATTATTCCACTGCTTATTATCTTTACCAGAAGTGCAACCACAGAGAATTAAGGAGTTAAATTAATTTACTGGCACTGTTAAAATATTAAAAGGAGATGGCATATAAGAAACTTTTTAATATTAAAATTTTAGGTAATCCAAATTTCAGTTATCGTTGCTTTTCATGTCTCCAGTACCACTTTCTATTAGTATAGTAGATATATGACTGCAAAGTCACATTGGGAATATTAAAATTTGGTCTTCTGCTTAAGTTGTGATGCTCGTCAGTCAACTTGGTTGTAATAAAATACTATAAAATCACCATATAAATATTAACTAGTCACTTGCACCTTGAATTAATTAGCCGACATCCTCAACTATATAGATGCCAAGATAGGTGAAAAACAATCAAGGCTCTCCTTAAAAAGACAGGTTTCTGTTGGATCACAAAGGTCAGCTATACAGTGTTACTGTAGCTTTCTAGAGTAGATAGTAAAGGATAATGGGTTCCTCATGTTGTCAGATATTAAACGAAGATGTGGGAAGTATATTATGGTTTATCTGTTGTTTAAAGCATAATTATTCCTTATTCCACCTTCCTAAAAAATATCATTAAACAGCTGTCCAATTGTTATTGCATAGGTTTATAATTCTCAGGAATATTAACATATTTATTAAACTTGGATTTTATAATTATTGTGTTAAATTTAGATTTATGAGATTTTTCTCTGATACAGAATAATGAGGTTTGAAAAAGTTTTTGGATTAAGCTGTGGGAACTATTGATACTTTAGTAGTCTTCCTTTCTGCCCAATTTATCTAATTACCTCAATTGTAGAAATAATTTAAAAAAGCATCTTTTATCAGACTGGAATATTTTCTTTAATAAAGCTAAAGAAACACTTAATAATATGTAGTGCCTCATATTTGTATAAAAATATATTTATCAAGTAATCATCATAAACTATGTAAGTACATAAAATATTAATTGGTAAAATAAACCTATCCCCCTCAAACAAGCAACTTACTATATCATTTTAATAAAGAAGATACTTTTTATAATAAAAATTACTTACATGAAAGATAGAGGGATGGTAAATTTTAGTGTTACTAAATTTATATATACACATGCAGAAAGAAGTGTAAAGTGTATACCTGTGCATGTTATGATATATAAGAATTTTTATAAAATCTGTGATTTTTAAATTTCAGTTATATCAGGTTATATGTATTATAGAAATAATTATATATATTACAGAAATAATCTGTTTTCATTGAGTTCTCACTATTGTAGAAGGAAACTGATGATACAGCATTTAAAACTGAATTGATGTCAAATCCATTATAAATTTGAATTATGTTAATGATAAAATAAATGTTCTTATCTGCATTAATGGAATTTCATCCAAATACTGAAATTAGAATTATGGAAGTCCAGGTTTTAAGAAACTTTTTAAATGTGTGCAATTGTGCCTTTCTTTAAGTTGCATGAGAAACTGGTTCCCTCTTTTGTTTATTAACGTATTGAGAGGTTGCTAACTTTTTACTTGGTATTTATAATTATCTTACAGGTTTTACTAGAGGTTATAGAGGAGGAGCAAGCATTAAGCTTAAGCTTAAAAGGTCCTTATCCTCATTTTGACCCATGAATTTTAGACTGAATCATTTGGGGTCATTTCATGTTATATTCTCATGTCAAATTTATCAAGTGGACAAATGATTATAGACTGGGAGGATTATACTAAATTAAGTTGTAAAACATGTTAAAATTATAGAATATCAGGAAATTTATACGTAATATGTCATATTGTTTACATAATCATTGCAAATTTATTCTAGTTAAATAAAACATTATAAAACAATTCTTGGTTTGTTGCTAGAGTATATATTGGTAGTCTCTAAAATTTAAAAATGTCATATGCTTTTTTTAACCATTAGCTAACAGTGACTCCATTGTTTGGGGCATTTGTCATTTTATTGATCTACTTCATTTGGCTACAATAGTGACAGTGAAGGCTGAATATCAGCATAACTTAGCTTCCTTCAGTTTTTGTCAGGTATGCAGCATAAAATTCAGTAAGCTGTTCATTTAGTTTTCTTTTCATTATGGCCAACTTAGCTTAATGTTTTTAGTTTGTATTCTTTTATATAAATTGTCAATGTTTTTAGTTTGTATTCTTTTATATAAATTGTCATTTAGTATATGTGCAAATAAATACTTTAAGTTCTAATTTAATGCTTAGTGTCCTTCGATTTTAGGGTTCAGCCCCAGAGATTGAGCCTTCATCAGATGGCTCAAATTTTGGATGGGAGACAAAAATCAAAGCATGGATGGATCGATATGAAGAGGCAAATAATAACCAATATAGTGAGGGTGTTCAGAGGGAGGCACAAAGAATAGCTCTGAGATTAGGCAATGGAAATGACAAAAAAGAGATAAATAAATCAGATTTGAATACCAACAATTTGCTTTTCAAACCTCCTGTAGAGGTAAATATTTTTTGCCAAAAAAAAAAAAAAAAACCAACCTTTTTTCTACTGTAATCTATAGACTGAAAGTAACCACATTTAACTGATGTCAACATTTCCATAATTTTAGAGCCATATACAAAAAAATAAGAAAATTCTGAAATCTGCAAAAGATTTACCTGCTGATGCACTGATCATTGAATACAGAGGGAAGTTTATGCTAAGAGAACAGTTTGAAGCAAATGGATATTTCTTTAAAAGGTATACTCTTATTTTTCCACATTAACTTTCTGCAGTTAAGTATTGAATTTTTGTCCTTTTTACCACGATAATGTGGTTATATGTATTTTGTTCTCCTAGGTGATTTTACTATTTAAAATTGTAGTGTGTTTGCACAGTAATGGTAACTTTTAAACTAATAAAAAATTCAAATATATTGCTCAGTCTCGTAACCACTTCTATTTTACTGATGATCCTAAAATAGTCTGCTTCGAAGAAAAACTGTGCCAGTATAGGTGGATATTAGTTAAAATCTCATTACCTGATATTATAAGGAACTTTTTCATCCAGTACTTTTCCTAATTTCTTGCAACTTGACTGATAGAGGATATCAGATGATAACCATTGCATATGTTTGTACTCCAGGGAGAGAACATTTCCAGTCTATACCCTGTAACTTTTAAAACTATTTGTTTATAACTTGAAATTTTATGATCTAATAAAAGCATCCAGTTGTAAAGGAAGCATTTTTTAATCTTTGTAATTTGAATTTCCACCCTTAATTAATTACCACTAATTAAGGTGAGGTTATAAGAAAGTTCATATTGCATTTCTTTCTTTGTAGACCATACCCTTTTGTTTTATTCTATTCTAAATTTCATGGGCTAGAAATGTGTGTTGATGCAAGGACTTTTGGGAATGAGGCTCGGTTCATCAGACGTTCATGTACACCCAATGCAGAGGTAAGCATATAAGAAGGCAGGCTCTGAGGGTATGTGGAATCTTGAGAATTCAGCACAAAAGTAGTCTGGTGACTTAGAATACTTTTTAAACTGTTGATGCATTTTATACTATCCAGCATCTTCCCATTATAAAAATTAAAGTGATATTTGCTTTGAGGTCTTAAAAAAGCATTTTGTACATTGAAGAAAATGTAATAGTTCTTGTAAGGAAATTGGCCCTGTTTAAAAGTCACATTTATTGGTCAAGTATATGCTATGATTAGATCAAGGTAGATGACAAAGCTGGAAATAGATTTGATACTATATTCAAAGTTTTATAGCATGTTTTAGTATGAAATGCAAAATACTCCTGGTTTTGTTCTTTTACATGTCAAAATAAACATTTTGAACTTTAGAGTTAAGACGTAGGTTTTGAAGGCAGACTTACTAGAGTTATGTCTTCTCTTTGACTTACTAGCTTTGTAACCTGATCTGTGCTTTAGTTTTATCTGTAAAAAGTTTTAGGAGAACTAAGGGAGTTAATATTTGTAAAATACCTAAAACAATGTCTGTCATAGAGAAGTATACTGTTAAATGTACCATTACTATACTTCATCAGTTTGAAGATGCATCACTCATAAGACTCCCAATTTCAGAGATGCTAAAAGGTGAAAGATTATACATTGCAAAATTGATGAAATATACTGTTTTCTTTTTAATGCCGTATGTTGGGCTATATAGCACTTGTACCAAGTAGCACTGATGTACTTCCTTCTCAGTTGAACAACTTATTGATTTAAAGTTGCAAGTCTTGTAATTAATGGCATGTTTTCCTTGTTGGATTTGTGTATTATTTTGTCTAGAATAGTTTTTAAAAGGATAAGATGCTTCCAAAGGTAGAACATTATAGAAATATGTAATTATTCTTTTCATTAATAGGTGAGGCATGAAATTGAAGATGGAACCATACATCTTTACATTTATTCCATACAAAGTATCCCAAAGGGAACTGAAATTACTATTGCCTTTGATTTTGACTATGGGAATTGGTAAGTTCAAGTCAATAAATTTACTATTGTTCAAAGTAGTTCCTTAATGTCCTCATAATTTGTCATTCCTTTTCTGTAAAGCTCTTTATATTTATCATGAGGTAACTTGAAAGTACTTGAAAGCAAGCATTTTGGTATTGGTTTCCATGATACCATTCTGCTTAGTTATTTTTCAAACTTTAATATTATAAGTGTTCAGAGTAGTTATAATTACTAATCTTAAGTCAGCCAGACAGCACTGACCTTGTTTGAGAATTTTTTCCTTCCTGAATTTTAGGAGGCACAATTTCAGTCATGTAGTTAATTTGGTTAACCGATATGAATGAATAATTTCATGTTTTGTTCCACTAAGAAAAGGAAATGTTCCCCAGTTTTCTTTGCAGCATTTAAATTTAAAGATCTTATTGAAAATCCTGCAAGGAGTACTAACTTCTGAATACTAGGGCAAAAAATTGTGAATATAGAAACTTCAATTTATATATTTGTCATTTGGATTCTCTCTTCCTAATCATCTGCTTATTTTTCTGTTGAGTAGTCATCTTACTAGCTTTGCAGGGGTGAAGGTATCTTTATATATTCTGTAGTCTTTTAGGTTGTAATCATTTCAGTTCATTTACTTCTAGCCTGCATTTTACTTTCACTCATTGTATGCCAGCTATCCTTTTTAGATGCAGAAGTTTTTAAATGTCCATTGTATTTTCTTTCAAATTCCTTTATATTCAGTGTGCATCTCTACTTGTCAGATTTATTTCATAACATTTCCTTTTTAATACTTCCTTCTCCCAGAAAGTGAAAATTTTATCATGATGGCTCTTTGCTTATTGCTTTGAGACTGTATTCCAAAATGGTTGAGTACAGATATCTCCTGCTTTTTCAAAGTTCACATTATACCCCTTTTTTTTATTTCCCAAAAGAAAGACCTACATTAATACCTGTTTTCACTATCCAAAAGAAATCCAAAGAGAATTTTTGCATTTATGACAAAACACAAAAAGCAAAATGTTCAGTGTTTTGTAATGAGACTTTATAGAGGCAGCCCTGAGTATCAAATGGCATCACCCAGCTCCTTCTATATAAACTTTTATATAGCTGTGTATTTGTCATCAATCATGATTTTAATATCTTACTGTAATTTTTTGCTTTATATGCTATTTAGTATGATTTGGTAGGCTATTTTTATTTTATTTTTTTTAAAGGAAAGTACAGGCAGGAATGAAGGCAAGCAGAGACAGGCAGGCAGGAAGAGTTGCTCATATTGGTTGTTCCCCAGTTGCCCTGGGTCTCAGACCTGGGTCTGTGGTATGAATGTGGACTACGTCCAGTGGCCTTATCTTCTGGGCCACCAAGGCGCCCTGGTAGGATATTTTTAGTGTCTTGGCATGCTTAATTTTTTTTTCCATGTAAATTAACAGTAATTGCTTGTTCACTTTATGCCATTGTGGCTTATAAAAGATTTCATAGGAATGCTCTACCTTCAGATCGTGGAGAAAATCTGTGTTTTTTCTTATTTTTAAAAATTATAACAACTTTGTTTTACAAATCAAAATAAACTCATTTTGTGTAAGTTCCCAATGCGTATTTCCCCGTTCCTTAGATATTTATCCACACACTCTGCCCTCCACCAAATCACCAAGTGGTCTTTACCATTGTCCAGTGGACTCTGCCACCACTTACTTTCCCTTTGCCCCCATGCCCGCCCCACTTCCCTAACCTCAGTTCTGTTGCATGTGCCCAAGGGTTGGTTTTGTCTATTCACATTCCACCTGAGTGAGACCATCTGGTATCTTCCTTCTTTGGACTTATTTCAGAATTTCATCTTTTCTAAGGGCTGTGTAGTATTCCACTGTATGCATGTGTATATATGTACATATATACATACACACACACACACACATATATATATATAGATATATAGATATATATATGTATGTATGTATGTATACACACACACACATTCCACATCTTCTTTATCCATTCATCTGATGCTGGACACTCAGCTAGTTTCCAGTTCTTAGCTATTGTGAATAGGATTGCAATAAACATGAAAAACATAACTTTTGTTGTTTCAGATCTCTGTGAGACAGTGTTTTTGTATCTTTCGGTTAAATACACAGTAGTGGGATGGCGCAAAATCATATGGGATTTCCATATTCAACTTTTAGAGGAATCTCCATACTGTTTTTCATAGGGGCTACACCAATTTGCATTCCCACCAACAGTGTAAAAGTGTACCCCTTTCTCCACATCCTCGCCAACATTTGTTTTTTCCAGACTTTTGGATAATAGCCAGCCTCTCCGGTGTAATTGTTTTGATTTGCATTTCCCTGATAGCCAGAGAGTAGGGGCATCTTTTCATGTGCCTAGTCACCATGTATCCTCTTCAGAAAAATCTCTCTCCAATTCCTCTTCCCATTTTTTGATTGAATTGCCTGTTTGGCTGATACTGAATTTTATATATTTTGGATATGAAGCCCTTGTCAGAAATATGGAACACAAATGTCTTCTCCCAGTTAGTAGGTTATCTTTTTGTTTTGGTGATATGTTTTCTTTTGCTGTGAGAGGCTCTTTAGTTTGATGTAGTCCCAGTTGTTTTTCTTTTTGCTTCCCTTGATACTGGAGTACAGTCCCCAAAGCCTCTCTAAGGCTGATGCCATGGAATGTCTTTCCTATGTTGTCTGGCAAGAATTTTATGATTTCCGGTTTTATGTCCAAGTGTCTAGTCTATTTTGAGTTAATTTTTGTGGCTCGTGTTGAGTGGCCTAGGTTCATTCTTTTGCATGTGGCTGTCCAGTTTTCCCAACAGCATGTAATAAGATTTTGAAATTGGTCTGGTTTTAACTCGTAGCTTGGTCACTTACTAGCTATAAACCTCAGACCAGCTTCTTCAGTGTCTTACCTAGTTACCTCATGTGTTAATGTGAGAATGGATCTTAACAGAAATGTTTTGAAGGTTCAGTACGTTAACACAGTTTGAAACAGTTCTTGGTACAGCAGCATAGTACTTAATAAAACATCTTTGCCATCATTATTTGCAGTTCCTTTATCCTAAAATCAAAGAGTACTACCCCATAGAATTAGGAAATTTGATTTGTATCTTCCTACCAGTGTTGAAAATAAATGAAGAGTATTAGAAACTTGGAAAACTAAATTGTTTTTTATTGCTAACAAACACTTGAAAGTGCTTAAAATATGCAGTGGGAAGTTTCTGTAACTCTAACTGATTTGGGTATTTAGCCTATATCCTAGAGATGAATACATCTTGGTATTAGATATAAAGACACGAGTGTTAAATACTAAAGAGATGAAGTGAAGACTGGATTAATATAGACTATGTGTATGAATGCCATCCTTAACTACTTATTAACTGCCTAACTTTGAACAAGATAATGGCCCTCTCTAAGCATTACTCTCATCTGTAAAATGGGAGTGATAATTATCACTACTGTGAAGAGGAGTGATGGTATAATTATTGTTCAACCTTCATTTGAAAGAGGGGCAAAATGGAGTATAACAAATTTTTTCATGGTAGTTTTTAAAGACTGGTTGTTGAAATCATTCCATAAAGTATAAGAGAAACTAGTTAAGATTTGGTATTTATCATAGGTAGCATTATTTAGGTCAAGTTTAAGGTGTTTTATCATATTCTTTATATAGACACTGTGGGACCACTGAAGTAAATAGTTTTTGCCTTAATGTAAGTAAGACACAGTATCATTTTACTTAAAAATAAGACTTTTATTTTTCATTGAAGTATTACTATTTTTATGATTGAAGGTCCCCTCGTGGTTAGAAATCAGCTTCTAATTATTACACTGTTTTAATGAGAAAATAAAATTTCTTTTATGATAGCTACTAGGAATGCAAATTAGTGAAAAGGATTGCTTATAATTAGTAGTAGCAGTTTTACAGAGTTGCATCTTAAGATGGATTAGAAAATTTTACAGTGTGTATCTTAAATGTTTAACTGGTTATATTTACAGTAAGTACAAGGTGGATTGCGCTTGCCTCAAAGAAAATCCAGACTGCCCTGTTTTAAAACGTAGTTCTGAATCCACGGAAAACATCAATAGTGGTTATGAGACCAGAAGGAAAAAAGGAAAAAAAGAGAAGGATATTTCAAAAGAAAAAGATACACAGAATCAGAATATTACTTTGGATTGTGAAGGAACAACTAATAAAATGAAGAGCCCAGAAACTAAACAGAGAAAGCTTTCTCCACTGAGACTATCAGTATCAAATAATCAGGTACTGAACTATATTCTTGCTGACAAAAGTTAACAAAGAAAAATGTCTTATTTTAACCTTTTTATTTAAAATGGTTTAAAATTTTTAAGTTCATTTTATTGTTTAATGAGGTACTTATAAAATACAGGGTCTGCTAGAATTTATATAATATTTGTTAAACTATTAAATAGCTTGGCTAGCAAATCTTTGTGGAACTGAATACAAGATCTAAGACTGGATAAGTTTAAAAAGTCATCCAGATGGCACTGTCCTTATGTTCACAATAAATGTTTTTATTTGGCCATGCCCTTGTGGTTCAGGCAGCTTTAGATGGCTGGCGTATGGAGCATATGAGGTCCAAGAACCCAGGTTCTCGACCCTGCAGGTGAAGGAAGTAAGGGGGAGGATGGGACCAAAATAAGCAACTAAGTAAAAAATGCTTATCCCCCGTTCCTTCCCTGTTTAAAAAATAAAATTCTTTATGAAGTCTTAAACCATAGTTTCCTTTTCTTTAATATTTGAGACACAGTTAAATAGTCTACAAGGGTGATGAGTTTTTTGAGACAAAAGTCTCAAGAATTTGGCTTGTACTTTGCCCGCCCATCACACCCTCCCCCCCCCCCAGGAAATAGTTTGATATCTGCCCTCTATAAACAAATGGGAGTTAAGAAGTCCCATTTAAATGTAAAATTTAAGGGTTTATTCATCTCCAGTACCTGTTTTTCTAGTTTCAAATTGAATATTTATCAAGCCATTGTTTGTAGCCACTGCATTTTGTGAAATAATTTTTTGGGGGGAAAATGTAAACATACCCTATTTGACCTATGGACTCTAGTGAGAAGAACTCTGAAAAGCAAAATTATTTGACTGCCTGATGTTTAAGTTTCTTGAATTAGAAAACCAGTTTCAATTTTTTTCTTTTTTTTTTTACCCCCACCTTCAGCCCCAGTCTAGAACCCAGGTCCACAGCTTTCATAGTCTATGCCTTCACAACCTGAGAGGGAGGCTTAAATTTCTTAAATGGATTTAAGTAGACTTGTAATTTTTATGTTTAGTTATGATTGAAAGACATTTTAATGTCTGTAGTTGGTAAATGTAGTAGTTTCTATAAGCAGTCATTTCTGTCTTTCAGGAACCAGATTTTATTGATGATATAGAGGAAAAAACTCCCATTAGCAATGAAGTAGAAATGGAATCAGAGGAGCAGATTGCAGAAAGGAAAAAGAAGATGGTAAGTTGGGAACCAGTAACTGCTTCATGCTGTCACTTGAGCTTGGTGACTGTTGTTCTTCCCGTAGATTGACTGCTGCCTGTCGGAGGGCTTCTATACCCATTCTGTGTGAAGTCAGCCCAAGTACAATGTGCTACTGAGCATTTCTGTTTGGCTCTGTCATTACCATTCAACTTTAATGTCCACTAACCTTTTATATTTTTTTACTATGCATTCATTAGACATAGAATGTATGACATTTCATGATTTAACTTTTTGAAGTTGAGAACTGTGAATAAATTTTAATGCCAAAATTACTGTTCAACATGTCATTAAATGTATCCTTGCTCTTCATAATGTAAAGCGAAAATGGAATTTTAAAGTTTCTAATAGCTCCCAAATAAATGGCTATAAATAAAAAATAAAACCCCACTGTTTGGTAGCTACTATTTCTGTATCATACTGCTTCCATAAAATAAGTTTAGAACTTATATTTCTAACACTGTTTGCAAATATCTTGTCTGTATGAAAACCAGGACAAGATAGTCTTATAAATCAGTCATACCTTAGCTATGATACAATGTTTAGGACATTTAAGAAAGTATTGGTATATTTTGCCTTAAGATTTGAAAATGACTTTATAAACCAACAAATGATCATAGTATAATTTTTCCCTGTCCCACTATATTATGTGCCCTTATTTCCTGTTGTCTTCATGCTGTGTTCCATGTAATCTTAGGTCTCAGATACTTAGGGGTACGATCTTTGGAATTTGGTCATTGTAAACTCACTCAATTTTGTCTTTTTTTATTGCCTCGATCATCATCCTTTTACACTGATTCATTGTTGATGTATAAAATTAAGAATGCAATGCAGAACTGTCTCATAGCCTTAGGATTTCAGAAACACTAATCTGATGGGACAGGGTAGTGTTGAGAGGAGAAAAGTAAAAACAAATACATATAGAGGAAAATATTGGAGGAGTTGGTTATAAAGAAAAAATGAGTCCCTCTACCTAAAGAAATTATCTTGAACCTTTTTCAAGATTTAGTTATATCTAAATTACTTCTACCTACCCAAATTACCTGGGACTTTGACTGTATTTTCAGTATTGGCCTGTTTATTCCACAATTGCCACAGCTTTGTACTTGTACTAATTCAGGAACTTTTAAAAAATCAACTTGAGTATCATTAGTTTCTATGTAAGGCATGTGTCTTGCTAGAAGGAACCTATGTGTAAGAGTTATAACGAATGCTTTCAAAAAATATGAAAATAACAAAAATACTGGAGGCTTATTTTATGCTTAATAAATAACTTTACTCAGTGCATTCTGTTTCAATAGGGCTAATTTTCAGATCCCAAAAATAACTTTTTGCTGATTTTTTAACATGGTGAAACTTTGACTAGACTAACGGTATTTTGACACTGCTTCTGCCTGTATATTATATTCAGATGGGTGAATGCTTTTTAAATATCAATTTTAGCATATTGATTGTAATATCTGCCACTGAGGTGGCTGTGCAGTTGGTTTTTTAATCATAGAAATAAAGTGTGGAAAACTCAAAAACTGTAAACGTTTATAATTTGTCTGGTATTTTGAAGAGCATAAAATGAGTATTTAAAAATCTTTGGCTCCTTGACCTATAGCCTTGAAAGTCATTGCATTATTTCTAACTGGTACATTTCCTTTGCTATTTTAATTATAGAATTTTAAGTTATACTGAAATAGCAGAATGCTAAAGTGTGCATCCTAGAATCTTACACAGTTGGTATGTGTTTTCCTTCTGCAAAGTATTACCATTTATTTGTAAAGGCCAAAAATATTTGGTTTGAAAGTTTAAATACTAATCAGCCTTTTTAACATTGATTAGGTTAACATCAGCAAGTGGAAAGATGACAGAACAGAC
This sequence comes from Solenodon paradoxus, assembly GCA_004363575.1. NCBI lineage: Eukaryota > Metazoa > Chordata > Mammalia > Eulipotyphla > Solenodontidae > Solenodon > Solenodon paradoxus. The sequence continues at coordinate 125,289 of RJWH01001913.1, forward strand.
ATTAGATCATTATGGTCATAATAGAAGATACTAGCTATCATGTACAGTCGTCCCTCGCTATATCGTGGGTCACTTATCGCGGCTTCACTGTATCGCGCGTTTTTTAAAAAAATACATCTAATTCTGTATCGCGGAATTTTCGCTGTGTCGCGGGATTTTGCGGTGTAAGTACACCTCACTAGTGAGCAACCGCATAGGATTTTGCTACTAAAATCATGTAGGTTTAAGAGTGTAGAAAGTGTTTATAGGAGAGTAGGAAAGGCTTATAAAGCCTCAAAATATATAAATAAAAAATGAATAATGCCACTACTTCCTGGATTTTCACCTATCGCGGGGGTTTCTGGAACGTAACTCCCGCGGTGAGGGGTTACTGTATGTAAGACTAGGCTATGAAGAGTTAGTCATGCCCTCTTCCTGATAAAACAATGAAATATACAAATTCAAATATATTTCCACCTATTTTGTAGTGTAATTGCAACTGTATGAAATTTTGTTTTTAACCTACACAATGGCAATTTCATACACCACCTAACTAAATCTCAGAAAATTACATTTGTGTATTCATGTATTTGGTTACTGGTTCTTTTGGTGAGGAGTGAAAATGGAAGATAATGGCTCCGAATTCAGAGGCATTTACAAAACAACTACAATACAGCAAGAAGTGTGGTAAAAGAGAAAGGAGGTTCAGAGACCATGTCACAAAGAAGGTATATTTATGGTGATATATGAGTAGGATTTGGACAAGTACAAATTTCTGTAGGCTAAATTACATGGATGATATTTCCCAATGGAATTAGAGGTAGCTACACATGTGGCAAATCATGTTTGGCTGGGATTATTACTAAGGCTTTTTTTTTGGCAGGTGGGGGGTGTGTATAAGGGAGTTAAGGTTGATTAGGTGTAGATCACAAGAAAGAAGGAATATTTAAAACACTGTGGCCAAAATAGAAAGCAATACTTTTTATTAACTTCCTTTTCCCTCCATTATATTGTCCTTCTTTTCCTCCTTTGGAAGTCATTACTTGCTTACACATGTACACTTGTGGCTGAATGGTTATCGGTATTTCCTGTTTAGGTAATAAGAGATACTACTTTGGCAGTCAGTAACAACTGACTTGGGAGAATCATATAACCAACTCAGTTAATGTAGAGCAGTTAAAGTAGGTTTAGACTCACCTGATTCCAAAACCAAGGCACAATCAAGTGCACTCCCGATTGATGTGAGATGAGGTAGCCTTGTTATTAAGTAGAGAGCATACAAAAGGCGTTAGACATTGGGAAGCTCACCTATTGTTGAACAAGTGACAATTACCATATCAAAGGCAGCTTGATTCCAGCCACCATTTATAATAGCATGAAAATAACTTCCTTTATATTTTCAAAATTATCTTCCACAATCTTATGGAAGGATTGTGCCTTGGGAACATAGTGTTGATAATATTTGATGGACTATTACAGGATTATTTAAACTAATCCATGGAGAGTGGTTCAGGTGGTCTTCACATTTAGGGTAAAAATTTGAAAACCAACAAAAGGTATTAAAAAGGATAGTTGCCAATGTACAAGATTTTTAAACCAGCCTAGAAGCTAGGATAATCTAGAATGAATTGCATGTCAGTAGGATATAAACTGCTTAAGGGCAAAATTTTGTAGTTGTATTCATTATCATAGCCCCAGTTCCTAAGGGAACAATACCTGATTTTTAATAAAAATAGTCAAAAAATAAACCTACTAAATTTAAAATGTTCATGGCAGCCATTTGAGGAAAGCTATGGATAGGCCGTGGAATGTGAACTAAATTAATCTCCCTATATCACTCTGGAGGCCTTGCCAGAATGCAAGCAGGATCCCCCAATTTTCTCAGCTCTCATATTTCCTATGAAGAGGACTCTGGCCAGTTGAGTTTAGAGAACATTATATTATATCCCAAACTTAAGAACATCTGTATTTCTTAAACTTGTATACGTTTGAAAATTTGTTATTGTGATGTTATTTCAGGTTGTTTTTTGTTTTGTTTTTTAATGAAAACAGGAAGAGGAAAGAAGCATTTTTGTTGTTCATTTTAGTCGTCAGTACCATCCAGCCTCCCTGCCTTGCTTGGCCTGTATGTGGCTTAACACTTGATCCACCAGAGGGCGCCATCTCACAGATTTTTTTTTTTTTTTTTTTTTTTTTTTTTTTTTTTTTTTTTTTTTATTCACTAGAACATAGGAGAACTAGTCCTGTACAGAAGCCATGCTGTCACTAATGGCTCTAAAAGTGACTTGATTTTACTTTAGAAGATGCAAAATAATTTTAATAACATATAATTAAGGAGGGTAAATCTGTTGCCAGACAATTCTATTTTCACTTTCCTGATTTTGATGCAAATAATTTTAATTCTCTAAGGCTGTTTTCTCTGAGTTTAGGAATTCTATATCTAAAAATAAGCAATTAATACATTGTGGAAATGAAGAGCAAGTGGGATCCTATTTATTTTTAGAGTTATTCTGATTAAACAATATTGAGGATATTGGCCTTAAGTTGCCTTGTAATGAACACAAGTTTCCCCAAATCTTACTTAAATGCTTACAGTTACATGACATAAAATAAAAGCCTGCTTCACCTGTACGTACCATTCTTATTTAACAAGCCATACTTTCTACTTTGGAGTGATTTTGTTGGTAAATAATCATTTTTTAAAAAGATTAATTGCTATTTATAAAGATAAGTGTTTTAAGTAAGGAATTTCCTCTATTTCAAGGCTGACATTTCCTTTTTGTTGTTGTTGTATTTTTGAGAGGAAGGAAGAGGAGAAAGCAGCACTAAGGAAAGGAAAGGAAAGGAAGCACTTTTAATTTTTGACTGTCCCCCCGCCCTTGCGAACCTAGATCCTTAACATGGGGCTACACTCCAGCTTTTGCCTTAGTGCCAGAGCCACCAGTGTGTGCCTTCTCTTACTTTAAAACAAAGTTTTTTTGTTCTTTTCAGAGCCACTTCTTACCTGGTAGTGAGGTAAAAATTTAAATGAGTCCCTAGATGTCTTCTGTGTACTTAATTTTTATATCCTACTAACTACAACTAACCACATCCTGGTAAAGTTGCTTCGGGCAGCCACAGTTCATAAACTTTTATTCTTATTCAGCTTCAGATTACCAAGTACTTTTCTCTATTTAGGATGAATTTAAATAATTTACTGAGTTACGTTTATTTTCTCATTTGCAAAACTGAATAAAAGACCAGGAAACTTGGATAATTATGGCTCTGCCTTTGAGTCAGTCACTTAATACACATGGGGTTTGATTTCTTTAGCAGGATTTTTTTTAGAAATTCTTACCAGCTCAAAAATCATCTTTTAAAACAAGGTTTTGCTACGACTATCAAATAGTTGTATTGTTTGTAAGAAGTTCAACTTCTAATTGAATGAATCTGGTCTTTATACCAAATAATTTTCACTTTGACTCCGCCATTCAAAATAAGTGACTACTGGACTATGTCAAACAAACTTCCTTTGGCATAAATTCATAGCTCTTAGAAAATCCTAGATAATCATGCTACAGAAGATATCTCCGTAAAATAAAAACACTAGCTTATGGGCAATTCTTTTTCATACATAAATGTATTACTGTTAAATGTTTCTTCTGGAAAAGTGTTACTTTTGCAGATTTATTTTAAATTTTTTAAAGAGATAACCAGTTATCTCCTGTTCCCTCCCCAAGTTAACCTGTTGTGAAAAATTGCCTTTTTTAGTTATCAGACATATTTTAGAATTTCAGTAAAGATCTATTATACACAGTTTTTAAGTCATGAAGGGGTAAAAGTGTTCTGAAAAGACATGAAATTATATAAGGAAAGAAATCAGCTTTAAAACTTTGGGTTCTAGTAAAAAAGACTATTGCTTATGCTACTGATTATGCATCCTAGATCGAAACACTAAAAAGCAGATACATATCCATGGACAAGTATCTTACCTCTTTGTACCTCAGTTTCCGTACCTGTAAAATATTGACGATGACAACTCATTTTGTGAGAGTGACATGTTTGCAGCTGGCAAGTGGTTGCCACTAATTAGAAACTTATAAGTATTCTCAGAGCTTTGTAGATACACTTTGTGAGCGTAACAAAGAAAAAATGTAGGAAGGGTAAGAAGTCATTCCAGAGTATAGATGTGTTGATGCTTGAATTTCTGATTTCAATCTCTGCTAATTACTGGAACTTAAAGCTCCAACAATGAGAAAATCCTGCAGCCAAACCTTGAGTTTCTGATCTTTTTATCTTCCCCACAGTGAGGACAATAAAGACAAACTGGACCTGAGCCCCAGGACCTGGGGTTCTTTTCATTTGGAGAACTAGACAGCGGATGAATGTGCTTCCTGTTTTGGGTTTAAAGATGAAGCATTTGCCAGGCCCATTGGTCAAGGCTCTGGGTCTTGCTTTTAATGCTCTCTCTCGAAAGAGAACTGGTTTTTCAGAAGAACTCTTGATGTTCCTCAGTCCCTGCCTTGAACTGTTATAGCAAGACAGGAAGAGCAGAAAAGGTAGAGGAGTGCCTATAAGGATTATACTGAAGGGCACGGGAGCTAAAGTGGAAATCATTAACATTTAAGAATGCCTAATATTTTCCAAGTACTGTAAGAAAATAGATATTTTCTATTTGAACTCTTAACATTCAGTGGAATATATATGTATTATCCACCTATATTTTATTTTATACGAGTCTCAAAAAGGCTAACTAGAGTTAAGTTGCTTGGAGTCAGATACTATAAATGACTAGGACAGTCACAACTGGAAACTAGGACTTCACCCCAAAACACCCTGCTACCTACGACATGTCAAAAATATATTCACTCCTTAAGTTTACATGAATTTAACCCTCTCACTGTCATTCCCTTAGGAACTTTGATTTAAGAAAAAACTTTCATCAGTTTGGTAAAGCCAAGGTAGTTTTTCAAGGCTTGAATGTTTTTGTTTAACCCTTATCATTGACAGTCAGACAAATGTTCTATTCATGAAATGTATTTGTAATGATAGGGCTTACTGAGATATTTGGAAAGATCTTGAATATAAAGATTTTTGCTCTATATCAACCATTAGTGTTTTGCTAACAATATCACAAATTATTTTTGTAATTTTCTGTGAACTTATACTTTTAAGTTTTACTTCAGAGCAATGACCATCATGTCACTAAAAATTTTAATTTCATAGACAAGAGAAGAAAGGAAAATGGAAGCAATTCTGCAAGCTTTTGCCAGACTTGAAAAGAGAGAGAAAAGAAGAGAACAAGCTTTGGAAAGAATCAGCACAGCCAAAACTGAAGTTAAAACCGAATGTAAAGATGCACAGATGGCCACTGATGCTGAAATTATTCAGGTATTATTTTTAAGGTCTACTTCTATTTTCACACTTTCCAGTAAGATTTCCACACAATTAATATAGTTATAATTTTTTAATGTCTGATAATGAGCTTTTCAGCATTTTTCAAATTCTATGAGAATTTAGACTTGCAATCTTAGATTCTACTTTGTTTCTGAGTAAGAAAAAATTTATATCAGTTCTTTCAGAATTCATAAAGAAATCTGGGAATGTTGGCTTCTGAAGTAGACTAATGTTATTATATAATTAAACTTTCACTTACATATAAACATATAAAAAGGTCCATTCTATTGTATTTTGAATTAGGAACAAGCAAAAGAAGAAATGGCTAGCAAGCCAACCCCTGCCAAAGTGAATAGAACAAAACAGAGAAAAAGTTTTTCTCGGAGTAGAACTCACATTGGACAGCAGCGCCGGAGACACAGAACTGTCAGCATGTGTTCAGATATCCAACCGTCTTCTCCTGATATAGAAGTTACTTCACATCAAAATGATATTGAAAATACTGTACTTGCAATAGAACCAGAAACCGAAACTGCACTTGCAGAAATAATTACTGAAACTGAAGTTCCAGCACTTAATAAATGCCCTACAAAGTACCCCAAAACAAAGAAGGTATGATTTTAATGACTGTTAAAAACTGTTCCTACTGAGTGTCTTATGTTAATGTTATTAACAGTTCAGTTTATTCTCCTAAGGAACAGAGTAAGAGGCATAATGTCTTTTCTTAAATGCAGTTTTAAAACTAATCATCAGGATTGCGAAACTATGAAATCATTATTGTGAAGACAATTAGAACATCAAGGTTTTCCTTTTGCTTGTGCAATTCATGCTTTAATTTTGCCCCTTCTATTAAATTTACACTTCTTAGAAACAATTCATCTTACATGTTGTCCTTCATTTTTTCCTTTCTTTATTTTTATAAATTCCACTATAGTTTATAAATGTGAAGAGAAAGTGTTGATTTCCATAGCATGTACAAAGAACATAAAGATTTGTTAGAACAGTTCTAGATCTGTTGGTTAATAAACATCTGAAAAAATACACAGATTTAATGAAGCAATGATGGGAAATTGATATTCAGAGTAAACTACAAGAGCTCTTATAGTTCAGAAATGAGAGAGTATCTTTATGAAGAGTTTGCTTTTCTACCACTGAGTAAAATACAGCAGATTGGAGCAGATACTACAGCGGTCATCTTTAGGGAGGAGAGAAAATCATGAGTATTTTCTTCCAGTACATTTAACAAAATACATTTGCAACTTAATGTCTTTGTCTTTCCAAATTCAGTACTGTTTATAGGAGACATACATTACTAATTTCTAGACTGACTCCAGTAGTATACTTTCACGTGGAGTCAGAAGGTGGGTTAGAGATAAAGTCTAAACACAATTCTAATTTGAAGTCTGTACTCGCTTTACTGCACCACAGATCTTTAACAAGCAAGCTAGTACTTGAATTTAGTAAGTTAGTTATTTTGCCAGGAAAGACAAAACTAATTCCAAGTTTTCTTTATAATTTGGATTAGTGAAGAGAAAGACTTGGCATACCCTGTTGGAGTAGTGTTTAAGTCTGCTGCCTCCAGCTAGCACAGACCACAAACATCCCAAAGAACCAGCTTCATGTCCTGGGGGCCGGGAGAACGACCAAGATGAACATCTAAATATAAATTTCTTCTCTTCCTGCTTGCCTGCTTACTTGCCTTCATTCCCTAAAAAAAAAAAACCCAGCGACTCATGTTTAATAGAGAAGCTACTTTCTTGAGAATACAAACAAGACAATCTATATGCCTTATTGTGACTAAACTGTTGTGTTGCTATAAATTTATCTATTTGAAAGGAAAGCTGTTGGCAGGAATGAAGGCAAGCAGGGAAAGGAAGCACTTTTATTATAATTTATTCATCTTGGTCATTACCACCCCAACCCTGCTAGCCCCAGCCCCAGGACAGGGCACACCTATAAAGTGCAATTCCCTTAAGATGCATGTTCCTAGATCCTATCAGATTCTCTGTAAGTCTCTTTTGCTACATGTTTTGCTTGTATTATTTTAAACAGCATACTGTTTTGACATCAAAATACCGAATTACCATATTTCTTAACAAAGGACTCCTGTGGTTTAACATAGCACTTATTCTGTGCCAGATACTATTTGAAGAGTTTTGTTATTTAACTTTTTATCTTCGTACCTACCCTATTTGTTCAGCTAGCCTCTGTTATGACAATTCTTTTTACAGGTTAGAATTAAGATACAGTTATATAACTTTGTCAGGGTCGTGGTGTAAGTGGGAAACCCAGCATTCACACCTGGGCAGTTTGCTGCATACTGTCTTTTATCATTACGTTCCCTGGCTTGTCCTAGAAAGGTAGTTCTGGAGTGCCCTGGAGGGAATGGCTAAGGTCAGTCACCTCCGAAGGAGCACAAGCCACGTAACCCTGGGTTTGAGTCCAGGGTTCGTGGGTTGGGGTAAGGGCGGGGGAAATCAAGTGTGAATAAAAACAAAATAAAGATGCTTTTTCCTACTCTATATTCCTGCTTGCCTGCCTACTTGCCTTCCCGCTTGCACCCTTCCTTTAAAAAAACAGTAGTTCTACATACATGGGAAGAAAGAGAAAGAATAGGTGCCAAACTGTTGATAGTAATGATCTCTGGATATAAGATGTGGGTAGATTATTTTTTAATGTATTTCTGAATGTGTGTATGTGTGAGAATGTATGTGCACATACATAATACTTCTCTACATTTCTTACAAATTAACTCATAATAAAAGAATATTTGATAAAAAAACATGAATAGTAAGAAAATGCTTGTGCTGACAAATGAAATACTTTTTTCCATTAAATTGAACTTTACTTAATTTTTTTAAAGGTGAGTAACATACTTTAAATTCAGGTATAATCATATAGTCAGTAGAGAATGGATTATGTACTTTATAGATCAAAAATCAGATAATGTAAATTTTCAAAGCCTAGTAACGTAGGAGATTTCAAACCCCTCAATAGCGATTGTCAGTGAAGACAGCTTTAAAAAAAAAACAAAAACAAAAAACAAACCATGTGCTGATGTGCTGCTTTCACATCTGGAGGGTCTGTGGACAGCAAAGATAGAAAAGCACTGCCTACAGTCAGATGTTTCTAAAACTGAAGATTCTATACCTATTAATAGGAAGTGCAACAAACCTGAAGTTATTGTTTGTTTATAAGATGGTATATCTGGATGTTACTATTCGAGATTTAACTTTCACTTGAAAAACATGTTATCATGTAGTGTATTTCTACAAAGTATCACGTACAAAGTTTGAAGAATGAGAGCAGATAATCACAGAAATGGGTAATGACTTATGTTGACATTTTGGCAGCATTTACAAATCACATTAACATGATTCTAGGTAATCTATCCACTTCAAATAAGGTATTAGAAGAATCCGTAATTATATACAGTGATCCAAATCTTTCTTTTCTCTAGCACTTGGTCAATGAATGGTTAAGTGAGAAGAATGAAAAATCAGGAAAACCTTCAGAAAGCCTTTCACAAAGGCCTCTGCGAATAACTACAGATCCTGAAGTGTTAGCTACACAGCTGAATTCTTTACCAGGTCTCACTTACAGTCCCCACGTGTACTCTACTCCTAAACATTACATTAGATTTACTTCACCATTCCTCTCGGAAAAAAGGAGAAGAAAAGAACCTATGGAAAACACTTCTGGCTCATGCAAAAAGGTAAATTCTTTTCTCCAAATGTGAAAAATCTAAGCTGAGCTAAATGCTAATCTCATTCCTGTTTATGAAGTGCTTTTGTAATTAGTTCTATACTTGTAGGTGATATAAACATCTACAATCAAATTTGTTCTTTTATGTATTTCAGCGATGGTTAAAACAAGCTCTAGAAGAAGAAAACTCAGCAATTTTATATAGATTTAATTCAGCCTGTCAAGAAAGAGCTAGAAGTCCTACAGTCAATGGTGAAAATAAAAGTCCACTACTATTAAATGATAGCTGTTCCCTTCCAGGTAGAATTTCTTTTCGGTTAAAAAAAAAAATTTGCTTTTAGTATTGTTCTAGTGTGAAGAATTTGACAGGATGTATATGGCTTTATAGTAAGCACAGGTACTTTACAATGGCACGTTATTTTATAGATAGGCCCCCAATTTAAACTGGTTCAATTTAGGATTTTTGAACCTTGCCCATGGTGGAAAACCAATGTGCATACAGTAGAAACCACAATTTGAGCTTGATCTTTTCCCAGACTAGTGATAAAGGTGTGTGCAATCTTGTGATGCTGGGCAGAGGCAGCAAGCCCCAGCCTCGTTAGCCACATGACCAGAAGGGTAAAACTGCTTCTGTACAGAGTACCGTGCCGGGGCTAGAGATGGCCCTGGTGCTGCTTAACATGGTTTCACTTAACGATATTTTCAACTTAACCTGGCTTTCATCTGGACATAATCCCACAATAAATATATTTTTATTTTATACAGACCAAGATCTGTATTTTTTTTTCTGTCCTCTAATCTTTTGAAGACAGACACTCAAACCTTAATTTTCAGTTCAGTGTATTTTGAAGTTGCGGTTGAAATTTTGTCCTAGTTTTTGCTTTTGGACTGGCTTATTCCTCAGACAAATTCAAAAGTAATCAGTTATATTTAGCATCTGTACGTTGATAATCCTTGTTAATTATTTTGGGAGTAGGGAAACATTGCTTCAGGTTAGTTTGGGGGTGAAAGTCATGATAATTCCAATTGTTGATGTTTCAGTCTCTCCAAAAAATATCTTATAGACTTTAGCAAATATACCAGCAGTCTAATTACAAATTATTTCACCAACAGATTTAACTACACCACTGAAAAAACGAAGACTCTATCAGCTGCTAGATTCTGCTCACTCGGAAACCTCCACACCTGCCCCTTCACCTTATACTACACCAACACACACGGGTGTCGCGACTCCGACAGACCCGTCGTTTGCCACTCCTCCACGGATAAAGTCTGATGACGAAGCTTGGAGAAATGGTTATAAACCCATTTATTCACCAGTCACCCCAGTAACCCCTGGTACACCAGGAAATACCATGCACTTTGAGGTGAGAAATTTAAGTGGGGGGGTAGTTTTATCACTTGGGAACAGGGTTTCTTCAATAGCTTTCCTCCTCCCCTTTAACAACTACTGTACTGAGAACAAAAACTGTTTTTAAGAAACACAAAGAAAATTTGGAACATGCATTTATGTCAATTAAAATTTTCCTATTTTTATGAAAATGAGCATAACTTTCAACTTAGTGATATTTACATGTATGTATAGCAAAATGACCTTCAAGCAAATGTCAGAAATAGAGTGAAACAGAAAACAAAGTTTAAAATAAAAGCCTATGTAGTTGTTTCTCATGTTTTCGTTTCCATACATAGCATGACTTAATTTTAATTTCCACTTCTAATTTTTTTATAGAATATTTCTTCCCCAGAAAGTTCTCCAGAAATTAAGCGACGCACTTATAGCCAAGAGGTAAGGAGTTCTTTAGAAAGGTTATTTAAATTAGTGACCTTTCCCTAGCATCATCATTTTGCTTAAAATACTTTAAATTACTGGTAGATTTTAAAAGTCTCAAGATGTGGTTATTTGTGTAATTTTTTAAAAATTCTTTAAACAGGGATATGACAGATCTTCAACCATGTTAACACTGGGGCCTTTTAGAAATTCTAATTTAACTGAACTGGGTCTACAAGAAATAAAGACTATTGGCTATACCAGCCCTAGGAGTAGGACTGAAGTCAGCAGGCCACAGTGCCCTGGAGAAAAGGAATCTGTGTCAGACCTTCCACTGGGACTCGATGCAGTCGAGCAAACAGCGTTACATAAAACCATGGAAGCACCTACACATGACAGAACTGATTCTAACAGCCAACTGGAATCTGCTCACTCTGGAAGAGGCACAATATATTCATCCTGGGTGAAGAGTCCTGACAGAACAGGAGTTAACTTCTCAGTAAACTCAAACTTGAGGGACCTGACACCCTCACATCAATTGGAGGTTGGAGGCGGCTTCCGAATAAGTGAGTCAAAGTGCCTGATGCAAGATGATACTAGAGGCATGTTTATGGAAACACCTGTGTTTTGTACTGCAGAAGATGGGCTTGTATCTGGTTTCGGACGGACTGTTAATGACAATTTGATGGACGGAAGTTGCACACCCCAGAATCCACCACAAAAGAAAAAGGTTACAAATTTAACCATTTATAGTCCTTCTAATAGTGTTTTTCCATACCATTTGAGAGTAACTAATATTCTAGTATCTATCATGTAAGGCATTCTTACTTTAGTTGTTTGTTGGTTGTTTTTTTTCTATTTTCAAATGTTTTGTAAATGCTTAAAGTGTTTACAGAAAAATAAAAAAAATTCTAGTGATATGAAAAATTCTTATAAGGAATAGTTTGAGACAATGAAACCTCAGGATAATTTATTCCACCAAAAATTAACTTTCAAAAATGATAACTTCCTAAACCAAATATTTGAATATTTGTGTTATCACCCTTATTTTAAATAGAAGAGGCAGCAGACTTGTATGGAATCAATACCTTTCCTCACCCATAGTATCTGTAATATTTAGGTCATGGATATGTTTATTTCGGAAAGTAGTATGCTGATCAGTATTATTTAAATAATACGTTCCCTGATTTACTGTTACTTGGTTGGCAATTAGAATGCCTTATTTCAGATGAATGGAAGAAAGTACACTTATTTTATTTGTTAACAGGCTTATTGCTATGCAAGTCAAAGAATTTTAGTGATGTGTGCTTTTAATCTTTATAACAGAGTCCAGTTGGCAACTTTGTGGGAAGCAATGTAGTATAGTGGAAAGAGCACGGGCTTTCAAGTAAGACCTAGGTTCGAATCCCGGCTCCAACACTCACCAGCTGTGTGACCTTGAGTGAGTGAGTTACTCAATTTCCTCATCTGTAAAATGGGGATGATAATATACCTATTTCATAGGGTTGTTGTGAGGATTAAATGAGATAATGTATGTAAATCACCTAAATAACAATGCCTGGCATTTAGTAGGCATTTAATAATTATTAAATTATTTTTATTCAGAATCAAATTATTTTACCTAATTTTCCTAATGTAAATATAGTAATTCCCTTTAGAAAAGAAAATATATTGAATGACTGACATAAAATAAGAAGAATAAAAAGTTTGCTTTTCCTTATCTCTCTCAAGGTTTCTCTATTAGAATACCGAAAAAGACAACGTGAAGCCAGGAAAAGTGGCTCTAAAGCAGAACACTTTCCTCTGGATAGTGTATCACCTCATGCAAGTGGAGGCCTCAGCAACAGTAACAGCGATGGGTGTGCCAACAGGAATGAAAATGGGGAGCAGGTAGAGAGCACTGCTAGCTTACCTGTACCAACACCAGCTACAGCTTATAATGCTACTTCAGAAGAAACCAGCAGTAATTGTCCTGCTAAAGAAGCTTCTACCAGTGAGAAGAATGAGCCAGAAGTTCAATGGTAAACCTGTGTTACAATCCTAATTGCTAAAGGTAGAACTGCAAGTCGTCTCCAAACTTCTTACATAGCTGATTTTGAGGGAGTTCTCTTTGTAAAGATTTGAAATAGGCTGTTGTGTTCATGAACTACCTTCCTGTTTGCGGCTGGTCTTCCAAGGCCAAGCAGGTCAGAGTTTTGTGGTCATAATCTTGAAAGATCTTTGCTAACAGGGTTTTAAACCAGTTATGTGTATTTACCATGTTATTGGAGGTCCACCGTGTTCTTTGGTAATTTTCACACAAATACTTCTATACAAAGAACCTTTATTATAGTTACGATCCTATAATTTTGTTATAACTCTTGACCAGTTAAAGTTTAGTGCTTCTTCAGTAGAAATGGAAGCAGTTGGATATAGGATGGATTTTGGCAAAGGACAGGAAGCCACATTCACTTTGCTCCTTGATCCCCTTCCCAGAGTGCTATCCAGTAGCCTTTCAATCCTGACAAAAGCTAATTTATTTGCTAATCTGAGGTAACATTCTGAATGTTAATATACCACCCCTTTTAATTCTCTCCCTTTTCACCAAGAAATTGCCTGACACAAATGGAGTCTAGTTGAGTTCTTCAAATAAATGAGGACTAAAATCTGTTTGGGGAACTATTAATAAAAAGGGAAAAAAGGATTAGTTGTTTTCAATTCTTAACACCATGTGTTTTCAGAAAAATGCAAAAGCTTTGGTCAGAAAGGATATTTTGACCATTAAGAGACAAAGTATAATTTAGCTGGCAGTAGCTTATTTGAATTGATAATCTGGTTTATTTTAAAGGACTGCTTCCACTTCAGTGGAGCAAGTGAGAGAGAGGAGTTATCAGAGAGCTTTACTTCTCAGTGATCACCGAAAAGATAAAGACAGTGGTAAGTGAACTTGTTCCTTTTCCAAAAAGTGGAGTCACTTAATTGCTCTGCACCCTCATTCTCTGAAGTTTTCTAATGTTCTCTTCGGGTATGCTTCTGCTTCATCTCTAGGGGGAGAATCACCTTGTGTCTCATGTTCACCGAGTCATGTTCCGTCTTCACCTTCATCTCATTCAAATCACACTCCCCAGTTGCAACCCAAGGGCTCAGTCCCTTTCACTGAATCTATGGAAGGTCAGTAAGCAGATGACCTATCAAGGTTATTGATTTAAATACCTTTTCAAATTGGAGAAGAGAGCCTTTATAAAAATCTGTTAAATAGAATCACAGTGCTTTGTAGCGTTAATTTAAAAGACAATATTTAACATGTAATTTTACATTCATTATAAATTTCTTCCTCTCTTTATAGATCATGATCCTGAAAATCCAGAACTCACGACTACAAATGAATGTCCATCCCCAGATATTTCTCAAAACACTTGTAAAAGTCCTTCAAAACTGGGCAAGGTAGTAACATTGATCTTTGAATATGGCCTTTCAGGAAAGTGAATAGTATGTACACAGAGCTTTTTCTGCTTTACCATGTCATCGTGCTGTCATTTCTGGATACTTTTCCTGTCAAATATATTTGACTGTGTTGACTATAACTGCTGTGATCACATGTCCTACTGTGTCCTATACAAACTTCAACAGCTTACGATTCTCTCCACGAATTCCACTCCTATTTTACTGGTGCCTAGGAAATTCATATCCTTTTCATGAAATGTTTGACCACCCACTTAGTCGTAAAACAGAACAAAAGGTCAGGGGACATTCATTTAAAAGAAGGGAAATCTATTTCCAGCCTGGATCATGAAGTTGGGATATCTAATGTGGTGATATCTTTAGAAATTGAAGGTGAAGAATCCTTAAAGAACATAAAACATAAAATAATTCAAGTATGAGACTACTTAAATATACATGAACAAGATATAAGGATAAATCAAAATGGTTTGGTTTACCCAAGCCAACTTATCATTAGATTGGGGTAGAAGAAATTTCACTTATGGAATTGAAACTTGCTAAGTTTGATAAGACTTACTAGAATTCTTTCAGAGTAAGATTCAAAAACAGCTTTTAATCACTTAGGGAAAAACAGCAGAGAAAAGTCAGAGACCACTATTACCTTATTTGTCTTCAATAAAAATTCATTTAAAACTCATTACCAAAACTTAGTAAACTAGTGCAAAACTGACTTTTCAATAACATCCAAAGTCTCAGTAATTCACTTTTCAAATCTATCTTGTTCCCTACCGCCTTTTGAAAATTAGTAACATTTAGTATCAGTAAGAATAAATCTCGGTGTTTCTTAAATGTTTACATGACTTACTTTTCTTTTCATAGTGTGGTTCACCAGGACCTGTAATTTCTGCTCAACCACATGGGAAAATACTCACAAAACTCGACTCCCATTGGGAGACAGCAGTTATTGCTTCAGAAGCTGAGAATGGTGTTCAGCTAAAAACAGAGCTCCCACAAAAGCAGCTATCAAACAACAGCCAAGCACTTTCAAAGAATCATCCTTCTCAGCCACTCGTTCGAAACTCATCTGAGCAGCTTTCACAAAAGCTGCCTTCTGCACCAGGGAAGTTGCACTGTCCTCCATCACCTCACGGAGAAAATCCTCCCAAGTCATCAACGCCTCACACCCCTGTACATCACGGTTATCTTTCACCAAAGCCTCCTTCACAGCAGTTAGGGTCTCCTTACAGGCCTCACCATTCACAGTCACCTCAAGTTGCAACACCTCAGCGAGAGCCTCAGAGAAATTTTTACCCAGCAGCACAGAACCTTCAAACCAACACTCAGCAGGCAACTTCGGGAGCGTTATTTACACAGACACCCTCAGGACAATCTTCAGCAACATACGGTCAGTTTAACCAACAGAGTCTGACCAGCACGGCTCCACCCCCCCCACCCCCGTCGTCCTCATATTATCAGAACCAGCAGCCCTCCTCCAACTTTCAGAGTTATAATCAGCTTAAAGGCAGTCTTTCCCAACAAACTGTGTTTACATCAGGACCAAATCAAGCACTTCCCGGCACCGCAAGTCAGCAAACAGTTTCTGGACACCACGTTACTCCAGGGCATTTTCTGCCATCTCAAACCGCCACGATTCACCACCAGACGGCTGCTGCTGTAGCGCCGCCGCCCCCGCCGCCGCCCCCGCCGCCGCCGGCTCCAGGACCACACCTCGTGCAGCAGCCAAGCTCCCATCAGCAACACTCTGTAGCACACGTCGTAGGGCCTGTTCATACTGTCACCCCAGGGTCGCACATGCATTCTCAAACTAGCGGACATCACTTGCCTCCACCCCCACCGCCGCCTGGCCCTGCCCCCCACCACCACCCGCCACCCCACCCCGCCACGGCACTCCAAGGCCTACAAGCACAACACCAGCATGTGGTCAGTGCAGCGCCCCCGCCCCCGCCCCCGCCCCCGCCGCCGCCTTCCAGTGTTTTGGCTCCTGGGCATCACACGACATCAGCTCAGGCCTTACACCACCCACCTCATCAAGGACCGCCACTTTTTCCCTCAAGTACTCATCCAGCTGTGCCACCGTATCCCTCACAAGCTGCACATCACGCCACTTTGGGACCGGGACCCCAACACCAGCCTTCTGGCACAGGGCCACATTGTCCATTACCAGTTGCAGGTCCTCATCTCCAGCCCCAAGGACCAAACAGTATTCCAACACCTACTGCTTCAGGGTTCTGTCCTCATCCTGGCTCTGTGGCCCTGCCACACGGGGTTCAAGGACCTCAGCAGGCATCTCCAGTGCCTGGACAGATTCCAGTTCACAGAGCACAGGTGCCACCAACATTTCAGAACAATTACCATGGTTCAGGGTGGCATTAAAATGGACTCCGAAAACATTTTTTTAAATGTTCTGTAAGATAACTGTATATTTCATATGTACCTGTTATGGTACTTTTTAAAGCTTGTACATGAAACTTTGTATAAAAAAAACAAAACAAAACACCAGTGCTCTTTCATTGTATTTTCCCCACTTTTGCTTTTTAAAATTCTTTAAAAAAAAAAAAAGTGCTGTTAAGCCAGTATTAGGTATCTTTATTTTGTAAGAGAACATTCCAGCTGTTTATCTGGCAGTAGGTTTGATGCTACGTGATCTTTAAAATTTTATTGTTGCACTTAAATTCCTTTAGTGAATGTTTTCTATATTATTTTATACATATGCATTAAGTACACAGCTAAGTAATGACACTATGAGGATTTCCTTTCCCGCCCCCCTTCCTGTCAGCAGTTCCGTGGGTGCATCTTAGGTATAAAAAATGCAATACAAATTTTTATAGTTTGATGTGGACATGACATTTTGTTTTATCGGTTATTTGCAAGCAAGATGTAATTTAATGTATAGATGATTTTTAATGTCTCCTGGCAAACTGTAAATACTGCATTTCTTTTGCATATATAATTGCTTACAGCTTTTCTTCTTTGATATATAGCATTGTACATATGACAAGTCTTTGCAAAACTGTGTGATCTTTGTGAAGTAGTACAGTATATGGTCTTTAATTTCTTTTTTATTTTAAATATACTGTCACATTGAAGCACTGGTTGGGCATTTTAATTCATGTTAATAAATCACAATTATGTCAGTTTTATCAGATTGTCCTGTACAACTACCGAGGGGGTCAGTTTAAGGGCTTTTACCAAAGTCATGACATTTTTCAAACGTGTGTTGTAAGGACGCTTCCATCTTCTTTAGTGGCCACTACCTCAGCTGGACTACGGTGCGCAGCAGGAGGGAGAAAGGAATTGCTCCCATAATGTTCCTACTTGTCATTTCTGCAGGATCATGAGCCATAGAGAACGACTATGTTACGTAAATGCTACTTCCATCTGCCATCATACAAATGAGCCCATACTATTAAAGCATTATACATGATGAAATTAGATTGTAATTTACAATAGCCATTTGAAATTAGGGAGTAGTTTACCTAAAAACAGTAATATCTATTTTGTACACTTTAGAACATGATTGAAATGTCCTATCAACCAGAATTATTCGAAAACCTTAAATCAAAATTTACTATCTAGCAACGGTATTTTCAAAAGTAGAAACTATTTTAAAATTTGTTTTGACTGCACAAAGCTAAAGCAAAAGGCATTATTCTTAGATTGCTCAAGGGAAATGAAAATGGCCTCTCAAGTGAACATTTTATTGCTGAAATATAAAATGTTAGTAATTATTTTGGGAAAATGAAATATTTTTACTGTCTTCTACCTCCTTGGAGGTGGATTAGGCATAACCAATAATCCTGAAACTATTTTTCATCATTCAATTACTTAATCTAATTTGGCACAGTACACAAATTATGTGCACTGAAGAAAGAGACAAACTGATAATAAAATTTGGCAGTAATACATCGTGTTTTATATTTTTAATTTTCATTTCCTTTTGAAAATTAGCTAATGATGGTACATAACAGAGCTGGGCTTAGCACTCAATTTTGATCCACTTCAACTTTTAAAAGAACTTAGGTCAAAGCTGTCATCCTTGACTTTATCAAACAAAATTCTACTTGTGGTATTCAGTAAAGAACATTTGACCAAGAAGAGATGGTTTTACACTGTCCATCCGAGAGCGTCAAACAGAATTCACTAGCTAGCGTGGTGAAATATCAATAGTCACCTCTTTAAAAGGACTGCCTTTTGAAGGACTTTTAATTCCTACAGTTTGTTTGCAACTACACAAAAAATGTATACAGAAGCTTCTGTGTACACTGGAGAATCTTTGACTCCTTGAGGAAGGACACATACACACTCAATACTGTCCCCTCTACTCATTGCATAAACTATTGAAAAGGAGGGGGAATTTACTACCCCAGTAATGGTCTAGCAGTTTCCTACCCCAGCAGAAATTGGGTGATAGTTTATCCTATTAAGCTACTTATGTATGATCCAGAAAGAGGACGATGCATATTAGTAAAGCTGTTTTCACCTACAAAGTTCATGCTTTTTGAGGCTCCTATGCCCACTTTTTTTCTGTCTGGGCAATCCTAATTTCCAGACAGCTTCTAAATCTGCTATAATCACATACGTGCCACTGCTTGTCATTTTCCTGAAGACTTCACATAATGACTAGAGGAAGGAAAAGATAGAACATTCAATTAAATAAAAGCAGTGAGCTGTCTAGGGTATTTTGCATGACCAGTGGTCTCATTTAGCTTATATATTCTTTATCATCAAGAAATTAAAAACCTGCTGAAATCCATACTGTACTTAAATACAAGTATATACTCCTCCAGAACAATTGTCGCTCCATTGTAAACTGATTAGGCCATTTTATCATAAGGGACAGGCCCTTGAAAATTCATAATACTATTATCTAATATGGGCTAAAATTGCACTGGACAAAATTCATTCAAGTATTTTATAACCCTAATAAAAATTCTTAAGAGGGTTAGGAAAGACTTACGCACTTCGTGAACCATGTCAGGACGGTTCCCACGGAAATTGTGGGCAGCATCTGCCATAGAAGCTACAGCCTCATTAGGAAACTGAGCACACACCTTTCGTAAATGATTGCTGTTCTACCTCACAGCAATGTGACCTAACGCTAAAATTCTAAGAGGGCAATGTGTCTCATTCCTCCACAGTAAATATTGTTTTTTTTTAAAAAAAAGGAAAATTCACAATGCTCAACAAAAATGTAATGTTTTTGATGCAACACAGATGAAAACGGATCACTTAAATTTTAGATAATGAATTTATACTCTAGCATCTTTTCTAAAGTCATAGTCAACCCTTAGAACGATAATTTCCTTATAATAAGTCCTGATTGTGTGTCCTACAACTGCATTTCCTGCCACAGGAATCCGATGTTTAGTTTCGGTCATGCTGCACTAAACAGACAGTAAAGGTTTGGTGGCTCTATCACTTCGAATATAGGTCAATGACCAAGGCAATGTTTGGGGAAAAAACCCAAAACACTTTAATTTTTAAGACAACTGCAAGCACCTCAAACAATGGATTATTGTTACAACACTTATCATCTTTTCACACACTAGTTATTGCAAAGACATATGGATGTTAATGGACAGCGTCAAGAAAAACGAGGCACCTTAATGAATGTAAAATTTAAAAAAAACTGACATTCAAATCCAATGACGTCTAAAAGAGGCTAAATATACCTCGATATATTACATTCTAAAATTGTATTGCCTACTATGGTTATGTCCTGAATTCTACAATTTTAAGGAAATGTATCATAAAACTGTGTGCAACCTACAAAAGGAAAATCGTTTTTTTCCAACTTCCAACTGGGTAAATTTGCTGCAGCCACACACACAACTACCTGTAGACGAACGTGACCACTGCCACCTGTGAGACAGGTATTCTGCCCGCTGCACCTTGTATGTACCAAAACTTGGTTTTAGACAAACATAAACATCTTTTCCAAAAAAGTGTATTTTTCATTCCACACAATGAACATGTGTTTCTTGTCCAATTTTAAATCTATGGAGAATTTAATATATAGTGCTGAGAGGAGGCAACACTACATGGTACCAAGCCACCACATTTTAAAGGGAAACTGCTCTGTCTTTAAAAGTACTTTAAAAAATACACAAAAATACGAATGAGAATGCTAAACCATAGTGTGTATTTCAGAATGAGAAGCATGTCTTGTCTTCCTTTTAAAGTGCCATATAGTGAATGACATCTTATAACCCAGAGCGACTTTGCTTAAAATTCACTATAAAGGGACTGTGGTGGAATGAAAAGTTTGCACAACTCCTTGGAGCAGGTTAAAATCTGCTACATGCAACTTTAGGCTACAAAGCACTCAAGACTTGGTAGCTTTTCTGAAATTTGAGTCCCCATACCATATTTAATGGAAATAACATTTACAGGGTGCATTTACATACACTATAATACAGGAATGATGTCCCTTTGCCAGAAGATAAAATTGTACAGTTCCTTGCTGTTTCTTGGTTCCAACTCGATAATTTCTTAAGATTGTAAATTATATAGTACTCAGCTAAAATATTTCTTCATAAATAGTTACAAAACCTGCCAAAACACAAGGGGGAAAGTATTTTTCGTTCAAATAAAAAATGGACATTTGAATGTCACACACACAAAAACAATGCTTAGAGACATGTTATTGTTTCCAGAAGAAAGTGGGTCAGTAAACTACTAAGCTGAAGACGAAAGACTACCCTTCCCCAGGATCACAGTGCACAAAAAGCAAAATGTCAAACAACAGTACCTCAAAGCAAAATAAAGGTCTGAGGATGAAGCCAGCTCACTTGTAATCCTGTTAAAGAATGAGAGTCACCGTTTAGGTCCAATGTACTGGAAAACATTTGCTAGCTCAGAATGCAATATTTGTAGAATCTGCTAAGAATTCAACCAAGGATGCCGAAGGCATTCGCCAGCTGAGGCTCTTTTTTCTGGAACCATTTCCAACATTGGAATCAGGAAATCTGTAAACTGGGCAGCATCTTCATGGGGCCAACCATACTTTTCCACGAGTACATCAAAGAGGCTCCAGGGCTTCAGCTTGGTGATGTGCCGCAGCTCTCCTGTGGGGAGAAAGCAGGAGTCAAGAAAGCTCCAGGCAGGATGCCCGCTGCTGGCCAGCTGGGTTCTTTTCCAGGTGGAAGACAACCTACCTGGCTCAAAACTGAGACAAACAACAAAAGGGCCACACAGTAATCATTAAATGTACATGAGATTCACATTTCAAGTAAGCTTGGTGAATATAAATAGGTTTAAAAGGGAATAATTCATTTGCATCAGTTCCAGGTCTCCTGAAACAGGGCAACCTGGAGACCCGAGAAGCCACTGTTAACATTTGCGCAGACTGACAGAAGCGCTTGTTCTAACCAGCGGGCTTTTTCAAACATTTGTAAGTTTGCTAAGAAAGCACTTAAAGATGCTGTTTAAACTCCCTGAACCAGCATGTCTGCCTGTAACCTTGCAAAGAAAAGGGAGGATTTTCCCTTGAGAAAAGCACCACTTGAGACAGCTCCCTCCGACCCTACAGGGACATGATCTACTGTCCAATATGCAGCTGCCAGCTCATGTCGCCACTGAGACTGCAAATGTGGTTTTGCTACTAAGGAACTGCAGTTTAAATCGGGGTCGGGGGAGCCACCAAGATGAACAATTAAATAAATATGATGCTTCTGCCTCCTCTCTTGCAGGAGAGGACTGACTGCCTACTCACCTCCATTTCTGCCTGCACCTTTCCCATAAATAAATTAAACAGACACAACTAGCCAGCGGCTACTGCACTGGAGAGCACAGCTCCAGAAGTCAACCCAAATCAAATGCCACTCATGTTTCCACAAATGCACAATCTAAGCTACAAGGACATCCATTTACAAATCCTCAAGTTTAACCTTCCAAAACATGCTGGCTGAAGTACGGGTTCCAGCAGTCCTGACTGAAGTGAAAGAATGACTAACAGGCTAGTAAATAGTCTGCAAGCTGTCAGTCTTTTTCATAATAGGAACAGTTACTTTCTGAGTAAAATTTTCAAAAGATCAGGATAGTTTTCATCATGAATGAACTCATTTTCGCTGCCGGTGACAAACTCATAGGACACTACGCCTGCCCACGAAGAACCCTCATGGGGCCCCTTGCTGCGCGGCCCTGGGCAGCTCCTCCAGAGGGCAGCACTGAGCAACCCTCGCCCCCGGCTCTCAGCCCAGGGCAGGCAGAGGCCCGTGGCCCGCAGCCTCCTGCAAGGGCCACCTCCTCACCCCTTGTACCTGCTAGAGTGTAACATGCACTGAGTAAGGGGTCAGTTCTGTGCTTACAAAGGTCTTCTCAGGAGGTCTCATTTGTTTCACTTGTTTAGCAGCTCAATTTAGAAACACACCTCTTTTTTTTTTATCATATGGAAAATACCATTTAGATAATCACAAACACAAAAGGAGAAATGACCTGTAATCCCTCCCACAATGATTTTCCAATACTTTCAATGGTAGTTCTTAGGAACTGATTTGTATACAGCTGTAATCATTATATGCAGAAAATTCTAAATAAATAAATCTTTGTTAATAGGCTTACTGCTATGCAAGTCAAAGAATTTTACTGATGTTTGCTTTTAATCTTTGTAACAGAGTCCACCTGGCAACTTTGTGGGACACAATGTAGTATAGTGGAAAGAGCACAGGCTTTCAAGTAAGACCTAGGTTCGAATCCCGGCTCCAACACTCACCAGCTGTGTGACCTTGAGTGAGTGAGGTACTGTACACATCATCTCTGTTCCCCGCTGTGGAATGAAACACATTCTCCACGAGAACACTGTCTGAGCACTGACTCTTTAAGCACTGTCCTCTTTAAGCCAGAAAGTCCAGATCTAGGCACCTAGCCTAAGAAAATAAACCCTAGCACCCACCCCTCACCCCAAATTATGCTCAATTCAAGATTTTATAAACTTTCAAATTGACAAATATTCAATAATAGACTGGCAAGTTTAAAAACCAACCAAGCGTGGCACACCTGCGTGATAAATACTACGTTTCACATTACTTAATAATGGCTGTCTATATGGGACAATATGGTAAACAAATAAAAGTAAAAACTATGTTCAATATGTGATCACAAAGTAATTTTCCAAGACCCCACAAAGTATCCCCCAAACAGCCAGCTCTGCGCTCTACACTTTCAGTGGCTGCTGACCTCAAGAACAAAGCGAGGGTAAAAGCAAACTAAGAAAGCTCACACACAACGTGCTAAAACAAACTCTAGAAGTGGAGAGAGCTTTACTAACTTGGTCTACTCTGACTTGGAACAAATATTCTCCAGATTTGCAAAGAAGCACAACTTCTGAGGGTGCCAGTTTTTAAACTAAATACAAATCATCAACAGACATCAAATTAACCATTCTTCACAGAAAGAGCTGTTATGATAGATACCTTAAAATCTGCAATGATGGAAACAATGCTAGAACGCTATGAAAAACTCCTATTCGTACCTAACTAGCAGCACTACACACTGGTAAAGTACATCTAAAGAACAGCCTAAAATATTTCACCACACTTGACCAGACTCTATACACAAAAACTATAAGCACAGGGGTGCTGCTTGTAATAGGAAAATAAGTAATATTAGAAATAATTCCAAATGCCAATAGGTATAAAATACATAAAAATAATTACTGTAGCTTAGCGAAATTCAGAACTGCCTCTAAACAGAATATGCGGATTATGTAGATAGGTAGAAAATGCCAACCACAAGAAAAAAGAAACAGGACAGAAACTTGTCCAACTATGATTATTATGTACTAATTCTTATGTTCAATTCAGCGATAAGAAATGCCATCATATAAATAGTTGATAAAAGTGACTTAAAAACAAACTCTTAATTAAGTCCCCAAACTTGTACAACTGCAGAAACCCAAGAGCAGGCCTCTGATGAGTAGGGGCCTCAAGTCCATTACCAGCCCAAGCCCTGTGTATAACACAAGAGATGAAGCCACAGCTACCACTGCTACTCTAATAAAAAAGAGCAAGATGACAACGTCTTTCTTGAACAATCATTAACCTTTTTGCTCCTATTGTAAAGGAAACTCCCTAACAAAGAATTTTCACCTTGGTAAATTTTTCTCTTTGGAAAATACACCAAGATATGTTTTGCTGAGACAAATTCTGGAAATAACTAGGCGCTTTGTTCTGACAGTCTGTACCTTTTAAACCATTTCCAGTCTTTCCTTCTGAAGGAATGCTGACTATGACTCCACCTGTTCTCAGTGTCCGCTCTCACACAGCACACAAACCGATCTGCACACCAGACGGAGAGCACTGCGCCAGGCAGTTACCTAACAGAGTGACAGAAAATGACAGGAAACAGGCTTTAAAAGAGTGCTGGCTATTCCTCTGGAGGAAAAACTTTGTGACTGCAATGGCATGCCAGTCAGATTTTTTTTTTAAGGAAAAAAGTATTTTCATTGTACTTTTCTTGAATATTTTAAGTGTTGTGTGAAGGCAAATCTATTATTTTTTAAATGAAATTATAACATTTCACAGGTAAGCATACAAGCATATAAGGTTTTACACCACATTCAGGACCAAGAAGGCAAATCCTGGTTACCAATTTCAGGAAATACTGGTAACTTGAAAATAAATCGATATAAAAAGAGGATAAAATTTGACAGCATAAACTTATCAATAAATATTGGTACAAAGACGCAGAAATGCAAGAAAGTGGGACAAATTCCTATAGAGTAGATTTAAGTTTGAAATTTATATAAGGTGTATCACTCAAATCACATATAAAAATTAACTTCAAATAAATCTTAAACCTAAGTTTAAGAAACAAAACTTGAAAATTCTTACAGGTGAAAAGAAGAAATTTTTGTCATCAAGTAGGCAATGTTTCTTAGATGTGTCATTAAAAATACAGTAACAAAAATGATTAACAAAGAAAAAGATAAATTGGACTTCATCAAAATTTTTAAAATTTATACTTCAATTATCACACATTCAGTCAAGAGAAAACAAAGTCCATACAAAATCCCGTACACGTTAATGTTCACAGCAGCATATTCATCACAGCCAAAAAGCAGAAATAATCCAAATATCCATCAGCTTGATGGACAGATACACCAAACGTGAAACATGCACACATAAGAAGAAAATAACAACAATCATATTCTCATATGGATGAGATCTGAAGACATTATGAACAAGGAAAGTCACCACAAAAACTCCAGATTATTTTATTATTCCACTTATATAACATATCCAGAAGAGGCAAATTCAACAGACAGAAAATATGAGTAGTAGTTACAGGGTGTGCTAAGGGCAGGAACACAGAGAGTGAGTGCTAATGGGCACAGGGTTTCTTTAAAGATGATGAAAATGGTCCAGATATTGATAGTCGTGATAGTTGCCGTGAATATAGTCGAACTATTTTAAACGGTGACTGTGTGGTACAAAGATTACATCACCATAAAGCTGTCGTAAGACACTGCCACAAGCATACATCAAAATAACTGCAGGACTGAGATCAAAATGGTGACCAGGTAGGAAAGAATACTGCCTCCTCCCCACATAGCAACTAGGAATCAACCCATTCTGTAAACATAAATACTAAGGGAAAGTGGGCCCAGAGGCTACAGAAAGGGAGCAAGGAGAGTTCAATATATGCAAATCTATTAATATTAATATGTCATATCACTAAGGGCAAGAAGAAAAAGCACATGATTTTATCAACAGAGAAAGCTTTGGTAAGATCCAACACCAATTTATTATAAAACCTTGCATAAAATGGGGATAGAAGCTACGTACCTCAATATAATAAAGGCCATGTATGATAAAACCACAGCCAAAATCAGTCAAAGGGAAGAAATTACAAGAATATCCTCTAAATCAGGAACAAGGCAAGGCTGTCTACTTTCACCACTGCTATTTAACATCGTACTGGAATAAAAGGAATCCAATTTGGAAAGGAAGAAGTAAAACTATCATTATTTGCAGATACAATGATTATATAATATAGATTGAAAAAACCTTAAAAACGGTCAAAAATCCACTAGACCTAATCAGTGAGTACAGTAGAGTGGCAGGCTAAAAAATCAATGCACAAAAATCCATTGCATTCTTATATGCAAACGACACACTGGAAGAAAACAAAATCAAGAAAACTATAACTTTTAAAATAGAAGTAAAAAGAATCAAGTATCTTGGGCATATACTTAACAAAGAAGGTAAAAGATGTGTACAATGAAAGCTACAGATCTTTCTTAAAAGAAAGGGGGGGATACAAAGAGATGGAAAAACATCCCTTGCTTGTGACTGGCAAGAATCAACATTGCTAAAATGGTCATCTTACCTACACACAGACTGGATGCAATCCTCATCAAAATCCCATGGGCTTATTTCCAGGAAACAGAACAAGAAATCTTGAAATTTTTATGGATCAGCAAAAGATCCCAAATAGCCAAAGCAATTATGAGAAAAAAGAATCTGGAGAGATTATACTCTCAAGCACTGAGCTATACTACAAAGTGATAGTGACCAAAACGGTATGGTCTTGAAATAATAAAGAGGCACAGACCAATGAAACAGAATCACCAGAATCACCTGAAAATGACTGTCAGTTAATCCATGACAAAGGAGCCAAAAGCATACATGGAGAAAGGAAAGATTCTTTTAGCACATGGTGTTGGGAAAAATGGACAGCCACATGCAACAAATGAAGGTAGGTCATTCTCTAACACCATTCACAAAAATTAACTCAAAATGGACTAGAGACTTGAACATAAGACCAGAAACCATAAAATTCTTGGGAGACAAAATAGGAAAGACATTCCATGACATCAGTCTTAGAGAGGCCTTTGGGGACTCAAACTCCACCATGAAGGAAACAAAATGAAAACTAAACAATTTGGACTATATCAAACAAAAGAGCCTCTTCACAGCAAAATAAAACACATCACCAAAACAAAAAGACAACCTACTAACTGGGAGACAAGGACTTAATATCCAGAATATACAAAACGCAATAAAACTCAGTATCAAACAGGCAATTCAATCAAAAAATGGGAATCGAAATTAGACTTTTTTTGTGAAGAGGATATGCAGATGGTGAATAGGCACATGAAAAGAAACGTTTCACTAATTAGTAGCTCAAAATAAATAGGAATAAATGGGTTGAACTACAATGGAATTTACTTGAACCTGTTTTAACAATAATTTCTTGCTTTATTTGCATTATATGCTCAAATTAAAAATGACAGAAGCAGTAATTTGGACCCATGACCAGCTGTGGCCAGTTATTTTCCAAAATATCTTTACTGTGTGTTTTGTGTCATTAATGTCTGCCTCCAAGGTACAGCTAGTCTATCTTCTCTCTCAAACTGTATAACTACTGAGGGACTGTATCACACGACCTCCAAACAGAAACCTCAGTGAAAGAGGGCACTACTGCCATCACGTCAGGACAACTGTGAGGTGGAGCACACCACAGTCTGCTCCTATTGACAAAGCTTCCATCCAAACTGAAGCTGGATATAGGCTAACAGATAATAAACTTACTCTTCACTGGGCACTCAGTAAACTAGGTTCCCTGAATCCAGCTGTAAACAAGACACATGGAGCTCTTGTTCAGACAGAGCTCAGCTTCTGAGGGATGAATTAGCGAAGTCAAAAATTCAGGACTTTTGCAACTCAGAATTGAGGTTTAAGAGTGATAAAACTATAAATTCGTGTGTTCTGGCACCCTTAGCTCAGGCACTAAGTCAGTGGCTGGGGCACTGGTTATGTAAAAGACCAAGGGTTTGAGATGAGGGTGGGGGGTGGAAACACGCAACCAAAAATAAACGAAAGTGCTTCCCCTTCCACTTTCTTAAAAATGTTTCTTCCTCTTCTCCATTCCTTCCTTCCTTTAAAAAATAAATGATAAAAAGATGAAATTGGAGTCAAAACAGTTTACGTTTCAAAGTTTCAAGACTCTTTAGTATGAGAAAACTTTTCTAATTTGTCCCAAAGAGTAGAGCTGGCACTAGATCAGCCTATGGGCTGGCCCTCCCTCCCCTGGGCCACGGCAACAGGGGTTGTGGAATTCACACCCAAGCCGTCTAGAAACCAAACTGTTCTGACGCTCAGGCTTGACATCAACTAGCTTCATTTGCCTCCGTCATGTGCAGGTACACAAGTACAGTAACAGAAGTTTTTAAAGCTGAAAGTCAAGGAAAAAACTAGGGGTCCAGGATGTGAGGGTCTGAACTCCACAAAAGAATTTTGTTCTTCACCAAAATAAGAGTTTGCTAAGTTTTTACATAATTCTGGAAGGTAAGTTAAAATCATTCTTACACGCTTTAACTAAAAGATTAAAAAATACAGAATATGGAATATAGTATGTATGTTTTTTACTTTTTCAGAACATGGAATATAGTATATATCTATTTTTTTTAATTCAGGTATAATTGAACAATTTGACTACAATATCTCTTCTTAAACTGAGTTTTCTCCCTCAGTCCTCACCTTTTCCGAGTCTTCCTCACCATTCTACTTTCCCCTCAGCTGGAATAAAAAAATTTTAATTGAAGGAACTATGATTTACAACATAAGATCTAGATGTACAGGTGCATTCTTCATCAACTAATGTAACACTCCATGTCCACCACCAATTTTCCTTTTCTGTCTTTTTTTGACATAAGCTAGCCCACTTATTATATATATACTGGCAATGTTTCCAGTGGAAGAGCTTCTACTGGTCTTTCAATCCCTTCGGTCCTCCACGACAGACTTCAGTCTGACAGCAGAAGTAGGTTGTAGGTCCATGCACTACCAGCTATTTTTTTGGGCACTTTCTCAAAGTGCCAAATCCTCACAGCTTGTCTCTTTATCTTTGCCACAGAAGAAGCAAGTATACTCACCATGATGTCTGACTTCTATTTTCTTAAGCATTTTCTTCTTCCTGAGGGAGGCATCATAATAGGTCCTGTATTTTACTGATGATTCCTACCTCCTTGGCACACTCGGCCATGTTGCTGCAAACTAGGTCCAAGCCAGAGAGGTCCCAGATTTCTAGCAGTCCTCTATCACTAAGCATTGGTCTCCTTTACTCTTTGCTCCCACCTCCATGCTCCTTCCCATCTGGTAAGCTTGATTCTGTTGACGGCAAACAGCTTTTTGGTTTGCTTGCTTTTTAAGTGAACTGTTTCATCTGATACGTCCATTCTTAACACAGCTGGTTTTCCTAAAATGATGGCTATAATGGATCATCTGAAATGGTCAGTCAGTAGGATGTGTTCCTGGCTGCACTGTTTTCCTACTCTCTCTAGGACTTTCCGGAGAGCCACCACCTCCTGGGGAAATGCCTGAGTTCGTTCAGGCTACCACAAAATACCATCAAAGGGTGGCTTATAATACCTGGACACTTGTTTTTCACAGTTCTGGAGGCTGGAAGTCTGAGATCAGGGCACCAGCATGCGTGACAGAGTGAGGGCCCTCTTCTAGGTCACACACCTCTTGCTGTATCCTCTCATGGTGGAGGGGATGAGGGAGCACCCTTCACAAGTCTCTTACAAGATCACTCATCTCTTCATGAGGGCTCCACTCTCATGACTTTTGTACCTTCAAAGGTTCCATATCCACTACTTTCTCCTTTGGGAGTTAGGATTTCACCAGGGGAACAGGGGGACACAACTACAGAGGGGCAACTGGAGAGTAGCTTTTCCTGGCCTTTCTTTTACATCTTGACATGATGACAATTCTTCTTAAACATCTTTGGTGACTAATGTCCACATCCAAAGGAATAAACAGCAAACTGAATCTTAATAAGAGTCAGAATATGAATTATATTCCTTGCCCCAAAATTGTGCTCCATTAAAAAATTCCTGGGAAGTAATGACTGAACTAGTAACAATCACTTTATACTAAATTTTAAGATAGAAGATGTTCACTTAACTGCATTTGATTTCTAGTTTTAACACACGGACCCTTCTTCTCTGGTCTCTCAGTAGAGATGAAATCTGAAGACAGAGGGCAGGAAAACCTGTGGCTCTCTCCCTCTCCAACCCTGTTTTCCAATGTGATGTCAGGAAATTAATAGCAGTTTTCAATGTATCAGTTCTGGCACAAAGATATTTTAGGAAAAAATTCAAATATACATTTAAAAAATCCCATTATTTCCAAAATGTACATTCACATGCAATACTTAAGGAGATATGCCAAAACATATCTTTTATACAATAAATCATAACCTTGAACATAAGGAACGTAGAGAAATAAAATGGTGAAATATATTTTCACATTAAGTCATCATTCATCATCATATTATTCCTGTGAATTCAGTGAAAAACCTAAATCCCTTCTGATCTCAGTCATTATAAATAAAAAATAATCAGAAAAGATCGTTAAGTTTCAATTCCCAGTCATTTTGAGGGATTTCTTGCCTAGTCAAAAATTCTCCCCTACATCCACAGGAATGAAAATAGTCTAGTTACCACAATAACATCAAGTCAAAATGTTTTTGCTCTAACTCTACCAAGGCCGCCAAATGCATTTCAACTCTTCAGGTCACCTTCAAACATGTTTCCAGAAAGACCCCCACATAAACACATTCACAGCACATGATATAAGGCAGAGCACAGGTCAGGCCCACTCAGGTGTGTTAATTCCTCCGGGAGCAGGCGGGGAGGGTATGGACACACAGACCAGAAGCAGAGGTGCTGAAAGAAAGGTCGTGGGAAAGCCGCCTTCTAGCTATAAAAGGCCACAGAGAGTCCTGAGCTGAAACCAACTACCCATCAACATGTGTTCACCATGTATCATTCATCAATCTGCCCTCTGAAGTGAGCAACTGCCAAACAGGAAGAGAGGAGGGGCAGGCACCACTGGCTTGTAGCTCAGGCCTCATAGCTGTTGCCTCTGTGAGCAAAACTGATCATAGGCTGTTTGAGAGGAGCCTTCAAGCAGCTCGTGTTATTTTTCATTATCTCACCATCCACAGTCCCTCCTCTGCTCCTGTTTCTCTTCTTTCCCGCTGATCACATGGCTCCCAACCTACCTACAGACAACAGCGCCGAGAAGCACAGAGCCTCGTTACTCTAAGCGGCTCTTTGCTGCAGAGGAAAGGTAAACAGTGGCCAAGGAATGGGTAAGCCCTTTAGCAGCTTCTGTTCCTCACCATGCCAGATGCCCCACCGCTGGCTGACTGATGGCTACAGCACCTCTCGGGTCTGACCCTATCCAGTCCAGAGCATCAGCGGGTCACCCAAGCTCTGTCTCTATGACGATGACACTGCTACTCATGGCCTCACTTCCCCATCCCCACCCCCAAGTGAAAACATTGAGGGCTAAGACCAGGTGTCTGCAGGTCATTCAGCAGCCAAGTCCTCCTGGGGATTAGGCCACCTCCAAAAACTTGGAAAACATTCCAAAATGTGAAAGGAGTCTTCTATAATGAAAATAAACACAACTTCCAAAGTCACACCAAATCCCAGGCCATAATAATACAGAGCTTTTCTTTGCTTCAACCATTTTCAAATACCATCTTCTAGAAGGGTCCCCAGGGAAATTTAGCTCTCTCATCAGTAATACTGCTGTCTAAAAGTTCATGATGTGTACAGTGTTTTCCTTGCATTATAATTAGTGACATCAGCTCTTACTGGGTCATGGGAGGCACAGGCATCCTTACAGGATCTTGTAACAATGCCCCCTGTGCACACCCCTTCAAAATGTGAAAGGGGGTCCAGAGAGGAAATGATGTGCCCAGTCTCACAGCATACTCAAACCCCAGTTCTGCCACTGAACATAATTCTTTTTATACCTCTTAATGCTCTGCGTTTTTGTGTGAGGAGAACCCTACTCCTTGCTCACATGACCCAGACTTTGCAAATCAGTATTAATACAGGCTGTCTGAAGAACAGTGTTCCCTGACAGTTTTATTCCCTGTGGTAAGCTTTTTAAAGGTATTAAGAAAATAATTGGATCCAGTTGCAAATTTCACAGGTTGCCCACTGGAAATTCCAGAAAAACTCAGAGTTGTGGTCAATGCAGCACAAAAGCTGAGCGTTTTGGGAGCAGAATAACCACCATCTTCAGCATGACTAGTTTTAAGCCTCATGCATTTACAGGGAAATGTAATGTAAAGGATAAAACAAGGACTGGTTAGCTGAATGTCTCCAAAGTGTATAGTAATGGATTCCTACATTATTGGAATGTATGTCCTAGGAATAAAAATGTCAAATAAGTTCTCCAAATCTGCTTAAATGCAGGACAAGGGAATATCTGGGACTCACAGGAATTTTTAGAAACTCCTAGTCCTGTTCACCCTAACATTAAAAGGTATTTATTTAAATAATTACAACCAATCTAGGCTGCATTTATGTTCACACAAAAGAATGTACCAACTGGGGAGGGGTTCTTCACAATTAAACTCCCTAAATTGCTTTCTATTTTTAACTGACCCTAACTGGGCACAAGACAACAAACAAAACAGTTGTCCAGAGTTATGATAAAGGAAGATAACAGGAAGGATTCTGAAAATAAATCACCTATAATATAGCATGAAGCTATGCAAGGGAGCAACAGGATTTGAGCTCTGAAAACATGAGACTGGCAGAGCTCCACAGGTCTGCACCCATCACATGGAGCAAGCAGACCCATAGCGAAGAGGACAGCAAAGAACGTTCCTGTACCCAAGTCTCTAGGTAATCTCTGCTCCATTGCAAAAATACTCTGGGTTCCAAAAAACATGGAAAATCGAAAGTTAAGTCTAGCTGGTTTCTAAATATCACTTAACTTTAAAAAAATACAAAATACACAGATTGGTGCTTAGAGGAAGAGAGCAAAGAGGTGGAGGACCAAGGATATTAGT
Organism: Solenodon paradoxus; assembly: GCA_004363575.1. Classification (NCBI taxonomy): domain Eukaryota; kingdom Metazoa; phylum Chordata; class Mammalia; order Eulipotyphla; family Solenodontidae; genus Solenodon; species Solenodon paradoxus. Next base: position 158,383 of record RJWH01001913.1, read on the forward strand.
AAGGTTCTCTTACAAAATTCTTATTCCACAGAGTAACAGATGGTTCAAATTTCTTCTTGAAAGTTTTCTTCAGCAAAACTCCCCAGGTGCAAAAGTCCAGATCATTCTCCGCTGACCAAACACAAGTGCACAATTTCTCCATTTAGGAGAGGATTATGCTGAAAACTAGTTTTGCATAAATACCGTTACCTTTTCTGGTGAAAAACTCCTTGGAATATTTCCCCAACATAGCGTATTTTCGAGGGATTTTCCCCAGCAGTTCAATGATCAATGCTATGTGATCTGCATTGGAAAACATTGCCAGCAAAACAGAAACACATGACAGTTTAATCAGTACACTGCATGCAGACACTGCCATCGCCCGCGCAGACAGAAACAGCGCAACCTGAATGATCACGAGCAAGGCTCCGCTGGGTGGCCAGGATCAGGACACCCAGGAGGGGCTGGTGCACAGAGCGACTGCAGCAAAGGGTCAGATGTAGTTGTCCCCTCAACTTTTAAATCAGCACAGGAATTCTGCTGAGTTGCTTTCTGAATTTAGGAGAAATGCCTTTATCACCATTAATGCCATAATCAGCATCTGCTATTCCGTTTCTGTCTGCATCGTGGCGCTTTTCGAAAAGAAGAGGCACTACCTCTGCGATTGAAGAATTCCCGAGAGTATTTTCCAGACAGAGCAAAGTGCCTTGGGATACTGCCTAGCAGCTCTATGATGTGGGCTATGTGGTCTACGGAGGAGAGAAAACAAAAGGACATGGGAATGGGAGGGGCAAGGGAAGGATGGGATAAAAGAAGAGGGAAAAAATTGAAATTAGTAAAAAATCAGAAATAGATTCAAATCAACAATGTCTGCAGCACATTCATGCAGAGGCTCTGGGACAGCAGGTCTCAGGCACTGTCTGGAGTGCTGTGTTAACAGTGACTGGTACCAGCTCACCCCAGGCCACCCCAGCATTGCCAAGCAAATAAGCATGGAGATGGTCAGGTTTACAGATGGAATTCAAGCCAGAATTCCTGGATTTATCAACTCAACTGTCCCAAACAGGACAGAGAAATGGGCAGCAGATCAATGGGCAAAAGGACCATGGACAGGCTTTGGGGCTGGTACTGCTTGTCCTCTCCTGGTCAGCTGGGCCCCATCTGTGCCAGGAGGCTTTGCCCAATCACTGCAACTACAAGGGTGTGAGCTCAAAGGAAAAGCATCTGAACTTGGTTTTTCAAAACCAAAACACAGCTCTATTTTTGTATAAAATATCAACTCTCTGGAAATCCAGAACTCTTAAGGAGCCCCCATACTGAGAGCTGGCAGGCAGCAACACTCACCTTCATCTCTGGAGTAGTCTTCCCCAGAATGCGGTTCGAACAAATAATCTCCTGTTGCCAGTTCAAATGCCTAGGGTATAACAGATGACATGTTAAGTACCTGACAGAGACTGGTCCCCAAGTAAGCCACTTGTTCTCCTAATGTAAGAGACTGATATTTTATGAGGATCTGAATCAAACCAAAGAGTCTCTTAAATTTTTTATTTCCTCCCCAAAAAGTTGAAAGATTCAGAAATATGCCCGTATCTCCTAAATGGAAGATAAAAGGGCTACGCCCTCTCTTTATTCTAAAGGAAACAGACAGACATGGAGGGTCAGCAGGGTACTCAGGCCTGATCAGAACACTGCACTTGGATTTAGGCTGTGAATCTAGTACTCAGTCAGGACCCGGGTCCATCTGACTCCAGAGTCTGCCCTCAACCCAAGTGCTCACGCAGCCCCTGGACAGCAGGAGCTGCTGCTCTCTTGACGCCCAGACTTTCCTATCTTAGTGACCAAGTGATATTTCAGTATCTTCAATTATTTTATAACAATTCAAAAGAAGAGCGCTATTGCTATGCTGATCAAATATTTTTTTAAACATTTTAAAGATAAGTCCTACTTTGGGTTTTTCACATACTAACTTCCCTTCTGTTAGATCCTACTGTTCTGAAAGGAGCTCAGGGACCCAGTAAAATTAGTAAAAATCACTGATCAGGGACTACGATATACTCCACTCTTCTCTGAAGGCACTGCCTGCTGCACCTCTTAATGAGCCCACTACACTGAACATTTTCTTCTCTAGCCAATGAACACAGAACATGGGGGAGGCATCCTCAAGGGAAGACTATGCCTGAGGGGGCACCCTCTCCTTAGCACCATCTTTAATAAACCAGGGTAGGCACTCTCAGCTTGAGACCACATCTTTTCATCTTCAAAACAAAGCAAAACAAATAAAAAACACAAGACAGGAAGGCAGACCATTGCCTGCTACCCCTGCACTAGGTTCATGAACTCAGCAAGATCCCCACCACCGAACCAGATCAGGGGCAGAGCAGGCTCCGAACATGCTGAGTCTCAGCACAGAGTCAGATGGTCATCTGAGCACTACATGGCCCAGGACTGTTGTCCTCTCCACCCCAAAAACAATAAACACCGGGCCAAATGCAGATCAGGGTAAAAAGTTCACATTTGGACACAAATCCAAGGGGGAATAGTTGGATCACAATACTGTACAGCCAGAAGAGTCTTCCTTGTCTAGGACATTATCCAGTCAACACTTTAACTAGACAAGGGTGAAACTCTGAAGAAAGAAAGAGGGCCTGAGAAGCCATTCGAGGCAAATTCCAAAAAGAGCAACACTGCTCATGGGGTCCAGGCTCACTCTTCTAATCAATTTCAAAAACATTTCAGTATGGCTGCATATATTTCTTAAAGCCGAACATAAGATATGTCAGCTGAGTGTCTTTGAAAGACAACCACTCTGGATTAGTACACACATACCACATTTAAATCTAAGAAGTCTATTGATGCAATGATTAAAAAGAAAAAGGAAGAGGCAAGGTGGAGATTCCTCTGTCATGTTATCGGGTCCTGGATCTCTGGAGAGTGACAAGATCTTCCTTTAACAAATATGACAACGCACAACAGGGCAAATGCGCTTACAACAAAAACATCAGCCTTTGACCCCGACAGCTGACAGTGATTTTACGCTGGCAGCTATGAAACCAAGATCTGCCTTCAGGGAACAGCCTGGTGAGGCTAGCGGTGGGGACTGAGGCACGGACCATGTAAAAGCCCAAGGACCTGGGTTTGTGGTGTGAACAACCAAAAATAAATCAATAAATAAAAGTGTTTTCTCCTCCACCTTAAAAAAGTACTTCTTCCTCCTCTCTTCCCCTGTTTAAAATCAAAAGACATGGCCTTCAATTCAGTAAGTTACCCCCTAGAATAAAGTAATAACAACACAACCTTTATAAATTATACTTGGGAACCTGGATTCTTTCTTTGGTACCCGGCCTGATCCCCTTGGAGAGCTCTCTCCTGGACCGACCTCTGGTCTCAGGTTGTGGGGGGACTGATAATTTTCCTGAAATGCCCTCCCCCATGCCAAAGTACTGCACTTTGAATAAATAAGGAAATCTATTCCTTCTGTGATGTGAAGTGACAAGAATTAAAGACACTTGGTGAAATTTCCAGATTCACTTTTCTGGTTTCTGTGGCTCTGACTAGGACTCACAGAGAATCTATAAAAAAAAAGTCATTCATTCAGGGACTCTTACACACAATACAGGGGAAACAATTCATCAGTCCATGAAGAAATTTTAAACCACAGAGACATCTGGAGAGACCCCAAAGCGCAAGAGAACAAAAAGATATTCAACAAATGACAAATCCCAGTTACTCTGCCTCCTGCTGCCAATCCTCCTCCAACTGTGAAAGCTATCTCCCCCCAACCCTGCCAAGAGCACGGGCACTTAGCAGTGAAAGCAGAGCTGCCAGCCACCAGGTAGGGGCTCATATCTACTGGGAGCTGCTATAGGAGTTGATGCCACTTGTAATACTCAAAGAACTCTGGGTTTTAACACCCATAACACTCTGGAGCGGTTACAGCTTGGCATCAAGAACTTAATGTACTGTTATGCTTTAAACTTCAATAAAACACTGGGCTAAGGAAGCACTGCTAGGTTGTTCTTCACTTTTTAAATTTTATTTTTTAAAGGAAAAGTAGAGAGAGGAATGAAGGCAAGTGGGCAGGGAGACAAGAACAGACAAGAGAAAGAAGTATTTTATTTTGTGTAACTGTTTATCTTGGCTGGGACATGGGACAGTGGCCCTGGGACATGAACCCAGGTTCTTGGGTTACATGTGGTTTACTAGCTGAAGGTAGCAGACCTAACTACTTAACCACCAGGATGTGCCACGTTATACGTAATCTTCACACCAGGTTCTTCAAGAACGAAAGGGTCATGACTTTCAAGGAAGGCGTGACAGAATGAAGGATTGCCTCTTTCAGAAGTATCACCTTATGACAACTAATTGATTCATGAACAGCCCCAAGGCACTGAGGGGGCTTATGCTTGATTCCTGAGCCAGGGTAGGTGAAAGGAAGCAGAGTGAATGCTTTTCCTATACCACTGTTCAGAGCAAGAGCAGAAGCTCACAGGACAAGGAGACTGTGTGAGCAGGGGGTGGAGGTGGGAATAAGTCTATATCCAAGGGAAGGCAAAATCGACTAACCTGGTATACAATCATATCGATGGCTTCACTATTATTCTACTACATCTGTGATCCTGTCCTATTTTTCTGGTTATATCACCAAAATTTAACACCCCAAATTAGAAACATAGGATTTCATAGTTGAAAGAGTTCTCAAGAGTCTAATTCAGGGCAGCCCTTCTATGTTTCTGGCTTGCATAAGGCTTGACTTCACCACATCTGAAACAGAACATTTCTCTCCCACAGCTCCCACTGTTGAAAATGCTCCCTTTCTCCTGCCCTAACCTCTGCCCACGTAGCTCCTCAGACCCTCTGCCTCATCCTGCCTCTGAAGTCACACAGAGTGAGTCAGTCCTCTCAACATGGCAAGCTCTAAATTCAAAGGAACTAACACAATTCTTTTAACCATTCTTCTCCACACCTAGCACTGGAAGACCTTAGGCTGTTACCAAAAAACTTAATTTTAAAAATGATTATCTGGGTATTATCTATCAGAGCAACTCAGGAATAGAAAGGCCCTATGTTAGATCTTTGATCGGAACTGTTGCCTCAGATCACACTAACTTGAAAAACACAGACTTTCTTCGTTTCTTCGATCATGACCTATTTCACACACCTTTCTTTTAGCATCAGAGGACACACAATGCCGCACACTCAAAAGAATTGTTAATCTTTGAATAACACTTATATTTATCTGGCACTGTTTGGTTTGAGTGAGAAGACAAAGACAACCTCTATATGAAAGCCTTTTCTTTCATTTAGATATGAGGAGATTTTGGAAAAAAAGTAATTTACGTGATATTTAAAAAGCACGAAAGATCATGCCCTAAGCAGCACCCTGACCCCCTTTCCAACATGGGACTTTGAAGTACAGTCCACTAAGCAGAAGGTGCTGGGTTAGCCAGGAAACAGGCTCAAAAAGAGAAACTGAAATTATTCCAGGTTAAGCGTAAGAGAGAAAAAGATGCACCGGTGGGGTATGGAACAGTTTACACTCAACTAACTCGTGATACAGCAAAAGCAAATTAGACAGACGGATGAAAGAGGTGGCATCCTGAGGTCCTCAGTAAGGCGATACGGTCTATCAGTGACCACCAAGAAGGGTGCTAACCTTTTAGCCTCAGACAAACTCCACCTAAGACACAGCTATCTCATCTTCCTCTACAGCAAGTAAGACAGAGCTATGTACAACCTGCAAGCTTTCAGAAGATTAAAAGAATTACTCGGACAGCATTTTAACACCACAGCTGAGTGGCTGATTCTTGGAGCTATATGAGATATTTCTCACAAGACAAAAACAAAACAAAAATCCAGGATATGACTGAACAGAACTCTGCCCTACTACAAGCATTAATGGATTGAGCCTTTACAGGGAAGAAAATGGCAAAGGCTGTTCTTACCATACACGCCGTACTCCAAATGTCAGCAGGTGTACTGTAACCTGCTCCTATTAAGACCTCTATGGATCTATATTGACGGGTCTGGATGTCTTCTGTGAAGTGTTTATGCTGGAAGGAAAGAGAACATTACTGTGAGGGAAGACAAATATTAAAGAAGAAAAAAGTGTCTGCTAACAAATGATCATGAAAAAAATACTTAAGAAAGCAAGTTCTACTTACCACCCAACAAGCATTTCCCAGGTCGGCAATTTTAACTCTAATTTTATCTGCATTCCGTGGATCCAAGGGATTCACCAACAAGTCGGCTGCCCGGGTTTTTGCTGACATGAGCAAACAGAACAGTTAGTGTTTGAGAGAGTGGTTCGCAAGTATGCACACAGTGTTTGTTGGGTAGTCTTCTTTTCTAGAAAAGTGAAGTAATTATAAGTCGAACACTACAGAATTTAGAACTCATGGGCCTTCGCATCTTAAAAATATTTCATGAAATACAACAATCTGGACACTGCTTTTTTTCCTTTTCTACCTGATTCCTTTGCCTCCAGGTTAGTCCTACTCTGCAACCCGTCTGTATCTTTCTTAGTTATGCTCACTACACCAGAGGCCACTCCCTAATGGACCACATCTAGCTCATTGGCGCATTACTACATAGAACATAAAAGGTCAAGAAAACTCTGCTCTCGTGACCAGTTCAGTCCTCTGCTTTAAGTGACACAGGTTTTACCTGGTACTCAAAACCCCTATGTCTCCCTTTGCTTGGGGTGAGCACACAAGAGACCTCAAGGGGTAGATGATGGTTGATTAACAAAAAATAAATAAATAAATAAATAAATAAATAAATAAAAGGTTGGGACTAATCGATTCTAGTTTAGCTTTGGACAAGAACACTCCAGAACTAAGGTTCCCTGAGATGACCTGGGTTATAAGGACTAACCTCTGGGGTCCCTGATAAACTTGTCAAAAGACTAGGGCTGCTTTCAACTCCAGGGTGACCCCAAGACAATCACAATAGTCAGCGTAAGGTCAGGTTTCCCAAGGCTTCTGGGGCAGAAGAGTTTTTAGCCAACTAGACCTGAAATGAGTCAAATAACTTCATCATCAAACCTCTAGCTGCTCTATAAGCTCAGATTTTTGTAAAGAATGATAGATAACTATTGCTTTTATTAATTTTAGAGGCAATTCTAAAATGGCATTTACAGACTGAACAGAAAAGTCAGCTCAGTGCAGAACAGGATTCAAATCTAAGTTTCAATACTTGCAAGTTTTAAGACTGGTGAATGACAACTTCTTTGAGGCTCAGTTCTCAGAAAAGGAAGGTAAGAAAGGGACCATCCCTCCCACTGGAAAAAGAGAAAAAGACCAAACATGGAAGATCGTTGGCAGTGCCTGGTTGAGTGACCGTATCCAGGGGCTTGACTCTGCCTGCACTGAGGTGGACCACCTTCTGAGGCTTCCAAAGGTCAAGAGACTGGTCAACCACCAGCAGCGCAGGCAGACAGGATAGGGAGGCAAATGGTGGGTTCCAACAAACAGTGCAGATCAAAGGTCTAAATAAAGAAGAGGGTGATGTTCTAGCTTCTGAATGCTGTGAGAGAGCAAATACCTGAGGACAGTGCAGTACAAGAAGGTGACTGTCATCTTCTACCACTCTCAGTTGTTGCTATATTTTAAAAGAGATTTCATCGGAATTGCATAAGAAAATAAAGATAGAGGAAATCACTATAAAGCCATAATCGGCAACTGCAACATAGTTTCTTTGTGCTTAGAGCTCACTAAACAAAATCTCCCTGGTGACATGCTGATATGAACCTTCTAGTTCAGGTTTTAAGTATAACCCAGCTCAATACACATTCCAAATGACTTTCTTTTCTCAGTGAGTCACCCAGGTGAGGGCACCTGATGGCACACGGACACACCTATGCTTGGTGTCATACCAATTTTACTTTGCCTGGGAAGCATTTCGTCTGATTTAAGTCATTACTATGGTCACCTATCACAGTTCTATCTTGCTCTCTGCTTCTATTAAACAAGGAATGAAAAGTGGTAACAGAAAAGCAGAAAGATTTCACTTCAGGAAGGGCTGGGGCCCTCAAGCTGTTTCAGATAAACTTGTCTGTGGGTGACAGTGTTACTCCATTTGAAGATGTTCTAGAAAATAGTAAGATGGGGGTTAGCAGTGTCACGAGTGAGGACAAAGATGGCATCACTGTGTTAGGTCCATACCTAGTCTTCAGTCTAAACTTATAAGGAAAGCATGAAAATACTTGCTATGTACAGGAGGTTTAGTAGTTTAGTACTAGGTCCAAGAAGATTTAGGGCTAAAAGCTAACCCATTCTTCGACCACATTTTACTGAGTCCCTTTATGTGCAGCCGCTGTTCTGGTGCTGGGAACCAAACCAACAAGATATACACAGTTTCTCACTAGGGCCAAATTAAGAAACTCATGCGCCAATTGAAAATGTTGGCAATAAACTAGATAAAATGAATGATTCACACACAGACACACACATCAGTAGTTCTATATGCTATGAAGAAGAAACAAAACAAAGGAGATGGATAATGATGAAGGTATTCAGGAGAAATCTTTCCTAAGAAGGTGACATTTGAAGACAGGCCTGAATAAAGGGAGGTATGGAGGGGAGAAGTTCTAAGCAGGGGAGAGCAAGTACAAAGTGCAAAGATGCAGAAACAACTCACACTTTTTGAGACATATCAGAAAGAAGCCTGTGTGGGTGGTGCAGAACAAGCAAGGGAAATGAAGAAAGGGGATGCAGGGGAGATGCTTATCAGAGAGCAGTAGGGGGAACAGAGTGCATGGAGCTTATAAGTTTTTAAGAGGTTGTTCTAAGTGGAAATACACTAGAGATAATGGAATGTGCTTCTCTGGGCTGCTCTACAAAGAATGAACCAAGGAGCAAGAGTTAAAGTGAGCCTGAGTACAGAGCCTGTATCACAGAGACATGTGGCAGGGTTGACAGTGATGTCGGTTACTATTGGGTAAGAGCGGAGGGATTCAGAAAAAACCCTGCAGGTGTAGCAAATAAGACCACCTGCTCCAGGGTCTTTTCCTTCAGACACAATGAGCCAAGTTACATACCAAGACTCTTAACAGCTAAGAGTTCAAGAGAAATCAGTTTTTTCTTTCCAACTTTCCACGGCTACTAAATTACTCTAGGAAAAAGTTCACATTCTGTAACCTGGCATCTAAGTCCTTCCTCAGCCTTCTCATCTAGCCCAATCTTGCTTTCTACTATTTCCTAATGTATACACTCTGTTCTAACAGCACAGGTCTACACAGATTTTGAATAAAGCTTGTTTCTCACACCTCATGTTCATGTACTACCAGGCAGTCAACTCCCAGCCTCTAGATCATACCACATCCCCTTCCATGCAGGGAACAAAATAGCTTCCTTCCAAGAACTGGAATCCAAAACCAGGTCCTCTAAGCAAGTGACTGGGTAAGGAGATCCAGTCCCTGGTTTGTCCCTAAAATTTAACAGTATTGGAAAGGTCTGCTTGACAAGAGGTTGAGATCAATTTAAAAAAAAAACTCCTGGTTTGAGTAGTAGTTGGCTGTGTGTGGACTCACAAACATTCCAAGGTCCTGGGTTCAAGACACAGGACTGGCAGGAACAACCAAGATAAACAACTAAATAAAATAAACAGAATGCTTCATCCTCTCCTCTCTTCCTGCCTGTCTCTGCTTGTCTTCATTACTGCTTGTATCTTTCCTTTGAAAAATTAAATTAAATTAAAAAGTCCTTCTATTTTCTCTCTTGTGTAACAGACAGGGTGTTAGGGATGGTATGTGTGTGTGCTGGCCTGAGTAAAATTTTGATTACGAATAGGAAAAGGAGAAGAGTAGTAGAATACAACCAGGTAGCATTGACTTACCAGTTCATTATTCAACAAATGTTTATCTTAGTACTGAGTTAGATGCTGATGATACAAAGATGAAAAAGCATATTGCAATCCTAGAAAGTTTACATTCTATTTTTTAAAACACTTCAGTTGCTCATCTCCGTTGTTCCCACCAGTCCCAGGACACAAACCTGGGACCCTGGGATGTATGTGTACTGTGCCCAAGCCCTACTCCATCAGGGCGCATCAAATGTTGACATTCTAGTGAGGAAAGAGATAATGGAAATGAACAATGACCAAACAATTAAGAAAAGTGTGACCAGTAGGAAAACAAGGGAAAGAGAGCTAAAACCTGATGGGGAACAAAGGGCAGTTATGACGTGCTGATACCCCACAGGAGAGTGAATTAGCCGAAAAGGTTGGACAATGGACAAATAGGAGGAATACAGTCCAGGGAAGAGGAAAAGCATAAGCAAAGGTACAGAAGGTATGACCAAATGTGACACATTCAGACAGACTCTCTTTATGATGTCTTGAAATCCAACTGGGAAGAGACCATGATATACTTGGGATTTTCTATACTTTTTATTCTTCAGTCAATCAATGAAAAAAAGTTTGAACCAATAATTATATTATGAAACATTTAAAAAACTAATATTAAGAACAAAAATTATTTGGAGACATGGCTGACTCTTGACTGGAGCAAGGAAAATGTGACCCTGGGACCTGTGGTTCTAGAGAGCTAGGGAACACTTGATGAATAATAGGGGTGTGTCCAAGGAGAAGGACCCAAATGAAAAGGTCTGCAGAAACCAAATTTCGGCTAATTCTGACATCTCCCCCACCCCCAAGTATTATCACACATAATTCAAAGTGATAATTAAAAAGACAAAAACATGAGTCCTTGATAGAAAGGAATGTGAGACTGTGGGAAGAGTAGAGCATCCACAAAGAACGAAACCTTTGTTCCATATTCCATATACCTTCCCTCTGTATCATTTCTATCTGGATATTCCTGTTATAATCTTTTATAATAAACTAATAGTCTATTAAATACATTTTTCCTGATCTGTTTCCTGAGTTAGCCATTCTAACAAATTAAATGAATCCAAGGGTTCGTGAGAACGGATTCACAGCTGACTGGTCAGAAGCACAGGTGACAGCTCTCAGAACAGGGACACAGTGGGGCTGTAGGAGTTCTGAACCAGTGAGACCTGACAAGGTCGTGTCAGAACTGAGTTACACTGCAGAACACTCGCTCAGCAATGCTAAGAGAATTGTCTGCTACAGGGACCCCATCTCTTCTCCAGCACTACCGATACAAATATATTTGGTGACTTCAAGTTTCAGAAACACTGCAGGAATAATGTGACAGTAAGGGAAAAACACCAAGCAGAGTTTTTCCTTAGACGAATCTACATTCCATATGAAAGCACCATAAACAGGAACAGAATATGTCTACTCAAGTAATACAATACCACCTTAACTATGACACATTACAGCTAATGAGTAATTAACTGCTGGGATAAAAGGGACTGCAGAATTTCTTGGGCTATTTGTAGACATGACTGGTCAATTTACTTGCCATGTGTTAAACACACCTGTCAGTGGAGGGAGTAGATGCAGTTTCTGACTTTTTCCATTGTGGGTCAGAATGGAAAATAACTGTGAGAACCAGTTAGTTTACTAGAGACCCTTAACATGTCACAGATATGTCCTCTGTGGCATTCAATTTCAAAATTAGGGTTTGGAATAAGTCATCATCATGTTTGAATCCATACCACTTCTCTTAAAATCTCAATAGCAGAATCCTATGGTCAGCAGCAACTATCAAAATGAGATACTTTCTCTATGAGACATAAAGATATTTTGTCTGAGACAAAAGGCAGGAAAAACTCTTTCCTTGAATAGAAATGAAACGGAAAAAAAAAAAAATCAAAAACTAAATGTAACACCGTCAGATGGAAGAGGACTAAAATTATAAATTAAACTACACAATTTAGAAAGTTACAGGTATAAGCTGCTAGAAATGGAAGACCTTCGCAAAGGTGTCACTGCCTAAAAATAGAATGAGGAAAGTTCAGAAATAGGATCTAATAAGCAGAGGGCAAGAGAAGGCCTTGTGGTGCAGAATATATTTTGAATTACATTACTATTCAAAGCACAGAAGCATCAAATGAAAATGATTAATGCATACATACATAGCTTCACCACCTCTAGCCAATTCCTTGAAGAATTTGTCAAGGATATGACTCGGGGACCACTGAAAACAGATACTTGATAGGAGGGGCACTTACTTTTTGGCAACTCCCCAGTGCTGGAGGCTGAAACCGTCCTACTTCTGTCATGGGATGGACTGCTTTCCTCATGCTCAGTAAGTGGGGATCCCTCAGAAAGTGCAGAGCCACAAGCCACAGGTTCTAAGGGCCCCGAGAACAACGATGTGGAAAACTCTGGAAACTGTGACTCAGGGATTTTATGTCGTCCATTTGGCAATACACCATTGAATTGTTCATAGGAGCTGCTGTACGTGTAATCACTCTCTGCATTTGGCTCGTCAAGGTTATATTCCTCAGGATTTGGGCCATCTTCATCATCATCATCTTCATCATCCAGCTGCTGTTCCAGTAAGAATGGGCCATTCTCAATATGACCATTGGTTTTAGGTGATTCTATCCACGTAGGGTCTATGTTTGCAAGTTCCTGCTCAACGTCGTCTTCATCTTTCTCGATGTTTTCTTTCTCAGCATCTTCTTTCTCTTCCTGATCCTCAGCTTCACCTGAAAAAGTTGATGGGTAAAGAATCAGAACTCTCTATAACACAATGGTGCTAGGTACTTATTTCCTTCAAGAAGTTAACATTTTAAAAATGTGCTTAATTTATATACTACATAACAAAAACCTCTTGGCTCTCAAAGTAAAATCTTTAGGTTTTTAAAATTTTTATCTTTCATTTTTTAAACAACTGGTCTATGTTAGCTTTTTCTATTTCTATTCTCTCCAACCTACAATTTTAGAAAAAGTTTTCAAGTACATTACTGTTAAGCATAAGGTTAATTAAAAAATACAGGACAGGTACACCTTAGTAGAGCAGCGGTCAGCTCAATCGCCTCCAAAGGGACAAGCCCCACACCCCTGCATTCGAGTCCCAGGCACAGGGGGAAGTAACCAGTGTGAACAACTAAATACAAATAAAATAGAGATGCTCGTCCTGCTCTTCCTGCCTGCCTGCCTACTTGCCTTCATTCCTGCCTCATCTTTTCTTAAAAAGAAAAAAAGATAAAGAAAGGATAAATCATGAGCATAATAGAAGCATGGAGTTTCTCGGAAATGCTTTGTCTTTAAAAAAAACTATTTAGAAATATTACAAATGAAGCACCAGAGAGAACCACCCTCACATCTGAAGAAGCAGCACCATCAATGTGATGAGAAGGTAGGTCCCTAGCCATGAGCCTCCTGGAACCCTAATGCAGCCCTGTCTCCCAATTCACTGACCGTTGTCAAGGGTAGTCTCGCCCTCAGCTGCCTCCTCTAATCCTGCTGATTTTAGTTTCACCTCGGGGTGGTATTCATCATCTTGTTCGTTGGAAGGGATAGCAGATGTGACGTTTTCTTCAATTATTTTCCTTTCAGCTTCTCGCTCCAATTCTTCTATTTCCTGTAGGCGCTTTTCCAGTAACTCAGCCTGCCTTTTCTGCTTCTTTTTCAGCTTTTTCTTTTTGTTTTTAGATATTTTTCCTATCTACAACATGTTAAGAAAATACCACAGGTCACTTTACATCCTTTTCAAGCACTATGTAAATACCAAATAAGGGGACTACTAACCAAGTCCCACCCTCAGAGGGATATAGTATAATACGATAGGTCTTTTTTATTTAAATTCTAAAAACTAATTGTACTAAGACACTAGTGCCCTTAAACAAACACTTCAAGTTTTATTTGCTACTGCCTGTCTACAACAGCCAATCCATTGACTTAATCAACACTCTGCCAAAAAAAGAAATGCCTGCCCAAACAGGTACACTAAATTCACTGTTGGTCAACAGCTCTGCTTATGTTTGGTTCTCACACACTGAGCTGTTATCAACAGCCAAGACTGCATGAACTGTAAGAAGAAAAAAAAAAAAAAGAACAAGCAAGGAAGGAAAACAGAAAGAAAGAAATAAAAAGCGACACTTTCAATCTGTCTCCAATCATGGCCATCTGACTTGGAAAGTCCTGGTTATAGGCGCCTCCCATCACAGAAAAAATAATTGAGACAAGCTGTTCAAGTTACAGTAGAATTATAGGAAATAACTCAGCTCTTCAGCAAGTCAGGGAACATAATCACTACAAGTCTTCCTTGTTGTTTTCTTGTCCCTCTCCTGCACCCTGCCCCACCACCCTGGGTCCAGATCTTGAACGCTGGTCCTTGGTCTTTACATGGTTTGTACCTCAGGATCTCAGAGATCAAAGCCACAGAGGTGAGGTACAACTCTCCCTTGTGCTGAGAATTCCATTTCAAAATGAAAGCTGTTAACAGCACTCTGAATTTCTAAGACATTTCCTTTCAAATAATCTTCTGGTTCAGGCACACACTGGTGACCTACAGAATAAGGCCACCAGACATAGTTCACATATATCGCAAGAACCCAGGTTTGAGATCCGGGATCAGGGGAAAAACCAAGATGAGTAACTAAATAAAATACATAAAATGCTTCTTTCTCTTTCCTGTATGCCTGCTGATCTTCATTCCTGCCTGCACATTTAAAAACATTTTTTTTTTTTAAATAATAAAGGTCTTTTAAAACTTGTAAGCTAGCCATCAACTCAAGATATTTATGTATTCTATCCTCTACTGGAACCAAGCCAGGCTTAGGTCCGTGGGGGGTAGGATTTAATTCTAAGCAGATTCTTTCATTTTATTGGAATCAGTGTTATGATAGATCACAAAATACATTATCATATTTAACTACTAGTTAAAAAATAGAACAGTTTCAGAAAAACAGGTAACTTGGGAGTCAAATGAAAATAACATGAAGTGGTTCGGAAATAATCACACTTCAACGTCTCTATCACCTCTCATTTCATCAGACAGTCAACAGCACTTCAGACAGTAGAGAGAATAAAGACTGAACTGCTTTTTAATTATTTTCAAATAGCAATCAATTTACCAAAATCTTAAGTCATATATTTAGTGATATACACTTTAAAAGCATGTCTACTTTTTATATTCAACTACAACTTGAAAATCTCCAACAGACTAGTAAAGGAGCAACAATGAAAATATATAATCAGTTAACCCAAACAATTCTTAAATAAAAACTGTTGCAGAAAGAAACATTATAACCTTAGTTAAAAAAACTTTAAAGCTTTTTAACTATGGCTACAACTTGAAAAGCTTAATAATAGTTGCACTTGACAAGGTTAATATAATTGTATTTGACTACTTACAGGTTTTTGCTGTGGAGCGGTACTCACTAAAACAAAATGAAACAAAATCAAAGTTCTTTATACAGGTAATTTGAACTGGAAAAAAAATAATTACTGCCTCAATGGCAATACAACTTTAAACATGGTTAAATATCAGTTTAATCATGGAAATCTAAATAGTGTGCTTATCACACACAAAAAATGTCTCTTAAAAGGCACAACAGTAGTTGTTCATATGGAGCCATTTCTCTTACCAAAAACTAAATACCCATTCATTTGAAAACAAATCTCAAAGGGTTAATAAGAAAATGAAGAGTTTTCAAATGTTACAGTCATAACCAAATGTTTTATGGTCAATGAAATGAACTTTTTAGATTAGAAGATGTGTATCTACATCTGAAAACTATAAAACTAAATAAGTCAAATACTATAGCAAATATTCCAGAAATCACATGACCAGACCTTGTCAGCATCAAAAGCTTGACAAGCTTTGTTTTCATGATCTAAACAACAATCTGAATGCAGAACATGAGCTTTGAACATTCTTCATCTTCCAAGAGACTGAGTCAGTCCCAAGGCTTTAGCCCTTCAGTGTGTATGCTTCCCTAACAATATTAGTCACAGGTGGCATGGAGAGAGAGGTAAGTAAGTACAGGCAACACTGCACAGTCACCATTACAGTCTATGAAAGTCAGAAATAAAACTGTGTCAACCCTCAAGTCACAGAGATGGTCTTCTCTCATCATAAGGTCTTTTGTAACTAATTCCAACTCCTCCAGTTGAACTGAGGTATAGTGCAGCTATGCTAACTGGAGACTAGGAAACATTCTAACAGAACTAGAGCATAAATAAATATTAATTCTGATGACTACCGTGAGTCACATGAAATACATTACTACAGACTTCTGTAAAAAGTTGGCAACATAAGAAATGTTCAAATGTAGAAGCAGCAGATTAAAACTTTAACCTTTTAAGGGAGGGCAAAGTAACTTAAATAGTATAGTTTAATTAAGGCACCTTTCTCAAGGGAAAAGGTCTAATGTGTCCTTCAATATGTAACTGTACAGGCTTTTAATACCACAAACAACTGAACTAAGCTGGCTTGGTTCCCTCACCTGCAGACCCTGAAGGAGGAGGAGCACCGGCTTTCTGCCACTCAGTAGCCTCGGCTGCCATTCTTCTTACATATGCATCATCCACACACATCAAGATGTTTTCCGGCTTTATATCAGTATGAATAATCTTGCATTTACTATGTAGATAATCTAACCCCTGAAGGACCTGGTCATAATAAAACAAAAAGAAGAAATGAGTTATTAATACCTTTGTTATTCAACATATTGCAGGGCACAAAATACAATAGATATAGTAGGGTATTTAGTAAAACATCTCCCTCCCACAAAGGCCCCCCCCAGAGAAATCAAGGTTTTTTCCCACAAGCAACAAATGTGTATCATTCAGAAGACTATGCACACACACAACATACTTTTTAAAATAACCCTGAGAAGTAATTTTCATACCCTACAAGATACCCTTTTAGTGTACAATGGTTTTAGATTAAGCAAGTTACCACTAGCTAATTTTACACATCTTCATTACTCAAAACAAAGCGTCAAAAAAACAGAATACCCATTAGTAGTTCTACCCTCCACCCTAAGCAATTTCTAATTTTAGATTGACTTACTCTGGACATGTTATATAATTAGGAATCATACAAAGTGGTCCTGGGAATTGGCATGTTTTAAAGGTTCATCCATGTGCAGCATGTCATCAGTACTGCACTTCCTCTCCTTGCCAAATAATGCCCCACTGGATATACCACATGTTGTTTAATCATTCATGGACACTTGGATTGTTTCTACTTTTGGACTACTACAAGTAATGTTACTCTAAACATTCATGCTCAAATTTTTATGTGGATGTTACAATGGGAGGAGAAGGCCATATATACCTAGGAATACAATTGTTGGGTCATATGGTAACTCAACAATGAAATGTCAAACCATTTTATACAGTGGTTGCACCATTTTATATTCCACCAGCATTCCACCAGCAATGTTTGAGGATTTTCTTCACCAAGGCCAACGCTTATCTGTCTCTTACATTTATCACCCTAGTGCTTGTGAAGTATGCATTTTTAATACTGGAATAAAGGAGGATTAAATAGCCCTGGTATCCAAACAAATATTAATACTGAACTAAAAGAAACTATTCAACAAAAAATACTATGTACTTACCATACATTCAAAATAAAACAAAATAAGCCCACAACATTTATAGAATGCAACAACCTAAATGCAAGGTCACACTTTTTTCTGGATTATTTTCATTAGAGAGGAATTCTTTCCATAAACAACAACAACAACAAAATTAAAGGAAAGGTATAGACAGGAATAAAGGTGAGTAGGCAAGTAGGCAGGCAGAGAGAGGAGGAAGAAGCATTTTATTTTTATTTAGTTGTTTACACTGGTTGTTACCCCTGGACCTGGGACTTGGGCCCAGGGATATGTGGCTGTGCACCTTTGGAGGCAATTGACCTAACTGCTACTCCTCAGGGCACCCCCTAAAAATATAGTTCATGTCCCCCATACACTATAAATTCTACACACTAAGTAAATATTAGTATTTATGAGTATCATCACTGAAATGTTTTCAGTCATTTTGGGATATTGTCTATAACAGATGAAGAAGTAGGAAAAGGAAAAGATATCTACTATTATATCATCATCCAACTCTGGAAAGCTCTCAAAAAAACCCAATGTGCTCTGTCTACCTTGAATATCTACTAAAAAATCTTAGAGATGACAATTGCATTAGGAAGTGAGGGAACAGAAGTTTCAGAAGGACAATAAAAACAGGAAGCAGGACAAAATTCCCTTATCTAAAACAATTATCTGAAGTAACTTTTTCTAGGAAGTATTTTTACATGATTTCATTGACTAAGCATCAACTGACCTGTTAACAAACTATTTTAGACGTCTGATATACACCAATAAAGAAAGGTCTAAGTCTTCAGTAGGCTTATAGTCCTCATATCCTAACAGAGCTTACTGTCTTTTGGAAGGGGGAGAGAAGAGGGCAGACAAAAAGAAACCGAGGTGAACCACATAATACCAAACATGATTTCATGAGATGCTGACAAATTCCTAAGTAAGTATCAATAAAACAGAGAGAATTGGGATATGAGAAGGAAAGATTTTTGAACTGTTACACCTTACAATTAATGTTTTAGATTAATACTGCAATTAGAATGTGTAATTATCTTTAAAGTATCAAAACAATAGTACTACCAATAGCATTACATATTTCCATTAAAAGAATAAGGTTATAGTACTGGAGAGAGCAGTCCAATGAGCCTGTACTCAATAATATCAATGTACCTTCTTTGTGCAAACTGAAATATGTGGACTTTTTGTATCTGAATATCAAGACAGTCTAAGAAGTACTAAAAATTCAAAGACTGATACAACAAAGACTCTCAGTCACTAGAGGTCAAAGAACTAATTTTTGGAGAAACCTTAAACAGTTTAAAATTAAGTTACTTCACCTGAATTATCTGTCAATTATCAAATATTAAACATTTAAGTAAAAAAATGAATGTTTTCCAGAAGAAATCTTTTTGGCACTATCTCATGTACAAGTTACTCTTTATCTTTTCTCATCTTAATGCTTTTATAGTTCTTAGGTTGTTTTACTGTGTGAGAACTACATGGATAAGAGATGTGACTCAGTATCCAAACACGTAAATAGGAGTTCCCGGAGACAACGAGGCACTAGAGAATAGCAAGTGTTCTCAGCAAGAGTTTAAAGTTTCAGATGTTTTAAATATTGACTATTACACTCGACTGGTTAACTTAACCTTCCTTAGAAGCATGAACAAAAGAAAAAGATGCTACAACTGGGACAAATTAAGTAAGTTCATTAAGTTACTGCGAATCATTAAAGGAAATGGTTAAGAGATGCAGAACATGCACTTTTCGTGAAAACACAATGGTGAGATTAGGCAGGTTGCTCCAAAACTCTCCTCTCCAGCAAGGTACCAAGTTATCTGAGCCTCTCCTTTTTCCATATGTATAAAAGGGGTGTATCCATTAGACAGACATGTGAGAAGAACTAGAAATAATCTAGAAAACTAGAAATATGGAAGAATCACACAAACAAGTTCTAGCTCATAGAAAGTTCAAAATTAATGGCAGAACTGAACTAAGTAAGAAATCTTGTATTCATGTTAACTGAATTATTATAAGTTAGCAGTCACTTACATTAAACTTCTGTGGGCCTCATCTCTCCCATCTCTACTGTATTAATGGGCTACACTTGATAACTTCTGTGGTATAGTCCAGCAATAAAACTAAGTTCATAATTTCTTTTAATTCTATACTACCCTTTGAAAAATAAATGTAGCTATAAGTTAAGAAGAATGGTTTTATTATTAAAAACAGCATTTCTGTTCTTAACCAGTAAAGTTTAAAGCAGTAAATCATCCCAGAATCCAGAATTAAGTGATGATGGGCAATCTTTCATCCATGTAGATAGACTACAATAACATGATTTATATGAAGTAACTATATGCAGATAATAATACATGAACCAAGTTGCATGCCCAATGACACATTTCCCCTTGCAAAATCTGAAAAAGAGTTAAAGTGAGCCTTTAATTTTCCCTCTGCTGCCTTCACTTGTCAAATGATAGCATGATGTCTTTCCTAAAAACATGCTCAGCCTCATCAGCAGGAGGCAGCAGAGGCTACAGAGATCCATTGGTTGCATCTTCTCGATCTACAGTTGCTATCAAAGCTGAGATGAATTTAACCACAGAAGGGCCAGGGTCAGGATGGCATCCCCTCAGAGGAGTCAGACTACACACTCCAGAATGGGCCAGTTTTCTCCATGTGAAGTCAAACTCTCAAGTGAGTAGCAAGACAGAAGAAAAGGTAGAGCCCAGTTCAGATTAAGAAACTAACAAGTTATGGCTCAGAGCAAGTCCTTTCCCTTCTTTGACCTCAAATAAAGTGGTAAAATAAGGAACTTAGTCATGATGGCCCTAAAGTTTCTTCTATATACACATGGATCACATCAGAGATCACGTATAACTAGTGATAACAGCATAGACCTGTCCTCACCTCCATGGCTTGCTAGAAATAAAATCCTGTAATCTTGTAGATAAAGGAATAAGGTGAGAGAGAGAGACTTCTCTCAAATGCATCTCCCCAGTCCTGCTTACTGCTCAGCAAGAAAAGTTTCTTTCCATATTTTAAACTGTAAAGAGAAATACCAAGAAAGCAACTTTCCAAATTATTTTTGACTCTTAAGTCATAACATGGGAACTTTCTTCCTCCCACTCAGAACAAAGGCCAAAGGCCAATGAAACCTGGCTTGCCACATATACTTGTGAATGCAGTACCAAAAGAAACCAAACCGCCCAGGCAGTCAGATGGGCTGGCCCTGCAGGAACACTTCGCAGAGAGACTTACTGATGCCTGTGGATGTGGAAGAAAACACCAGAGTGGCTCTCCTCAAGCCTAGAGACTTTCCACTGGGAAAAAAAAAAAAAAGTAAGTTCCCACTTAATTTTCTCTTCCTCAGACAGACATGAGGTAAATCCTCGAAAATGCTTCAACAAGCGTGATGCTAAGCTAAATTGAGAAGTGTGGAAAACACCTGTTAACAAAAAAAGAACTAGATACATAATAAGACAAAAGTTTCAGTGGATATCAACAGCATCCACTTTGTCCTGAAATAGCCTTATGTTCCTTGTTCTAACAGTGACAGAATAAATGAGAAATCCAGGAGCTGTACTTCTGAATGTAGTCAGAAAGACGAAAGAAGTTACTGTGCTCAGCATTTACACTGCAGAGTAGTGAGTTCAGAAAGAGACTCAACTCTCTTGAAAGGGAGCAACTTCACCATATATCTGAGTTGAGAACACAGTATTTGAGGATTCCAAGTTAATACAGAACCAAAAGTACTACCATACTAAACATGAAAGGTTATAAGAATGTTTACCAATTTAAAGTTAATCTTCCATTCTAAAATTTAAAAATACTGCTTTAATCATAATGAACTCGTTGATAACTAAAGTAACCAGTAAAATAATATAATAATATAATATAAATAACCAGTAAAATAATTTAAGTGGAAAATAAACATGACAAAATGGGTGACAAAAGGCAAAGCAACATGACTGGCCAGGGTCACTGCTCCTGATATGCCTCAATGTCCACTACCCAACAGAAGGTAGATTTGCAAAAGAATTGCATTATAAAAATCCCATTTGCTTACACAATGCTATACATATTAGAAGCTATAAATTTCCTATTAGATAAACTCTAATGTAACAACATGGATGG
Organism: Solenodon paradoxus; assembly: GCA_004363575.1. Taxonomy (NCBI): domain Eukaryota; kingdom Metazoa; phylum Chordata; class Mammalia; order Eulipotyphla; family Solenodontidae; genus Solenodon; species Solenodon paradoxus. Next base: position 179,925 of record RJWH01001913.1, read on the forward strand.
ACCTAGAAGGTATTATGCTAAGTGAAATAAACAGAGAAAGACAAGCACTATACTGATTTCACTCATGTGGAAGATTAACCAAAAAAACTAATGAAGAAATAAAACAAAAATTCTTAAATTAGAAGACCGAAATAGCGGTTATAGGCACACTCTGGTGACTCAGGGGGTAAGCCAGCAGCTGGGAGGTAGACCACGTAAAGCCCAAGGACCAAGGTTTGCTATCTGAGGTGAAAATGACAACCAAAAGTAAAATAAAATAAAATGAAAGTGTTTGCTTGTTCCTCTCTTTCCATGAACATGCTTCTCCATCCTCTCCCTTCCTTTGTTTCTTAAAATAGTGGTTACAGAAGAGAAGAGGGGAAAGGGGTCAACTGTATGATGAAGGACAGAAACTAGACTTTTGGTGGTGAGTTAATGTAGTATCAACAGTCACTGATGTTTAAGATGTATGCCTGAAACCCATATAATGTTATGAATCAGTTTTACATCAAAAACAAAAACTTTCATCAATCACGTTGCCAATTCTACTTTTTTTCAAGGCAGAAGAAAGCCCATGCCACAGAGACAGGGACACAGTGAGTGCCTAAGAGATAATAATGCAGCGCTTCCCTGTGGCTCAGACGGCTAAGGTGCAAGTCGTGTCAATGTAAAGCCCACGGACCTTCCTTCGAAACCCGGGACTAGGAAGTGGGGAAAAAAAAGAAACGAAATGGGAGAAATGAAAAAAAATGTATTAAACATTGGTGACAATCATGATAACAGAAAGAGTAATGATAATTTAAAAATCCAGGACTGCCAGCAAAAGGTCAAGTTTTTCCAGTATGTTGCTGTGAAAAAATCAGAGTCTTGTCCTTATCAAGTTTCATTTAATGGCAAGTGCCACTTCTTTACAAGGTTTCTGTAAAGGGCAAAGAATTAAATCATAAAGTTTAAAAAAAAGTAAAATATCAGCTGTCCTTTCAATTACATAAGAAAGTCAAAGCCTTGTTTAAAGAACAGCACTGTCATTTAAAGAAGCCATGACCTGCAGCACATCTTTAATGGCCCACAAACAAAAATACTGCCAACACAAGCACTCTTGTTCTTCTTTCAGCTTAAGAATTAAACGCTAGACATAAAGCAGACCGCAAAAGAGCTGATTTAAAAATGAAAAATGAAAAATAGAGGAGGCGGGTTTCAACACAAGACAGGCTGCACAGTGTCCTTACCACTACTACCAGAGGCCACCAGGGTGGCCTTCTTCTGACCTAGCACACCGTCACCAGGGCTACATGAGGACGACTGACAAGTGATCAAAGGACTAACAATAACACAGGAAACCTTGAAAAAAAATTGATTAAACTGTGTCATAATACCCCTCATGTTATAAATGGTTTTAGGTGATCTCTGAAAATGATTCACTATTCACTAGACCTAGGAAACCCTACAACATATACAAATCAAGAGATTCAAATATTTGTGTTCATTTTAAGAACATTCCCGAAATTGTTCATACCCTCTGTATATACAAAAAAAATCACCAAGTACCTAAAGGATGTCACTTTACAGAAACAGTATGTGTTACCTCACCATTATAGTGACAGAGTTCGTAGCTATACCCAGGTCAAACAGTGGACGTGGGGTTGGCGGCCCAAAAAGAGTACTGGGTTTTTACTGCACATGCTTAAATGCAGAGAGTCATGCAGAACATAAGGGATTAGATGTGGATTCTCTGGTCACTGAGCACATCCATATGAACAAAGACCCCAAGATAAGGCACAGAACTTACAGAGCTCATGGTCAAAAAATCCTTACAGGAAATTCTCTCTGCCACAGTGACATGAGTCTTACTGAAAAAGAGCGTATTTTTCTCCCTAAACCAGAAGAGGGAGCTGCACGAAAGAAAAAATATCCCAGGAGAAATGGATGACACAAAACCTTAAGATTCATGAATAAATGCAGTATAAAATAAATGCAAATAAAACTGAAAGCCAAAACAAAAGTCTTACTATTAGAAAATAAGCAAGTGCGGTGCATTAAAAATATGCTAGGTGATGGCTTCTTTAAATGTCATTGCTGTTCTTTAAACAAGGCTTTGACTTTCTTATGTAATTGAAAGTACAGTTGTATGCCTTATTAGTAAGTATCCCACAGTTTTAATCGACACAATAAAGCCACAAATCATGTATTATCCCAATTTTACAAATGAGGAAACAGGCTTAGAGAAGATAAGTACTTTGATCAGTGTCACAGAGCTCAAAATTATGTCTACTGTTAGGTATGCCTATACCCGTTGCACTTTCCCCTATTTCAGGGGGTCTCAATGAGAGGGAATTGTGAGCTGGTAGGGGACATTTGACATGGTTTTGAGACAACTTTAATTGTCACAGCTGTATGTATGTGTAGAGGGGAGAAAAACATGATAACACAGGGCAGAAATTCCCTGGTGAAATAGTAGCTGGTCCACCAACATTCAGCCTACAACTAAAGACCTTGAAATCACTAGGAAAACACTAAATAAATGTGGGCCACAGTCAGAAGTTCCTAAGACAGAAGAAATGACACTTTTAACTGGAGTAGTATGAGATGCCTTTGTCAGAGGTAGAATTTTGGTTGAGCCTTTAAAAACATGGGCAGGGGTAAAAAAAGGATGGCATTGTTGGCAGCCTAGGACAAAAGAAGTGATCAGATGTGAAGTTAAAATATCGCAAGGCAAGTAATTTCTTTAAAATACTTTAAAAATCAAACTACCAAGATACCCTGGTAAAGTAGCAGTTGGGTCCACTGCCTCCAGCTAAGAACACAGTCCACATACATCCCATGGTCCCAGGTTTGAGTCCTGGGGTAGAGGGGAACAACCAAGAAGAACTACTAAATAAAAATAAATGCTTTTTTCCCCTTCCTCTGTCTGCCTACTCACCTTCTTTGCTGCCTGCACCTTTTCTTTAAAAAACAAATAAATGTATAGGTATATATATACACACACACACACACACACACACACACACACACACACACAGAGGGTTCAAGGTAATGACAGAGCCCATATAAAATGTGTGCCAGCTAGTGTTTCTGAAATTGTTTGCTTTTAACTAGAGTATATAAACCTTTTAATATTTTACGGATTTATCAAGAAATAATTAAATTTCCTCAGAATTTTATCAAGATAATTTTTTTGAAGAGGTCAGAGTTAACAGAACAGTTCCAAGATGGTGGACTGTTAAGATGTTAAACTTACCTTCTGTCAACATGCATAACCAAAAAAATACCCATTTTAGCAACTATGACCTTCATAAAGAAAGGAAGAGCAATATCTTCACAAAGAGAAAGGAAGCCAACTTCAGCTAGGAAAAGTTAATCAGCATTGGTGTCACCCTGTCCTATTCTAAGACCCTCGGGTCAAAGGGAGAGACCAGTGATACAGTCACTCTCCTGGAGGTGAAGGTCTTTCCCTAACAGTGGTGCCACCATGGGAACTGGTGTTCAGTCACTGAACCAAAAATCTTGGTGTGTAATGAAAACAGGGCTAGTCTCCTTGTACACCTGTATGCTGCTTGCCCTTGGCACCAGCACTGCAGGCTGCCATTGCAGGAAGTCTCAAGAGAAAAGGCCTACCTCTTCTAACATTAGCAGACTAGTGACAAATAATTCGTGTGCAAGCAGCCCTTTCACAGGCTGCTGGAGACAGTCAGGTCAACAGCACTTCTTGCAGATAACTGACTAGTTTCTAGCAAGGAGCATTCCAGTCTAGACGTCTCACTAGGAAAGTAATTGGAAGGGTAAGGGTTAGAGCTCAACAATATCATTATCTGCTTGGTACTTCCTGAAATTCTACCTCCAGACCCCAAGGCTTATTTACTGCTTCCTGCTGGGAGGCCACTCCTCTAAGAGAGTTTCACAGGAGATTAGGCTCTACTAAGACTAGCTCCCAGCTATCTCAACTGTTGGATCTGTTAAGACTGTGGCCTAATTACAGAATGGGTCTACAAAATGGGTCCACTACTCAAGTCTTTCCCGTTGGGCCTTGCTGTTCATGCATGTGACTCTGGGGGAAATGTCTGCATTTCAACTCCAACCCTGTAGGATGTATTCTCAGGCTTCAGTATAGGGCTGGTACTGGAGTTTCAACAAATCTGAGGGCTGAAGTCACACAAATAAAGAAGTTCAGCATTTCAGACTAACATCCCAGGCCTACAGAGAACAACTTGATACCCTAACAGAAGTTCTTTATATCAGGAAGCCTAAACCATAGAAATAAACGTAGAATGGCAAACAGATCAAAGTGACAGAAAGGTGAAATGATGGAGTTGAGTTGCTACTAATAATTATAATACCCGAGTGCCATATGGAGTTAGAGTAAGTCTAACATTAATTCCCCCTGTCATTTACCACATAGGTTCCTTTCCATTAAAGAAAAATGAATGTCTTTCCACAAGAGATATTTGACACATTAATAATGAATGAAAATACAGCTACCTAAAATCTAAAAGGGGAACAGATATATTAAGCAAAAGCTAGACACAAATCTATACTAGGCACATAAATATCGTATATCTCACTATGCTAGCCAATACAGAGAACCCCATTTCTAGTGACTCTTCTCACATAGTATTTCTAATATTAGAAAACAAGAATGCAATATAAAAAAATAAAGACGAAGAGATGAACACAATGTTACAAGCACATTATTTCAACAAAATCTAAAACCCTTCTAAATAAATTTAATATTAAAATTTTTAAATGGATTAAAAACCTATTCATATGCATATAGGTTCATTTTAATTCATAAGTCTTTTAGTATGAATTATTCCCTGATTATGTTCTAATTAAAAATCCAAGACCAAAGCCTATATTTCCTGGAAGCCCTGGGGTGGTCCTATCAAATCAATGATCACTCTTCTCAAGGAAACCAAGAAACTTCACTGCTATCTTACTGACTGTGTAGAATTAGTGTGGTAATTACCCACTGTATCAAACAAGTAATTCAAAAGTCTTTAATTTTCCTAATTTAGGCTGTATGAACAATAAATGAACAGACTGATATAGTCAATGCAGAAACATTTCTAATTAGAATGAGTGCTTCCATGTAGGTATACTTTTATTCTATAAATATTTGCATCATCACTGAACCAGATCCTAGCTAAAAATTTTATTTTATCAGGGCAACTGAACAAAGTACAAACCTAATACAGTATTTCCTATATAACTTAAGAATTCCTTAAATCATCTTTCACTAACCTTCCATCCAAAGATACCTAAAACCAAAATAAACTCTGAATTATTTTCAAAGGAACAGAGACATCTTATAGTATGGACACTGAATAAAATAATTTCTCATTATACCATGTAACCAGGAAAGAATAAAGCAAATGTACCTCACATACATTGCTTGTTACCAGACATAACATCAAAAAATATGAAATTAATGAATTCAAAATGCTATGCACTATAATTAAGTATCTTTAAAAATAGGAATTTGTGTTGAAAGGCAAGTTAAGGAGGGCAGAGTTGCCCTCATAAGTCCCACCTGTCGAATGATACTCTTCACACAACGTACTGGGAGGCCTTGGTAGTTGGACTTGATGATCCATTTGAGGAGATGGTGGCCAAGCACCTCAAACACCATGCAGACATCTGGGACACTGTTAAGGATCATTTGGAAATATATTTCCTAGAGTGATGTACTTAGCATCACCGTGGAATTTGGAAGAATATTTTTATTTTATTTCCATTTTAGATGTTCATATTGGTTTTCTTCCCCCTGGACCTGGGACTTAGAACTTAGGGGTATATGGCTTGTGCCCTTGGGAGGCAATTGACCTAACCACTGGTCCACCAGGGGGCACCCTGCTTTAAATATTTTTAAACACAAATCAGAAAAACCTTTCTGCATTGTTGGAGAAACATTTATTACAAATTTAGGCACACATCATCTAAATCCAGAAGTTTCTATTTCCAAGGATCATTACAAATAAAGTAACAAGAAGTAAAGCTAGTTACAGAGCCAAAGCCCAAAAAAGACTTAAGTCTTTTCAAAGCATTGAGAGAAGTCTAGGCTATGATGGCTTCTTAGTATTTTACTTAATAAAAATAACTACTAAAAAGTAGGTAACAAAAAACTCTACATGCCTAAAAATCAGATGTTTCTCCAAAGAAGAAACCTCCTTCTTGTCAGCTATTCCAGGAACTGCTTTGTAGATCTGAGGCAAGAAGAGGGCTGCCCTGTCTGTCCAGAAACAGACACACCAGGAGAACAAGAGGAAGAGAGCGACCAATTTTATCTTTTTATTAATTAAGAGGGGGAAAACGCACTTAGCAGTTAGTAATGATCTTGAAACAAATCAAACATCACATTAGCAGACATTGGTACTTGCTAGTATCCTTGACTCCATCTTATAGGCAAAGTATAAAAGAACCTCCTCAAATACACAGGGTGTAAGCAAAGTGTATCCTTAAGAGATCAAGGATTCGGTAGATACAGAAACTGGATATCACTTTGGGGTTTAAAGTTGGGAGAATTCTTTGTCCTCAGGCTTCTGGAGTTTAAGCAGGTCAAATATCAAAATGGTGGCTCTATTCCAAACATGATATAAAGGAACTGTAGGTGTTCCCCATAGCACAAGTAGTTAAGCTGTAGGCCATGCAAAGCCCGAGGACCCAAGTTTGAGATCTGGGGGTGGTGGGGCAGTTGGGGGAATAATATACGCCCTGGTGGCTAAAGTTGGTGGCTGGAGCCCAGACAATGGGTTTGAGATCCAGGGCTGGGGAAACAACCAAAATGAACAAATAAATAAATGCAAATGCTTCTTCCTCCTCTCTTCCTTCCTCTTTATAAAAAAAAACAAACAAAAAAGGAGCAATCTAGTACTCAGAATTTAAAATGTGGCAGGGGTGGGGGGTTATGGGCACACCATGGTGCCTCAGGTGTTAAGCACACACGTCCACATACAGTCTAAGGACCCAGGTTCATGGCCCAGGATCAAGGGGAACAAGTGAATAAATAAAATGGTTCTTCCTCCTCTCTTTTCCTTCCTGTTTTCTACTTACTGGCCTACCTTCCATCCTCTTTTTCTAAAAAGGGAAGAAGGGAAGGGAAAGGGAGGAGGGAGGGAGGAAGGAGCAAAAGATCAGAAAGGAGAACCTGGCACTTAGCACTTCCCTAGCACAGAGTTCTTAAGCTCTTCAGACATGCCCTGATGGCCTGGTAGGTGAGTCCAACTTGGGGCTGTCCACATGCATCCCAGTGTCCCTGGTTTAAGACCTGGGGCTGGGGAATGAGGTAGAACCAGAATGAACAACTAAAGAAAATGAAATAAAAATGGAGTGTTACTTCCTCCTCTCTCTTCCTGCCTACTCACCTTCAATGCTAACTACAACTTTCCTCAAAATAAAAAAAAATGTTTAAAAAGTAGTTCAATATTACTGAAGCTTTGGAAATGAAGTTATCATCTATATCAAGCACACAAATGGCTATTTAAAGCTTTTTTTTTTCTTTTCCCCCAGAGAGCAGCATTTTATTTTATTTCCATTTAGTTGTTAACACTGGTTGTTGTCCCCTGGACCTGAGACTCCAACCCAGGGATATGTGGCCTGAGTCCTTCAGAGGCAACTGACCTAGCTGCTCTCCACCAGCATGTGCCACAAAAGGCTACTTTAGAGGACTCAATATAAAAATATGGAAAGAACACCGTGAAAAGTAAAGGCATTACTTTGTTTAGTAAGATGTGATTCAAACTAGTTTTTTAAATATAATTTTTATTATATTATAAAGAAAATTTGAAAGAGGATGAAATTTATCTGTCATACTAAGAAATTACTTTTATTCATCTGATGAGTTTCATGGTTTTTTAAGTCCATAGTTTTTCAAAGATGCACACTAACATTTCTAAAGATAATGATACATGTTTTGAAATAATTCAGCAAGAGGAAAAGGATAGTGAGGTCTGATCTTCATAATTATTGAATATGAGCAATGGATGGACTTACAGAAATTCACTCTATAGTTTTAAGCATGCTGGAAATTTTACATTATAAATATTTTAAAAAAAACTACAATGAAGGACTTTTCCATTAAGCACTGGCTTATGTCAGATTTATCAACTAGTACAGAAAATGTATCACTTTATCAGGTTTCTACAACACAGACAAACTAAAAGCAAATTAAAAAAACTAATATACCCATATTCACCTGGCAGAAAGGTTGTCTCTGAATCAAGCGCACCTTTACCATAATGAAATTAGCAGAGTGGTTTCCCTCTAATTTTCTCAAACTCATATGACCTTTTCAAGCTACTGGGGGATGCATGATCCTTAGGTAGTTCATTTTCTGAGTTTAAAACAAAAAGCAAGGCTAACGAATGCTTCCAACTACCATGCAACAATAAACCTCACCAGAATTAATTTAAAAGGTTAATAATTCTATAGCAAAATCAAGACAAGTGGTAAAAATAATTATTTATGATGTCAGTATATCAAAAGGTCCTAGAGGTCTCTATTTGGTAACTCCCTGCAAAGATACTAGAGGTTTTATATTTAAAGTGACATAGCAACAAACCGAAATTTATATTCATTTGAAGTATTTCCAGTTTTTTAAGCATAAAAAGAAAAACCAAAGTACAATTAAGACATTAAAAAGTATCAAAACTGCCAGAAAGGATACGTATTCCATTCATGCCTGAAATCTTGAAGTCATCAATTAGCTGAACTACCATATCTTTATTTGGGTCACTGGGATCACTTTCTCGAACCTATAAAAAATGAATTCAAGAAAAGAAGCATTTAAGACTAAAAGTAATTTCTGTCAGACTAACAAAAATTATTTTAACGATGTTTTCAAAAATAAAAAGATTCAGCATCTCATCTTGAAAACAATACATTTCACAATAATTTAATAAAACCCAAACATCCCGCTTTAAAATTGTGAAGCATAAATTTTTCTTTCATGCTTCAGATTTTTGCATACTTACACATTTGAGCAATTTTATTTCATCCAAGGCTGTCTCTGTATAATGCTGGGCACTTTTTACAACTTTCATTGCAACGAATCTTTTCCCCCTTAAAAAAAAGAAAAAAGCATATTGTTCTATATTATTAGCAAAAATGATTACCATAATGAGATATATCCAACAAATAGAAACTTTCAGTAAGCTTTAGTTTAAATTAATATTTTACAAACTGTGGGTGACAATTTTACAGTGGGTTCCTGGGTCAAAATAACCTCGTTTTTGCTTTGTATTTGTTTAATAGAAACAAAACAAAACAGAAAAATGTCAGAGTTCCTCACATATAGTAAGGTAAGCTCATCACACATAAAACATTGCTATCTTCTAACAATTTTATTTCCATTCATTCACATATGCACACACAACATGGGTCTCATGGGTCTCATGGGTCAAGGCATTAAAGAAAATATAAAAATCACTGATTTGGAAGTCTATATATTATTTTATATTTGAACATTTTTCCGGTATGGATGAGTTACTAGAAAAACAATATCTAGAGGTAACAATTTCACTGAATGAGCTTTAGATATAAAGACAGAAAAAAATATTTAATAGAAGTTTTTTCTTTAAAGGAAAGGTACAGGTAGGAATGAAGGCGAGTAGGCAGGAAGGAAGTAGCACTTTATTTTTATTCATCTGCACATCTTGATTGCTCTATCTGGCCTGGGATGCAAACCTGGGTCTATGGACTGCACACAGATTGTGCTTCAGCCAGAGGCAGTTGATCAAAAATGACTGCTCCACTAGGGTCACACCGGAAGACAGTATTTAAAGATAACAGACAAAAAACTTCATAAGGAGGAAAAAATGTACGGCTCATTGAAGCAGGACTTTGCTAAGAACTTCACATGCCACAAGGGAAGTAGGAGTGGTCTGCAATCATATTTCATTATGAAATAAAGATGGTGAATTAGTGAATTAGACCAAAATCAAATGCACAAATGACAAAGAAAACTTACTGCATATCCCAGCACAGCCAGACAGTAGAGAAGTGTCCCCATCCTAGCTTCCTAATAACATGATACCGGCCATTGAAGAGGTCTCCAATTTTCACTGGATGATAGCCACCTGTCATTTAAAAGGAAAAAAAAATCATATCACAAAAATCTCATTGTTTCCAGAATCTAAATAAAATAATCAGATTTAAAATATATTCAATAATTTAATATATTTTAAATAATATCTTTCGTTAGGAGAAAAATGTCCTATGCCTCCTTATAAGACTTTTTGCTTGTTCTTTTTTTTTTTTTAAAGGAAAGGTACAGGTAGGAATGAAGGCAAACAGGTAGGTAAGCAGAAAGAGAAAGGAAGAAGCATCATCTGTAGTTGTTCATACCTATTGCCCTTGGCTGCACCCCCACACCCCTCCTGCATCCAGGACTCGAACCCATGGGTATGTGGGCTTGTTCATTTGAAGGCAATTGACCTAACCTCCACCAGGGTGTGCTTTTGTTTATTTTAATTTAATGTTAAAAGGACTCCTTAACCACAATTTTAGGTTTTATATTTAACTCTAGGTGTACATAATGTGCACACACCAGCTGTGGCATTTCCAAACTATCTTTTCTCCTTCTGAAAATATTTTGGGGTTGGTACAATGTAACTCATCAAAGTAATTCTACATAATTTCACATATACCATGTTCATGCATAACCAGTAAAGAAAATGATGGCAATAGGGACAAAAAGATGACACAAAGGTCAAGAAAGAGTCATTAAATGCCTGCTGCTCTGCACCAAGACACCGGTCCAGACCAAATTAGTTCAGACTGAAAGTAGTGTTATCCCCTGGTCCTGGAATGTTCTGCCCCTTTTCTCCAGAAGTCTACAGCTGTCAAGAGACCCAAGCAATATCCCTTTATTTGCAAAAACTATATAAATCATGTGCCAGGATGGGGAATGCCTTTAGTAAATGAGCGTCCTTCCCTCTTCGGCCAAAAAATAGATTTCTTTTCGCGAGTTACTATTTTGGCACACAATCTTTATTCGCTGGTAGGAAAATCAGCTCAGGCTATTGGCCAAAAAAAGGGTCGATATGCAAATAAAACCATTTTTTCAAGGAACTAGTCACATTTTACAGCACAAAGTATTTAGGAAACACTGATGTCTCTTTTTTAAAAAAACAAAACAGGAAAGGTGCAGGCAGGAATGTAGGCAAGCAGGCAGGGAAGAGAGAGAAGGAGCAAGCATTTTTATTTATTTTATTTGGTTGTTCATCTTGGTTGTTTCCCTAGGCCCCAAGTCTTAAAACAGGGGTGCTGAGATGTATGCGGACTATACCTAGTGGACTAAAACACTGGGCCACTAGGGCACGCCATATCTCACTTATCATAATCCAACTTGGAAAGCAGATGGTATTATTTCCATGCCACTGAAGTAGGTACAAGTCTCAGAGATACTGAGTAACAGGTTCAACACTGGAAATTGGATCTGACTTCAAAGCCTGTATTCTGTTCACCAGTAAGAAATACAGTCCAGTTTTACCAACTTGAAGACTGTTTCCTGGTCTTCTGTACATAGGAAACACGATGGTTTAATTAAGAGCTATTTACACTAAACTGCATATTACAGCTAACACTAAATGCATCTAAATTAATAATTTAATTATCCAAATAAATTTGTATTACTATTGTATGCTTCAGGTTTGAATTCTCAAAAGCAGAGTGTGTACATGTGAGTCAAAATAGAAGAGTACTATTTCGAGTGTAATCATAGTTTCAATGCAAGCAGTTCCTTTTCTCAATGGGACTTTGAAAGTTGGACAAAAGAAATGACTAGTTTAGTTCAGTTATCTCTGGAGCCCACAGACTAGCTAAGAATTAGCTAAGATTAGCTAAGACTAGCTAACAGTTCCTAAGAATAGGCCAACTAATCACCATTAACAGAGAAGTGATTCTTAAATACAAATGCAAAAACAATGGAAAGTACTAACAATGAAAAATCTTAACTTTCATACAGAAAATTTGACAATTTTAAATCTGTATTTTTATATTCTCATATCCTAATGTCATAGATTGCTACAAAAAAAAAAAAAAAAGTCTCTTTGATTTTTCAATCCCTTCTCACAGAATGGTAATTAATACTCATGCTGCCAGAACAGTAGACCAAGGTTCACCTCAATATACCCAATACTCAGAGACCTATAACTATAAAAATGTACAGTCTAGTAACTATGCCAGAAATATTTCCAATCCCTCAAATTAGCAAACAATATAAGCCTGCTGCAGTGGACACTCCATGGTCCACAAAATTGTCTCGTGCAACACAAGGAATCCTGCGAACAATGAGTGAGTTGGGCTATTGGATGACAGCAGCACTGCCCACGGGTCCAGCTCATGGCATCGCAGAGAACTAGAAGAGGTGACGCGCTTAAGGACTAGCAAGAGTTAGAGGTATGATTAATACATTCTTACTTCACTATTTTCACTATAAAAATCATAGGGGAAAAAAGCAAAACCACCACTCATCACTTAAAAAGTTTCCTTTTAGGTAAAACTCAGCCTAACTACGCTATTTATAAATTATTTTAAGCAAACAACTAATTGATTCACTCTTCTTCCTAAAGATCCATGTGCATTCTTCCTCAAACACTGGAGGAGTATTTGTTGAATTTTTCTCTTTCTATGCCACATTTGTTTTCAATGTTATAGAAAATAAAAACATACAGATGACCAAAAAAAAGATTTTTTTCCTTTTATAAGGCAGGAAAGGAAGGAGAGAGGAAGAAGAGGCATAAGCGTGTTCTTTAAATTTGTTTTACCTCCACCCTGCCTCCCCATCACACCCAACCCACCGTCACCGCCACTCCAGATATGAACCTGGGGTGTCCCTGGGCTCTACAGAGTCCACATCAACACTGCTCTAAGCTGCCTGAGCCCCAAGTCACACCCTTCCTCTTTTTTTTTAAGTTTTTCTTTTATTTTTGAAAAGCAAGTATTAGATTGGATTACAAACACAAGAGACTGGGGATGGATTAATCAATAATTAATCACAACTCTGGTTTCTTCTCCAACTCCTATGATAACAAAAAGAATCAGACAAATTCAGAATGTGAAAGTCTAAATAAAAAGATCACTAATCAATACCACAGATGTGTGAGAAAGAAGAGGAAGCTCAATTTCAAGGATTGAAAAAGTGCAATAATGAATGCAATGTTTGAACCCTGACTGGATCCTGGATTTAAAAAGGAAAAAAATGTTTAAAAGACAGTTCTTGAGACAATCAGGTAAATTTAAATATGAACTAAATTTTAGATGGCATTATGGAAATAATTTTTTTAAAGGAAAGGTACAACAGAAATGAAGGCATGTAGGCAGACAGAAAGGAAGAGAGGGAAGAAAGCGTTTTTATTGTATTTTTATTTAGTTATTCACACTGGTTTCTTGCCCCCGGACAGGACTCAAACCCAGGGGTATGTGGCTTGCTTCTTTGGAGGCAACAGATCTAACCACTACTCCACCAGGGTGTGCAGAAATTATTAACTTTTGTTAGGTATAACAATGATACCAATAGGAATATGCCCTTAGGTGCTGAGTAAAGATTTTTGGAATCAAACATCATTAAATTTGTAATTTCCTTTCCGGTAATTCAGTAAAAGAAAAAAATGCATGTATAACAAAGTGTATATATAATAGATGTGTATAATAAAGCAAATAAGGGGCAATGTTAGTAGTTCTTCAATGGTGCTAAATTGTTAGCATACTCCTCAATGGAGAAAACGCAGGAATTTACAATAGTATCCCTTCTCTTCAACAGTTCTGTACATTTGAGGATTTACAAAATGAAAAAAATGCTATTTTTAAGCAGTCTTCTTACAAAGTTATGCTGGTGAAAGAAGCTATCTAGACAGCTGGGCAATCATCATGGCAAAGTAGGTAAGGACCATCCAGATCAGTGTGACGGCAGAAGAGTTAAGAGCATGCAACATGATCAGATGTTATTTGCAGGTGGCACCCAAATTTTCTAAACAGTCTAAAAAAAAGGGCAAATAAAATGAAAGCCCTGATCAGGGTTCACTCTAGATTCTTACTCTTTATGTCATTGAAATGGTACAGTACTGGACAATTTATCATCATTTCTACTGAACAAGCATGAGGAGAGAAGTTCAATGAAGTCATGTACTACTCCAGTGCCACTCAGGAAGGAGGCAGCAGAGTGAGAATTAGAACAGAGTTCTGCCAGATACTAAAACCTGTCCCCTTTTCAATGATGCCATGTTTTAGTAATTATTCATCATATAAAACTATGGGATTCCAATATGAATCCTTAAGATTCCAATATGAATTAAGCATATACAGCTACAGAGAAAAAGCTCTGAAATAAAATTAAAACTGTTCTTTTAAATATCTGTTTTCTTTAATGTAAGACACCAAAAACATTGCCTGCTTTGGAAATGTCTTGTCAATAATTCAGAAGAATGAAAATGTACTGTAACTGGCATTCCTGAACAAAAATAATTTTTTAAAGAAAAGAATACACATAGGAATGAAGGCGAGTAAGTAGGCAGGCAGGAAAAGAGAGAACTTTATGTGGACTGTGCCAGGTAGAGACAGTGGACCAAACTGCTACTCCTCCAGGGCACACCATCAAGGAAATTTTATAATGGTTTTTTTAGCAACAATAATTTAAGTTAAATATCAAACATGAAAAAAATTATTTTAAAATTTTATCCATACATCTTTCACAAAATTTGATACCCAAATCTGAGCTGTGAAAAATACCTGGAAGTGTAGCAAATAAAAATGTTGGAAAAAAAAACAAAAAAACACATTATTTTCTTCATGAGTAAATCACAAATACCCGCCCTGCCCCATGTAAACATTAATAATACCACCAAAAATAAAAAGGCAGCAGGATTAAGGGCATAAAAAACAGCCCTAATATCTATCAAAAAATAAGAACTAATGAAGCCTCTGACACAACTATTAAGTTCAATTTAGACTGGAGGAGATTCAAAAGCAGTCAATGAAATCACTGCTATTTTAAAACTCTTGAATGTAAGCTAATGCTATTACACCAAATATTCTATTAACACTAATGAAAATGAAATATACAGAGCAAAGGGTAATACTCTAAAAGACAGAGGATTCCCATCTATGACCTGAAATGTAACAAAATTTACTTCCAGTGTAAAATAAATGTGATAGATAAGAACAATTTTTGCAGTAGAGCTACAGAGAAGTAATGTCTATAAATTAAGAGACTTTGAGAATTCAAAATATGTCCAACAAATAATTTCAAAATCCTTGCTTGCTGCCAATTCAGGGATGCTCATTTGAATTGCAGTACTGGAGTTTATTAGTTATGTGACAATGAACAAATTATGTCTCTGAATACTTGTCCCCACACCTCACTAAGAACCATACCTGGGCATAGGCTTTTACTGTTGTTCTGCTATTATCCAAACCCATTTCAACTAATGACACAAATTAATGAGTCCTCAGGTCAGGGTTAAGGTTATAGTTCATAGCTGTTTAAGATGCTAAAAATACTTTTTGAGAATCAAGGCTTTAAGCATTCTTATCACCCCCAAGAGATTAAGACTGTGACTTCTACCATAGGTGCCCTCTTGCCACCTCTCTCCTGAGTTGTGAACAGTCCTAAGGAGAGGCCCATGTGGCAAAAACTGAAGCCTCTAGAGAACAGCAGCAAGAAACCAGACTTACCAGCAAGTCCTCAGTGAGCAGACTCACTGGGCCCAGCTGAGTCTCAGATGGCTCTAGTCCCTTCCTGACAGACTGTAACTTCCTGAGAAATCTAAACTTTTAAATAGATATTGACAGTCTTCATTGCAAACTATCTCTCAAAGGTTGCTAAAGTAAACAATCTGGAAATAAACATATTATCTTCCTCTAGAGAAGAGGGCAACTTGGCTTGTTGTCCCGTATAAGAAGAATCTCCCAGGAGCAAAGGCTGGATAGGTTTGGTTGCAGGCTCTTAGAAAAGATTAGTTTCTCAGCTGTGATGCAAAGCCACAGTGTGTGCAGCACTCACAGTCACCCTTGTTAGAGTTCTGGGGCAAGAATAACAAGTATGAACTCGAAGCTCATACTGCTTATGTTGCTGTGCATAATACAGTCCTTTGTTTCTGACCAAGTCATCACTGTCTTCTACAGGAAGCCATGAAATTCTGTCAGGCTAACTTGTATGCTTGCAAAAGGCCAAACTCAGAATGTCTTAGATCATAATAAATTTGTCTTTGGTACCAGGGAAAAATACTCTTGTTTAGAGTGGCTAGTGTTTCATCTTTGAAAATGGTGAGTCTTAGAACTATTGCATTTCTTTCCTTAATTTGATGGTCAAGAAACCAAAAAAGCAAATTGGCAACTCTCAAACTGTACAGATCCCTACTAATAAATTTTTATGTATTAACCTTAATGTGATTTTAATTATTAAACTTCATAATTTTCTCATCTATTTGTCCATTGTATTCTATTGCATTTATCTTTAAAATAAGTGAAGTACATACAATGTTAGATTACTTATCCATCCTTCAGGATAAACTATAGTCAAACCCCCTCTTATAATTAGATGTGAAAATCGTAAAATAGTCTGAATATATCCCCCCCACAAAGTAATATAAATAAAGCTGACAGAATTATTAATATTACTTTAAACCAGGTCTCTAACCTAGCTTCACTTGTTTCAGGTAGCTGGTCAGTAACTCAGATAGGAGGCAATGCAAGCCAGTTGAGCTTCTTTGCTCTGGCTTGGTTGGCCTAAGTGTTATTTAAGAAAGTGAAGTTGTCTATTAAAGACTGTATCCAGACCAGTCACCAGAAACCCCTCCCAATGACCTTCAAGCTCTTCGGAATGAAAATCATCAAAGACATAAAAGGAGAATATTGCCTGGGTCCCTAACAAGAAGGATTTTAATGCATACCTTACCTCCAGGGACAATGTTATAACTGACCATTCAACTTTCATTGAGCAAAACAACTTTCCGTGCTCTTCCTAATCTTTTTCCCAGCACTTTAAAATCTCACCCTGGCCCCACCGCCCCGCCACGAAGGCCTATCTTAGCCAAGCATTCTGACCAAATCCTACTGGCTGGCCAGCAATAAAGCTCTTTCTCTTTGGCAAAAACCAGTGTCATAGTGAACTTAGTGCACGTCAGACAAATGAGCCTATATTCAGCAACAATAACACTGCTAAAAGAATTGTACAGTGGAAAAATTATATTTTTAGTAAACCACAAAAATAAAATGTATAGTACTTAATGCAAACTGGTAAGACTATCAAGCTGTGATATTATAAGATCCTGAATACAGTAATCATGAAAGATGCCTATTTATGAGTTTAAAGTACACTAACAGCACCATTCATTTACAATGTTGAAGTCTAATTCTAGACAAAAATCAAATAAAAATAAAATAGGATTTCTTCTACTTGTATGATCAATAATCTAGAGTTCTAATCATTTTAGAGCTATAATTTTGTAGTTAGGTACGTCTTGGTGACATAGCAGTTAGGTCAGCCACCTTCGGCCAAGAACTCAATCCATGTACATCTCAAGGACCCAGGTTTGTGGCCAGGGCTGGGGGTTTAACAACCAAGATGAACAACTAAATAAAAGAAATAGTGTTTCTTCCTCCTCTCTCTTTCTGCCTGCTGAATTTGCTCACCTTGATTCCTGCACCATCCCTTTAAAAATAAAAAAAAAAAAAAGTTGTAGTTAAAGCAAAGCTTTCCTAAAATACACTGATGCTGCCTTTTCTACTTTTCTAGAAAAGACCCTCAACAAAAATAAAGTTAATTGAAAATCCAAGTTATAGTCTGAGGCAAGCCAGAATCTAAAAGCTTAATCTTTACATTTTAATCTAAAACACTCCTTAATCATTTCTCAATCCAATTAAAATTCTTTAGAGTTCATTCTTCCTGACTCAGTTCTTCAAACCAACATTCCTGGGCTTTACATGGTCTGTACCTTAGCTTCCTCAGTCTCCTGAGCCATTAAGGGGGAACCAACACAGCATTTTTAATGCATCTTGGGGATCTGTAGGAGTCCTTAAAGTACATAGGAATTACTATCAGGTCATAAATGGCTAATGGATATTTTAAAGAGGTCTAGTGTAGAGATTTACCTGAATCGAATTTGGATCACAAGTTTCTTGTCTCATACATATACAATGAAGAATTCAAATTCACTGAAAGTATTTTGAGCATACTGATACACTACAAACCTCAGAATTCACCACTAAAGATAATTAATGGACACATCTTGTACTCATCCTAACACTTGTATTGTTGATTTCTTAAATAAATGGCACAAGTGGTTCTTCAGGATTCCTGTGACTCAGGGGGCTTGAATTGGGTCCTTGGACTTTACATGGCATATACCTGAGCTGTTGAGCCAAAGGTGTGCACCTCACCTCTTCAGGGCTATCTGTGATAGAAAAAAACTAAACTGTTCATTAAAGGTTATGAAATTTACCTTTAACTTGAAAACTATAGTTTATGGAAACTACACATTCTTTAAAATCCATCTGAGGGGCTAATTAGTACACTAAATAAATACTACGCTTTAAGAAAAAGTACCTCAAGGACTGATTATAGTTTTCATTTTTCAGGTATAAATTTATAAATTTATCTTTATGAAATCAGTATTTAAGACTATGCCTCTGGACTGATTTTGGTTGTTTGAAAAAAATCTTTTTTAAAGGACAGTGCAGGCAGGAATGAAGGTGAGCAGGCAGACAGAGAGCATTTTATTTTTATTTAGTTGTTCACACTGATTGCTTCCCCCCAGACCCAGAACACAAATACAGGGGTATGTGCCCTTGCTCCTTGACTTTACAACTGACATAACTGCTACTCCACCAGGGTATGTCAAAAAAATAATTTTTTTAATGGAATTCTCAGACAGTTCATGGAAAAAATGCTCCCTCACAGTTTTCCATTATATAGTGTCTTCATAAGTGAAGGTCAGTTTAACACAGAATCTTTGGTTCAGATTTTGAATATATCAAACATTATTCTACTGTCCTTTGGCCTAAAGTGCTACTGTACCATAGTTTGATAAAACCTGACTTTTCCCTCTGATAAAATATGTGGGGTTTTTTTTGTTGTTTTTTGTTTTTTTTGCCAACCACTAAAAATTAGAAAATGAGAGAGAGACAGAGACAGAGACAGAGAAACCTATTGTTATTTCAGGCTCCTAGTCATACAACATGTTAGGAATCTCTACATATCAATTTAGATATAATAGCATTAGTATACTTTTAGGCCTAGGGTTTATAAACTATGCCACAGGAAAAGTATTCAAATTTTTATACCCTAGGAAAAGAGGTTAAACGTTATATCAATATATGAATACCACTATATATATAACTGGGAGTTTGCAATGTTCTTTTCTGATGTGCTTCTAACCAAAAGAATGTGATGAAAGTGACTTATTTCTTGATCTAGGTCTTAAAAGGCCACATAGCTTCCACTTTGTAAGGTGGCCATTTCTACTTTTGGATCTCTGAGTTGTCAGAGAAGAAGTCTGATTACTTTGAGGCTACCATGCTACGAGGAAACCAGGTCCACAGGAAGAGCACAAAGAGGTACTCCAACCAACAGCTAGTGATTCCAGTCTTTACAGTTCACGGAGTCAGACATGTGATTGAACGAGTTTTCAGATGATTCCAGTCTCGTCATCATATTGCCGCAAGCCTGCTCCCAAGTATCATGAAGCAGAGGCAAATCAACCCCCAGCTTTATTGTTTTTCAATTTCTGATCTATAAAATCATAAGCAAAATTAAAAGTTGGCTTAAGGCTGCTAAGCTCTGGTCCAATTCATTACACAACAATGATAACCAAAATAATCTTTATGTTACTAGTCACAACATCTATGCAAAACCTCTTTCACCGTTTTGCCAGAAAGATGTGCCCCTCAATCTTTCCAAGACTAACCCACAACCTCTAAAAACCATTCATTTAATTCCTTCCTTGTTAGTCCTTCAATCTGAGGATCCTCAGATTTCTTCTTTTCTGTCTAGAAATATGCTAGGGTATCCTATCCAAAAAGCATTTTTCTCTTGTCTATATTTGCTCTCACCCATGCAAGCCACATACCTCTCTCCATTTCATTGATAATCTCACTACTTGCCACACTCTCCTCAGTACACCCTCACCTTGACATCTACATGACCCACCAGTGGCCCCAGGAAATGATTTGCTAGGGATTAGCCCCACAGGTAGGGAGCCTCTGACCAACTTTTATCCTCCTCAAACTATAAGCCTAACTGAATGCCATTACTAAATCCTTTATTTTTGAAAATTCCCTTTTTTATGCTTCAGACAATTTTCTTAGAGCAATCAATGTCATCTCAGAGTATTAACAATATAGAAAAAAATTACTATTGTTTTAGAGATGAAATTTTGGTCTGGAAGTCTGGTCCGAAATTCAAGTTTAAAAGGTCATGGTGAGTATCAATGGAATCGTGACAATCATAGAGTTATAAAGGTTGATAACAAATTAGTAGAAGTAGCAGTACAGTTTTCCCAGGTACTAAAATAAAGCACAGAAAAACTCTCATGGGGGCTCACAAAAAGAACAATGTTATCATGAATCACCACCTCAGCAATAAATGTGTGCACATACACAAACAGCAACTCCCAAGAAGATATGTAAATAGACAATATGAACATAAAAATAAGTTCTACATCAACAGTCACTTGGGAAAGAAAAACCGCAATGGGAAACCACCTTCAATTCCACTGGGATGACTAAAATAAAAGTGTTGGTAAGAATATGGAGCAATGTAACCCTCATGTAATGGTGGGACTATACAGTGATGTAGCTTCTTTGGAAAAAGTCTGGCAATTGCTCAAGAAAGTAAACATGGCATTAAAAATACATCCCAACAATTCTATCACTAGGTATACACCCAAAAGAAACAAAAACATATGGCCACTAAAAAACTTATATATACAAATGTTCACAGAAGCATATTTATAATAGCCAAAGAGTAGAAACAACCCAAATACACATCAACTAACAGACTGATATACAAAGTGTGGTATATCCAGACCAAAGAATATTATTCATCAAAATAAAGGAATGATGTACTGATAACTGCTACAATGTGAAAAAAAAAAAAAAAAACTGAAAATATACTACGCAAAAGATGCTAGTCACAAAATATTATACAATAATGTTTATATAAAATGTCCAGAACAAGGAAACACATAGACATACAAAGAGAATTAATGGTTATCCAGAAAGGGGAGAGGGGTGGCATGAAATGCTAAAAAACACATGCTTTTCTTCTGGGATGATGAAAATGTTCTTTAATTGTCATCTGGTATTTGGTTATTCCCTCAAAGTGGTTAAACTAAAGCTAGCAAATGGCTCAGTTGTGCTTATTTTTAGGAAATTGCTGAATCGTAAGACATGAATAACTGGTCAGGATACAGAGAGCAATGGAATTTACAAACAAATCAGAAAACGATGAAAGCTGTACTATGTCAGTTCTGGAATGTGCAGGAGAGGAACTGTAAGAACTAGTCAGAACCAGGAAACAATACAGAGGCAAAAATGAGACCTAGATCAAGAAAAAGGACACATTATATCCCCACCTCTCTATGCCATGACAGCTCCAGTCCAAACCAAATTAGGACCCAAAGTAGGCATGATGCCTTATTCTTGGAAGGCTCTGCACTTTTCCCAGAAGTCTATGCACATCAGAGACAAAAAACAATGTCCCTTTCCTCCCTTTTTTTTTTTTCGCAAAACCATATAAACTTCTGTCCACATGCCGGCATAGGGAAGGACTTTAAAATTCCCTCCCTGCTTCCTTGGTCAAAGAATTTCTTTTTGTCAGTTCCTACTAGTGGTCCTCAATCAGTGGGATAAATAACTTAAGAGGATAGTTTGGCATGCCCTGATGGCTCAGTGGGTAACTCTGCCGGGTGTAGTTCACATAAATCTCATGGAATTGGCTTCAAAACTGAGGCTGGAGGAACAACCAAGATGAATAACTAAAGACAAATCAATAAATGCTTTTTCCTCCCATATTTTCCTCCCTGCCTGCCACCTCACCTCCATTCCTGCCTGAACCTTTCCTTAAAATTAAAAAAGAAAAAAATTTAAAAAGAGGTATTTGCATCAGAATTAGTAGTAACAGTTGACAATTCTATGAATATACTGAAAGTCACTGAATTGTACTCCTTCAAAAAAGTGGCATTTGGTGTACCCTGGTGAAGTAGTAGTTAGGTCAATCGCCTCCAAAGGAAAGCAGGCCACATAGCCCTATATTCAAGTCCTGGGTCCAGGGGGTGGAAACAACCAGTGTGAACAACTAAATAAAAATAAAATAAAAGATGTTTCTTCCTCTCTCTCATCTAGCTTGCCTAATTATTCACCTTCATTCCTGCCCTTAAAGAAAAAAAGAAAAAAAAAAAAGTTTTTTAAGGTGGTGGCTATGTAATCTATAAAATAATGAAGGAAAAAAAGCAGTTTTCAGTTGCTCCTTCAGAGTCAATGTAAAATAGTCAAACAACAAAATCTGAACGTGTTTAATTTCAATCTTCCCAATTCCAAGTTAAAATATGATGCAATACAGAAAGATAAAAATTTTATAATTCTACTCAATCCAGAATATCAATCTAAGGATAGAAATTTGGGTAAGGAATTTTAAGAATATAATTTTTATCTATACTTAACCTCAGGAGGGAAATAGAAAAAAATACAGACAACAATGCAGCATTATAAACTTCAACACTGCTAAAAGATAAGATCTTAACTGTTCCTATTATCAGGAAAGAAAAGATAACTAAGGGGCAGATTATCTAATGCTATCATGGTAATCAAACTAAAATATGCATATGCATCAAACTTTAACCTATGTAATATACACCTTAAACTTACAAAATGTAGGTCAGGCAAGATCTGGTAGAGTAGGGGTTGGGTGCAGCCGACACATATCCCAAGGACCCAGGTATGCATCCCAGGGCCGGTGGGAACAACCAAGATGAACAATTATATAAAATAAAAGGTTTCTTCTTCTCTTCCTGTCTGCCTCCCTTACCTTCATTCCTGCCTGAACCTTTCCTTTAAAAAAACAAAACAAAAGTGTTGTAGGTCAATTATATCTCAGTAAAAATAATTTTTTTAAAAAGAGAGGCAATACTCCAGACTTTGTTCCATTACCAGGTTCTGTTGAAAAAATCCTACCTTAGAGCCCAAGTAAGATTCAGACATGTTTGGGCCCACCAAAAGAACTGATAAGAGTGCAAAAAAAAATTTTACAAGAGTGTGTCAGTTTTGGGTCAGAATAAGGAAGAAATTTTCATGCTTCAATGAACCTGTAACATGGTGAGGGAAGGATGGGGCAGAAATGAGTAAAAATAAAGCCACATTTTGACTATGGACTCTCTGAAACCAGATTTCAGGGTCCAGTAGTGAGGGCTATGGTGACTACTACTTGATGTAAAGCCCAGACCTGGGTTTTCAACCCAGAGCCAGCAGTTTTGAGAGAGGCGATCATACCACAAGGATTCTTTTTTGTCACCACAGTCTACACAGAAATCTCAATTTGAATGAAGTAGAAAGAGTGCCCGTGCATATGTTAATAAGCAAACTACAGGACCCAAGATGCTGGTGTCCTCCAGAAGTTAAATTAGGCGCTTTGAGTCAGTGAAGTGCACATGAATATAGACAGGAGAAATGATCTTTCTACTGCTGCTGAATAAAACCCAGCACATGGGTGTTGTTGAAATAACTCGCTGCTTTTGTTGGAAGTTAAATTTACGTACAAATTTCTTGTCTTCATAGAGATAATTCCACCTTGCAATGATATGACTGATTTTCTGACTTTATGATGGTCATAGACATTTAACAGAAACTCTACTTCAAATTTTCATACTTGATCTTTGCTAGGGCTAGTGACATATAATGCTGTGCACTCTCTCATGATGTCGGGTAACTGTCAAAACCCCTAGATCCCAGTTGATTATGAGATCAAAAGGGTAAATAATGTTCTAGAATATATTGGGTTGCAAGCATTTTTTAATACAAACAGTCCCTGGCTTATGATACCTTCAACTTACCAAAGGATAAACAGGGTGTAACCCTGTCTAGGGAGTTCCATAATTTCTACATGATGCTCCCATCCACTATTTGTAAATCTATTACTGACTTTACAGCTTTCCCAAATGTTAGGAAAACAAAGGCACTTAGAGGTTCAGAGACACCTTTCTTACCTGCCAGGATTTACCTGCGAAGTGCCACCCCCATCAACAAACTTTAAAAACACACGCAACTAGGTGGATTAAATATATATGCAGCAAGGAAAAGAAATGCAAAGGAATAAAAGCTAGCTTTTTTGTATCACAAAGAACAGAAACTAAAGACTATGTTTCTACAAAATATTTGACTGCATGACACCATTTTAAGGCAACTTTGTAACTGTAAACTGCTTTTGTCACCTGGTTCTTGGTCATTTCACCAAAGCTAACATATGGCTCAATTCTGCTTATTTTTAGGAAACTGCTAAGTCATAAGAAGCAAGGTTACAAGAAATCTTGTACCAGCAAGATTACAGAAAACAGTGAAATTGACAACCATTGATTAGAAAATGATTGTGACGGTCTATCTCAACTCCAGAAGAAAAACAGGAACTAATAAGAAACAAACTTGGGCAATATGGAGATGAAGATGGGACAACAGTCAAGAAAAAGATCACCGAACTAATAATGACCTAAAGTAGGTGTGAGCTCCTGTTCCTGGGATACTCCAATCCCTTTCTCAGAATTCTGCAGAGACTTAAAACACCACCTCTTACCTCCCCCGCCTTCTCTGCAAGTCCATATGACCTTCTGTCCACCTGTGCAGGGTGAAGAAGGCCTTAAGAGTGCAAACTCCCTTCCTCTTACCTTGGCCAAAGAAAAATTTTTTATTGGTTCCTACTTGTGGTCTTTGATCTTTATTTTATTAACCAGTAGGAAAAATAACTTAAAGGATACTGGTATCAAAATTATTTAAGAATGCTTTTCAAGAGTCACAAAACAGGCTCTCTGAGGAGCAGCTAATGCAGGCAGCATGACACAACAAAGCAATGCTCCAACTATGACTATTTACTGGTCCTTACAGAAAATACGTGCTGAGAATTCTGAGAAATTTCTGGAGGATAAAGTAGATCAAAGCAGTAATTCCTTTCACATTGCCAATAAGTCACAGTGCAAATTGAAGTGCAAGGTCACTTCTGTTAGCTACAGCTTTAGATGTTTAAAGGAATGGTGCATCATTTAGGAGAGCAGACCTTAACTTCGAAGTGCAGAAGAATTTGTTAAATATGTGGCGTCTACATCCTACTCTCAGGAATTCTAACTCAGATTTTCTAGTGCAATCTAGAAATGCTGACTAGGCCAATTCTGATGCAGGTGGTCCAAAGGTCACACTCTGAAAACCACTTACACTAAAATCTCTTCACAAGAGGAGGCTTTGCCCGGACAAATTCACAAAGTGAGCACGTATTATAGAAGGGCCTCAAGGAAATGTTTGTTTACAAGTTGGTGCTCAGTCTGAGCCGCTTGTTCCCTGGGTTTGAAAGAAGAAATATGAATAAACTGCAGACTGCCGCTACAGTTACTGCCCCGGACAACTAACTAGAGTTGACAAGTCACTAAGACAGGGAGAGTGTGAAGCAATGCTGACAACTCCTATTCAGAGGTTAGATAAACAAGTCGTCACAAGCAAGGCAGTTTAGACCACTAAGGGTCTCACATGATCTACATGGGTTGTCACCTGAAAGTACAGATGGATGAGAGCACACCTGAGATGGCACTGCTAGAACAAAGACAGAAGAAAGTAAAATTCCTATTTCATAAGAATCTTTTATGTACCATGTAGTAGGCCACATGCCAAGTATTTGTCTCATTTTATTCCTCGTAATGTCTTTGATGGCAAGATGTTAGTTATTACGTAGAGAGATGGCACTATATCAGAGATAAGAAATCAAAATCTAGGTATAAAGAAATGTCTCAGGACACAGAGTTGGGAAGCCAGATTTTGAACCCAAGACTCTCAGAGGCTGACCTCTATAAGCCTCCTGGATTAACTAGAAGAGCTAAAATGGAGAAAACAAGCTGGCTATGAAGAAATCTATTCTAACAAGAATGAGAAAGCAAGTAGAAAAGAATAGCAAACAATTTAAATATTGTTGTAACTTTGAATAGTGGGAACAACAGAATGGCAATGTCCCCAAAATACCTGACTACAGCGATTGCTGGGTGGTGGGTTCCAAGTGACTTTTCCACACTCTGCCCTCAATGTACCTACACTTCCTATGACAGACAAATAGACAAAGTATGTGGTGTATTTTGTTGTTGCTGTGGCATTATTTTACTTTGGAAGTATGGCAGACCAGAGGCTCTCCATGGATGAAGTTGAAGAAAGCAAGAGGATCAGGTAAAGTAATAGAAGACAACTAATGCAACAGACTAAGTGAAACATACTCCTAGATTGTGAAGGTCATCCCTTCCCTTCTCTCTAAATGAACAATTCGGTCCACAGCTGTTAGGCAGGGCCAAGCAACCGAGGAGGTCTGATCACAACCTAAGTAAGGAGGCAAAGAAAGAATAGTAGTGACAGAAAGATTTCTGGATCATTACAAATAAATTAATCACCTTTAAGTAAATATAATGCAAATAATAAGAGCCTAATCTCTTACAAAGAAACTATACACATAGAAAGGGAAAACACTAAGCTGAAGGCCCTGATATTAGTGCAGAATTAGAAATGTCAGAAATTAATTTACACACACAGATAACAATGTTTGGAATCTGTCCTCAGCTCTCTGCTAAGAGATCTAGAAGGCAAAGAAGAAGAAAGGGAGGAAAGGAAAAATCATATAAGGAAGGAAAAAGACTATTTAGTTGTTTTAGTTTTTCAACCAGACCCCAGGTCAGGAGCCCAATACTTAGGCTTTTATATGGGCCACACACTAGCATCTCAACTGCCTAAGTCAGGAGGATGGCCCCCCAGATGTTGCTTTCTTTTTTCCTTTCATTTAAAGGAAAAGTACAGGCAGGAATGAAGGCGAGTAGGTAGGATGGAAGAGACAGGAGGAAGAAGCACTTTATATTACTTAGCTGTTCATCTTGGTTGTTTCCCCAGTCCCAGGTCTTGAACCAGGAACACTGTGATGAATGTGACTAGACTGGTGGACTAAATCAGGGCATGCCAGATGTTGCTTTCTAAGAGCTAGTCTCCACTAAAAGGAACCAAAGTTCCTTGTGGAAAGAACTAGTTCCAGGATGGGAATAAGGAAAATATAAAATGAAACAGAACTTCTTACTGCACTTGAAAGTGAGCATGTATTCAAGGAATGACAGGGACATTTCAAAAGGACACAGAACAAATCTGAAGGGGCTCCTAATGGTTACATTGAAATCATCATAAACTAATGACTCACATCAAAGACAACAGTATAAATTAAAACTATGTACTACACCTGATAGCAGAACACTCTCACAAAACACAATTTTGACACTCAAAAGTGAGAAACATGTACAAAATAACTGGCTTATAATCTTCAAAAATATGTCATGAAAGCCAAGAGAAGACTAAGAAACTGTTCAAATTAAAGATACGAGAAAACGAAATGTAGAACTGAGATGGCAGTGAACTTAATGTGTTATATACAGATATGAAATGACTATGATGCATACTTAAAGCCTATGTAATGCCAATGTTCCTCCAATAAAATTAATTTAAAAATTATCTTAAATGCAACATAATTCTGCAATAGAGTGGCTACATATAAAAGTACAATGGTAACTGGCAAAACCGGAATGGAATCTAAGGACTGAATGATAGAAATACATCAAAATTAACTTCCTGATCTTAATGGTTTTATCATAGTTATATTGGCGCATGTAACTTGAATGTAAGCAATATATACTACTAACATATTCAGGGATGATAAAGTATCATGTTGGTTAACTAGGCTCAACTGGTTGCAGGGGAAAAGTTATTTATTCTGTTCACATGGAATGGTGTCACAGCTCTTATCACAAACATTCCCAGTTAATTCAGGGAACTCCTTGGTATCTCAGTTCTCTTAGACAAAGTGTTATGGTCGTCACCAAAAAATTCACAAAATAAGGAATCTGTCACATGAACTGGAAGCACAAGTAACTTAAAAAGTTAGGGATGTGAGTGTATGTGAGCCTAAGAAGAGAACCTTATTATCTCTATCACGCTTTAAGTAAGGCTATCTTTAATACTCTAAGATGTTTGGTGAATGTTACCTAGAATCATCTGACTGTGAAGTCCTTTGCTCATAGCCCCATAATTTGGGATTGGAATGCCCACCACACTGGTCCACAGAGGTGGTGGGAAAGGAATGAGAGTACTGGTGTCACCCCCTGACCCATGTACTGGAAAGACAAGAACGAGCCAGTGTTCTCACCACAACATGATAGAGCTGATGTGTTGAAGAGAAAAGTTCCTACAGACAGACCAACCTAATGCTTTGGCCTGAGCATCAAAATAAAAATCATCCACAAACCCTATACAAACCACCTAATTTTCAAACCAAGAAAAGCAAATCAAGAGGAAAAATAGAAAACCTCTTTCCATCTTCCCATACTACCTCAGTATCTTTTTTCTTTCCATATTAGATGGCAGAGATTTTGGGGGTCATATTGTTACTTACACAAATTCTAAAGATCCACACTCCTTTTCCTAAGGAAAACATTGATTCCATACCCATTAAAAGAAGAATCAAGATAGAGTGAGATTTGTTTTGTTTTGTTTTTTAGGAAAGATGCAGGCAGAAATGAAGGTGAATAGGCAGGCAGACAACGGAAGAAGGAAGAAGCATTTTTATTTCGTTGTTCATCTTAGTTGTTGCTTCTGGTCCTGGACCACAAATCTTGGTCCTTGGGATCTGTGTGGACTACGCCACCCAGAGGTGACTGACTTATAACACCAGACCACCAGGCTAGTTCTTAAACTTTCATAACACAGTAACTTTCTCTACCTCTTAGCAGGTAACTAAAAAGTGTATTGTGGCAAGCCATGGTAGATCCAGGGTTATCTGTGTATGGCAAACAACTAAAATATGAACAACTAAATAAAAATGTTTCTTCTTCTTCTCTTTTTACCTGCCTGCCTACTTGCCTTCATTCCTACCTACACCGTTCCATTAAAAAAAAAGGAAAAAAAGGAACAGTGGTTCCTTAACCAACACACTAACGACCTGCATCCACTACTAAACAAACTGATACTAAGATAATGTTTTATGGCCTAAACATCTTCTGTTAGCTATTTTTATATAACAGAGAATCTCATTTATAATTCCCTTAAATCTGTAGCAAATAAATGTCTCATCAACCATTCAGAAGGCCAGATTTCTAGAGAGTGGTAATTTTCATTAGAAGGAATTAAAATCTGATTGAGAAAATTAAGTAACAAAGAGGTAGCAGAATGGACCAGCAAATTCACTTTCTCCTAGATTCCTAGAGTCTAGTGTAGACAAAATATGGGGTATATATAGATAATATTGTTTTCATTATTCATCACATAACATGCTTGCACTTTAGGAGTTAAACTATTATTCTCAGTCTTTACTAAGCATTAATACAAGAATACGCCACTTTAATTTCTGTCTTCTGTGAAATCATAGCTGAAAACACAATCTACTATGTCACACAAAGGTGGAATCCACCGAATGTCTTTTTCATTGAGAACAATGCCAGGAAAAAGTCTGTCTCTGTAAACATGTGGGTAGGTTTTCTCACCACAGACAGTGAATACCAGGTAATTTGATGCTGTACAGAGAAAGGAATGGCTCCTTATTAGTCTTAGTCGCCAGGAAACTTAGTGAAAGGCACTGCACACGGGTTAAATTGGCTTCTCTCGACAGCCTTGTATCCTCTGCTCTCCAGGCTACTCTGAAATGGCTTGTTGTGTTTTATCTTTATTTAATTGTCCTACACTTTATAGTAACTCTTTAAATTATTTAGAATATTTATGTACATAGGTATATATTTTCTATGACTTAAAATTTTCCTTGTGTTCTCTTATATTTTCTGCTTACCAATGTACACTTAATAATCTAAGAATTAATATTGACACCAAGAGGAAATATTTAATAAAAATCAAGTTGTCTGCATCATTACTCCACTTGTCCAGTCCCCCAACAAACTGTGAAGTGGCCTGATGAGGAAGGCAAGCACATCACCTTTGCAGTAGTCTGCGGGGTCCTCTTGCTCCTCATCGTCTGATCCCAGGATCTCCTCCTCTGGCTCTGGGGGCGTGGGGTCTGGCAGAGGTGGTGGTGGTGGCGGAGGTGGTGGTGGAGGAACTAAAGGAGCTTTCTGTTGAGGCTCCGGCCTGAAATAGCAGAAGAAAATAAAATTCCATTTACTTAAAAGTGAATCTTAAATTACATATATACTTGATAGCTTAATATGGGGGGGAGAATAAACTTGTCATGAACTAAGAAGAAATGCTCATTAATGTCATTTCATCTATTTTAGCTTAATTCAAATGATGATTCAAAATAAATACGGACCCAGAGAGAGACAAAGATACTGTCCTTCAATAATTTTTGCTAATCCATTTTCACTCACAGCATCAATATTTCTTAAATCCTTATTATGTTATAAAAATGTAGGTGAAATAAGAGTACCCTCTCATGATAATTTTATTAATTAGAACACATCTCACAGAGATTATAAAAAGCCAAGAAAAAAAGGGGCTTGAACTTACATTGGAGCTATCTTTCATTAATTTAAAATCAATTCCTTTTCCCAGTTCCTTTTCTTATTTTTTCAGAAATAAGTAGTGGTTTGAGTAGATTTTCCAAATAAATCACAAGAGTAAATTTACACTGTAGCTAATATATTTAGACATTTTCTTTAAGAAATTCAGTTATCATCCTTGCTTATCGAAATCAGTCCCAAACTAGAAACTAAACAAAGAAAAAACCTACTGTCAGTCAAAAGCAAGTACAGTTCACATACTAAAGGCAAAGTTTGCAGTGTCATTTCTAACGATCATAAAAAAGACTAAATGATGCTTAGTATATTCTCAATAGGAAAACCTATGATACCAAAAGGCTTGAGATAGGTCACATACCTAAACCTTCTTTCAGATATCTAGAATAACTCAAGGACAAACAATACAGCTGTTTAAAAGTAAGTCATTCTCAATGCCATTCTATAAAATCAAGCTTCACTTAACAGAAAATGTAACTACTATTTCTAACCATGTCCCAATGGGGAAGCCTGAGACTACTAAAGTCTCCCCTTGGGTGTGAGAAGCACATCTCCTCCGTAAGCGGTAAGCTGACTAATAAGGGGGCCACTGCTGTGCTCGCTGAGTTGTCTGTGGCTGGGTAGGTAAAAAGTGGGGAGAGAATAAATCCTGAGGGACCTGGGAGCAAGGGTACGTTATGTTGACATACATGAGTTCCCCAGAGGCAATTTTAGAGGATGAACAAGGCAAATTCCATAGGCACTGATGTGACTGGCAGCAGCAGCAGCTTTTTTTTGTAAATCTTAGCCTACCCAGTAATCATGCTCCCTTTCTAAAAAGATTTTTTGAGACTATCCTGCATAATGGACGTCTGGATTCTCTTTCAATGTAGAACAGTCTAGGACCCAGAACCAAAATTCACTCTGGAGCCCTAGAATAAAGCCAGTCAGATGTCAGAGGGTACAAGCTTCTCCGTAGCTGATACTGAGAGGCATAACCAAAGAAGTTGCTCTCATTCTAAGCTGGACCTTCAGGTTCTTAACAAATCTAAAACTGCCCAAAATGATTTTACTACACTATCTTTGGCTTGTTAGCTACAGTTCATTTCTATAGTTTGTCATCAAAATTTCAAAGTGCCACAAGCAGCAAGGGAGGGGTTGTGAGGGTGGAAGGCAGCAGAAACACCAGCAGTCCTGAGGAAGGGATGGGTATCACATTGAGTAAGTCACCTGCTTGTGAAACACTGACAAGTATGACTATCATTGGCAGAACAACTGAAATATGTTTAAGATGAAAATGACTTGTACTGGTTTGTACGTCCTATAATTTATGAAGACTCCACGCTACAGTTCCCTGGGTAACAAACATGAGGAACATGACGGTGATAACATTCTTAGTTCACCATTACTCATAATCGAGCAGTCAGCATTAAACAGAAATAATCATAACTAAGTACTAACTACTAACAGAAAACAGTCCAAAATTCCAACAAACCTTACAATAGTACTAAAATCTTTCCAGCAGCCTTACAAATGCTTGTTTTCCTTTTTAATGGACTGGCCCCCTTAATGAAAAATAGAAAGGTCTCAGGCAAAATGAAATTCTGAAGCGAGATAACAGAGAAATTACAACAGGCAAAAAAAAATTCTGAAGACAAATAATAGAGAAATTTACCACTTCTCAGACGGAAGAGAGGTGAGAGAGAACCATTATTCAGAAATGTAGGTAGAATCCATATGACAAATTTGCTCCATCATACATACTTTGAAAGTTGGCTGTTTCTACCTTAGAAATTTTATATGAAAAGATAAGAACATTCTAAATTTAAAAGAGAACGCATTAAATTCCTGGAAGAAAATATGTAACCATTAATGAAAGAACTGGATGATCTTGTTCTACTAGTGTAGTTCGCTATTGTTGAGTCTACTGAGAGTTGGGCCAGTAATTCAGTTGTAGAGGGGTTCTGTAGACTGCAGAATGCTATGGGCATCCATGGCCTCTCACCGCTGTAAGTCAGCAACACACACACTCAGTTGTGACCATCAAAATTTGTCTAATAAACAAAAAATTCTCTTGGGATAAATTCATGCCCATTTAAAAACCACTGTGCTGGTAGCATTTTCTAAATAGAGCTTTGGCTTTACTTCTCCAGAATAAATTCTATCTGTGATAAGGGAACAGAGACTCTTAATATTCAATGATTCATTTTCTCTCATGCGAGAGGCAGAGACACTTTCATCATAATGTGCACTTCCCAACTGTTCTTTAAGCATTTGATGAGTTGCCCATGGGGCACAACAAAATACTCAGACCCTCTGGCTTGAGTAAGCAGGTTACTTCTCATCTCTCTAGAGAGCACCACAGTGAATACACAGGCAGACTCTCCTCCAAAGCCAGCTAGACTCAGGGTACCTTCAAGTACAGAGGAAACTGAATAATATGATGCAATATTTCAACTATCATATCAAAATATCTAAAACTGTGTTATCTAGTATGGTCACAAGCCACCTAGGGTACTTCAGCACTTGTAATATGGCTGGTTCAAAATGACAGACGCTAAATGCAAAATACATAACGATTTCCAAGATTTAGTTTAAAAAGTAAATGTACCAATAATTTTGTATGTTACATGTGCAAATAATAATGGTTACAATGAAATAAATTCTTTTAAACTCAATTGGGCACAGCCTGCCAGGGCAGTCCATATACATCCCAAGGACCCAGGAACACATCTCCAGACCAGGGTGTACAACCAAGATGAACAACTAAATAAAAAATAAAGTGATTCTCCTCCTTTCTCTTCCTGCCTGCCTGCCTCTGCTCACCGTCATTCCTGACTGCACCTTTCCTGTAAAAAAACAATAAATTCACCTTTGACTGTTACTTTTTAAAATGTGGCTAATAGACTATTTTAAATCACAAATAAGGTTTATTTCTATTGCATAATACTATTCTAGATCCTTCATATTCACCGATACTAAAGAGCAGGTTGGCCTCAGCTTCAAAATTTCCTTTCTGCACCAGTGATTACAACATTTTCGAAGGCTCCTTTTCAGGTGACCTGCTTCACACCAATTAATATCAACTGTGAAAGCACTCAATTCATCTCAGTCTAAGTACAATTAAATGCCAAATGTTACAGTGCCCCTCTCCCATCACTGGTTTTCATCTCAGCCATTCTTGCTGTTGCCTATCACACAGGCGTAAACAAGTAAACGTATCTTAGGCAAAATGTAGGAAAAAGAAAACAAGGCTACATAACTTTCAAATGTAGCTTCATTAAAGTGGTTTATGGTGGCTTCTCCAATTAAATCTCAATTATCAAAAAAAAAATCAAGTGATAGGTTAATTAAAGTTGTTTGACATATTTTATGAGTACACTGAGATAACCTTATCAAATGACTTTAATAAACCCCAAACATTTTAATCAATTCTAACTAAAACCATCAAGAAGTTACTTAAAGTAAGAACTGCTAGAGGTGCGCCTAGCATTCTAAACTAGGTGCAGTCCACATACATCCTAAGGTCCTTGGTTCAAGAACAGGGGCTCAGGGAGGCAACCAGTGACGAACAACTGAAGAAAATGAAGCGCTTCTTCCTCTCTCTCCCACCTGCCTGTACCTTTCCTTTAAAAAAAACAAAAAAACAAAAATGCCAGACGCACTCAAGTCATGGGGATGAAACAGTAAGTATTTTTGACAAGGGTGCCAACACAATATTTGAAGAGAAAATAAAAAGGAAAGGGTACAGTCAGGAATGAAGGCTAGTAGAGACAGGCAGGCAGGCAGGCAGGTAGAGAGAAGCACTTTATTCATCTTGGCTGTTCCTGCTGGTTCCGGGACTTGAATCTGGGAACTTGAGACATATGTGGACTATACCCAAGCCCTACTCTATCAAGACGTGTCACCAACACAACTTAAGAAGTAGAAAAAGATAAATAAACAGGCTTTTCAACATACGGCAGCAGAAAAAAATCATCTTTATGTTCCACTCAAAGAAGCTGTAACTCCACATCACAATTATGAAAATACTAACTGAAAATAGATCAAAGACCTAAATTAGGGAGATAAAATTACAGGGAAAAAATTATTAAATCTTCACTACAGTTAGACAATATTTCTTATATGAGAATAAAAGCATAAGCCATAAACAAAAACAAAAAAAAATACAAATAGTACTTGATCCAATTTTAAACTTTTGTGCTTCAGCAGGCACCATTGAGAAAGTGAAGGCAGCCCATAGAGTGGAAAAATACATTTGCAAATCATAAGACTTGTATTCCGAATGTAAAAAGAACTCTTAAAATTTGATGATGAAGGCATAGATTTAAAAACATCAAAAGAACTAGAACAGATGTTTCTCCAAATAAGATATACAAATAACCAATAAGAACATGACAAAATGCTCAATATCATAAGTTACTTAGGAAATGGAAATCAAATCACGGTAAGATACCACTTGCCCCCAACCAAACACTATACTAAAAAACAAAACAAAAAAACAAAACATAACACAGTAACATGTGTTTTTCAAGGATGAAGAAAATTCTCAAAGCAGTAGAGTAATAAGACACAGCCATTTTGGAATATCTGGCATTTCCTTTTATGTCAAATTTAGAATTGTCATGTAATCCAACAATTCTACTCATCGGCATACATCAAAAAGAAACAAATGTGCTCAAAAAATCTTATCAAAAGTATTCATAGCAGCATTAGCTATATTATACAAAAAAGCAGAACACCAAATATTACCAGTCAATAAATGTGGTAAAACTTAACAATGCATTATTCAACAATTTTAAAAAATGAAAAACTCACACACTGATAAACCCTTGAAAACATTATACTAAGTAAAAAATGTCAGTCATTAAAGATATGTCCAAAATGTCCCAAATAGGCAAAAATTAGTGAGACAGAATAAATCAGTGGTTGCTTGGGCTAGCGAAAGGTGAAAAAGAAAAAGGAGATTGACTATTAGAAGCATAAAATTTCTTTAGGATGAATGAAAAGGTTCTAATGTGAATGTTACACAACCCTGTGAACTTACAAAAAAGCAACAAATTGCACAAGTTATTGTGTAAGTTGTATAATATGTAAATTATACCTCAAAAAGTTGATTTTACAATCGCCCCAACACCACATTCATAGTGAAAAGTAATATGAAGTTCTGTAAAAAGTAGGCTAAGAGTCTAACAAATCTGTCTAAAGCTTAGACAGGCACTAATTTAAGAACATGTTTTCATATAATATTTAAAAAGATACTGCCTCAGAGACTGGAATAAAAAATTTAGAAAGCAAAATTCAAAATAATCATCTATATTTCCACAAAGAACTGTATTTACTTTGCTCTACATAAAATAGAGCTAAATAGTCTAATCACTATTCCAAATATGGCTAAAATAAAAAGTTCTTTTTAATAAATCACGCAATCATTATTATAATACTAAGGTTATTTTATAATGTTTATCTACTTCTTAATATATTTTTCATATACATTTGCTCTAACAGAAAACAGACGAAAAATGGAACCACCATAGTGAAATGTAGGAATCATTTCCAAATTGCCATGGCAACCAGATGGGAGGTCTAATTTCCTTATAGCTGCTATTTCTTTTGAGCACAGAAAAAAAACAAGCAAACTTCATAACTGACAGAAAAAGAAGTCCTTCCCTTTGTTATAAACCTAGATGGTCACTGACACAATTTAAGAAATTAATTCATTCCATTTTAGAACCAAAGAAATGGTGTTCCAAATTAATTTTTCAGGCAATAATTTAGTTTCACTGAAATAGTCAAATTTCTTTTTCTATGTCCACAACCAGATCTAAAACTCACTCTTCTCCCTCTCCCATAGGTTATTGCTAGCCTGAGAAATGTGCAGCCTGACATTCCCAGTTAAGGGCAGAATTAATCAATATATACTTTATCTCAAAATAACATAGCTGAAGAGCTTGCTTGTAACACTGAATAAAGTCACAGAGCTAGGGAAGAAAAGGCCATAATGATTTCATGTATTCCTCTCTAATGAAAACATTTCTACACTTTGTGTAAATAAAACCTAAATGTGAAATGCCTGCTATGGCAGACAGAATTCTAAAATGAGCTCCAATGACCCTCACCCTTGTGTAATCCTGTTACTCTGACAGAGGGAAGAGCCTGTGAATTTGATTAGACAGCACTCTCCTAATTACATTATGTTATATGGCAAAAGGTAACTATGTCGGGTGGGCCTGACCTAATCGCAGGAGTCTTTAAAGCAGAGGGTTTTCTCGGCTGTTCTGGAAGAAAGCCAACACCCATGTGTTTTAAATGCCCATTTGAGTCCTATAGCAAGGAATGGTGTGTGGTCTCTAGGAGTGACAATGAGCCCCAGCAACAGCTTGAAACACAACAAGAATTTCAATGCAAGGGAAAAGAGTTCTATTAATGACCATTGATCTTGGAAAAGGGCTCTGAGTCACAAATGAGAAATGCAGCTTTGTTGGACAGCTTGATTTCATTCCAGTAAGAATCCAGCAAATGTTGTGCCACCCTTACCTTCTCACATACAGAACTATGAGTTAATAAAGGGTGTTTTTTTAAGGAAAGGTACAGCCAGGAATGAAGGCAAATAGGTAGGCAGGTACAGAGAGAAAGTATTTATTTAATTTAGTTGTTCATCTTGGTTGTTTCCCTGGGTCCCAGGACACAATCCAGGTCCTTGGGAAGTATGTGGCTTGTGCTGGCCGGAAGCAACAGATCTAATGGCTAAACCACCAGGGCCAGCCAAACAAGTGTTTTAAATTGCTAAATGTGTGGTAATCTGTTTTTGCAGCAATTGAGAACTGCCACATTCTTGCTAAGTAATTGAGTAGCTTAGTTAATTGTTAAGACTTTGTTCTCCATGTGCCCTGGTGGAGCAGAGGTTAGGTCAACCACTTCCGAAAGAGCACAAGGCCACATATCCCTGGGTTTGAATCATAGGCCCAGAGGAAAACAGTGTGAATAATAAAATAAAACGCTTCTTCACTCTCTCTCTTTTCCTGCCTGCACCTTTCCTTTAAAATTTTTTTTAACTGAAATAACCAGAGGAATTAAGAAGCTTGGGTAACCAGAAACAGAAGCCAATTCTCTTTGGAGCAGAGAGGTTTAAAGAAAAAAACTTACTCCTCAGATTCTAACAGAAGCCATCATAATTCCAAGCCAGAGATTTTAGGTTTTCTTACTTTCTAAGACCATATTCGTTTGCTAGAATATGAAATATAAGTGAAATAAACTTAAGTGAAGATGTAAATAAATTAAACCCACTCCTAACTAATCTACATTTTAGACAACAAAAGAATTAACTGTTTAATCAATTAACTATATATAAAAGAACTACATCTTATGCTGTTAACATTTTATCACACATTTGCAGGACCTGTCATGGGGAAAGAAGACTAACAAAAAAGTTAATTAACCAAGGAGCTAAGGTGTAAAAAATGACACTCAATGATTCCAAATACACAGAATAGCATCTACCAGGTACCAAGACATGTGTACCAGGGCACAAAGGAGCCCAGTCCAGGGGATGGGCTATGCAACAAGACAGAGACAGAGTGAAATGTAAACCCATGAACATAGGTAGCATTATGGGAGAAGATGTGGCAGGAGGCTGAGAAAGGAACAAGCTGGGAGTGACCACGGTAAGGAAAAGAGGCCCAAGGCCCCAAAACAGGGTGACTAAAAGCACAAAGGTCTATTAAAATAGCTTGGTGTAGCTGAAGACAGGCACAAGGCCAGGCACAAGGCAGCTCACAAAGGAATAATTCACAATTCTCAGGAGGCTCTATCGCTAAGTTAAGCATGAACCACTGAAATGCAATTTTAGGACGAAAGTTAACATACGGAGTTGTTTGTAGGATAGGCAGAAAGGACAAAAGTCAAAAGCAAAAAAATTGGTGACAAATGCAAGGAAGAGGTGATACACGAAGTCTAAAATCAGATCTTGTTCGTTCATTTGCTGAAGATGTATATTAGTCCCCCAGATTTGTGGTAGCAAATAATCTTAATGCATTTGGATAGAGACTAGAGAGGAAGAGAAAGAAAACTATTTTCAGAGAAAATGTAATTGTTTTAGCTCATCTGAATTTGAGGGCCATGTGCGATGCCCAACAGCGTAGAAATACAGCAGTGAATTCTTTACTATGTAAAATATATAGGTAAAAAATAAAGGTTGGGGTGCAAACAGAAGCAGAAGACATTAATAGATAGATTGATTAAAGTCTTTTCTAAGCAGGTGAGTGTGCAAAGGGAAAAATAAGGAACCAAAGGTCTACCTATGGGCATAACCTAGTTCGGAGACAAAGTACAAGATTAATCAAATCATCAACCAGTTCTAGACTTCCTGGCGCCTCATCTACTGGTAATGACCCATACTATAAGCATCAAAATGAATTCATATATTTCAAATACTCATTTTAGAAAACATGTATTAAAACCTCACATAAGAGGACCTTCTACATTAGGATGAAATATACATATATACGTATACATATATATAGTACTTGCAATTTAAGGCTTCTATTTGTAAGCAATCTGAAACCAACTGAGGGCAAAGTAAACTGCTACAAAACAAAAAACAATTGTTTGCTAAGAACTATATATTGATGAAACTTCTTATAACCACTAACGATTGCCTCATAGTACACAGGAAATAATGCAAGATGCACTACTTTGAAGCTTTTTGCAAACTCTCAAAAACTTGAAATCTAAAAACAATTACAATGATACAGAATGATGGTCAACAGCCAATTTAATTAAAATTATGCAAAATTTAAAATTCAGTTCTTCGGTTTCTCTAGCTCCATTTCAAATGCTCAACAGTCACAGACAATTAGAGGCCAAAGTATTAAAATGTGCAGACACAGAACATTTCCATCATCACAAAAGTTCCACTGGACAGTGTTGCTCTGGAGAGTACTTCATATCATGAACTCCTTCAAGCATATCATTATTTTCAAAAAATAAGATTAATGAGAAAATGTCTGCAACACTTTTTTATACAGTCTGTAAGTTTTAAATAAGCTGCAAAATGACATAGGCAGGGTGTATCCTTTTAAATTTGACAACAATTCCAATATCTGAAAACCCTTGGGTTCAGTACACCTTAATGAAATTCACTCAATTAATATACTCAGGGACAATGTCTAAAAATAGCAATATACTGGAACTTAAATGACAATCAATAGGGAAGTTGTTATTAACATTAATAGGTTATTGTGTACGTATATAACACAACTCTGTTAAAGAATGAAACTAATGAAATTAAGAAAATATCATTTACGGGTGTGCCCTGGTGGCCTCGTGGTCTAAGTACACCTGGGAGCAGTCCCACATACATCCCAAGGTCCAGGGTTCAAGACCCAGGCCAAGAACCACCAATGTGAACAACTAAATAAAAAATAAAGTGTTCCTCCTTCTCTCTTCCTGCCTGCCTTCCTATTGTCCTTCATTCCTGCCTGTACCTTTCCTTTAAAAAAAAAAAAAGGCATTTACAATAGCATCAAGAACAAATTAAGTTCAATGAAAGTAAATCTGTGATTGCAGGAAGAGAAGGCACAAATCGAATAGATGAAGATCAAGTATATAGCGAAGAACAACTGAAATGGTAGTAATGAACTTATATACAGATATGAATTTATAAATGATGTACTACTTAAACCTATATAATGTTATGAGGCAATAGGCCTTAGCAAAACAAATTTTTTAAAAGTTCAAAACTTATACTGTGAAAACTAGGCATCCCCTCCCATGTTAATGGACTGGAGACTCAATATTATTAAGATGTCAATATGCATGCACCAAATTGACCCATACATTCAATTCAATTCCTATCAAAATATCAGTTGGCTTCCTTGTAGAAAATGACAATTCTAAAATTCATATAGAAATACAAGAGTCTAGAAAACCCAAACAATCTTGGGGGGGGAAAAAAAATAAAAAAGATTCATACTTCGGATTTCAAAATTTGTTACAAAGATATGATAATGAAGACAATGTGACACTGATTGACAGCAGAAGGAACATCTATATTGGTGTGCCCTGGTGACCTAGTTGTCTATATACACCCCAAAGGTCCTGGGTTCAAGATCCAATTCCAGGGGGAACAACCTGTGTGAACTAAATAAAAATAAAGTGTTTCCTCCTCCTCCTTCTCTCTCCTGCATGTTTGCGTGCTCCCCTTCATTCATGTCTGCATCTTTCCTTTAACAAAAAAAAAAACATACATATATATATATATATATATATATAAATGGGAATTGAAAGTTCAGAAATAAACCCTCATATTTCAGTCAACTGATTTTCTACCAGGGTGCCAAGATCTTTAATGGAGAAAGAATAATCTTTCCAGCAAATGGTAATGGAAAACTGAACAGATACCTGTAAAAGAGTAAAGTTGAACTCCCAACACCATATAAAAATATTAACTCATATTGGGTCAAAGAACCTACTGTGAAAAGCGGAAACTATAAAACTATTAAAAGAGATGCTCATCATCAGTAGCCTCCCAAAAAATTAAAATTAAAATCCGTAAGATACCACTTCACACTTACCAGGTTGGCAATAATCAAAATGACAGATAATATAAGGAGTGAAGGGCAAGGATGTGCAAATATTAAAACCCTCATATACTGTTTACAAGAAAGGTAAATAGTACAACTGTTTTGAAATACTGCATAACAGTTTCTCAAAGAGTTAAATACTTACCTTATGACCCAGTAATCCAAGTCTTAAACAAACACCCAAGAGAAACTCAAATACACGCCCATTTAAAAAACAAATTTTGTACATAAATATTCACAGCATCATAGCTAAAGGGAGAGATAATTCAAAAGTCTATTAACTGATGAGTGGATAAAAGGATGGTATATCCATATAATGGAATACTAAAGGAATAACATACACATTCTTGAAAACATTGAAGTAAAGAAAGAAGCCAGTCACTAAAGATTACATTGTATGATTCCATTTATATGTAACAGGCTGATGGGGGCAAGAGTAAATAAGTAAATAAGGATAACAAATCAAGTGTAGAGAATTTCTTTTGGGTGTGGTGAAAATGTTCTAAATTTAGGTGGCTGTCTGTAATCGCACACAGTAAGTATACCAGGAAAAAAGTACATTTTATTATATTTATATTGTACATTGAAGTGCATGTTTTTAATGAGTAAATTCTGTTACATGTAAACTATCTTGTAGTAAAGTTGTTGTTCAAAATTAGTAAGGCAGGTGGTCTACATCCTAACATGGAGGATATGCCACTGATGAATACAAAGGTGTAGAGCATTTGTACATGTATGGTATGTATCAACAGATTGCCTCTGGAAGGAGCAAAAAGAAACCATTCATAATGCTTTCCAAGAAAAGAAACTCAGTGATTGGCGATCAGGGAGAGTAACTTTTAAAAAAACTCCCTTTACTACTTTTTATACTATTAAAATTTGTTAGCACATATATGCCTACTGAAATAAATTACTAATTTAAAAAGACAAGAAAAAGAATTAGGAAGTAGATACTGGGGAAATGGTTCATATCTATGACCCCCACCCACCCAGCACTAGAAAGAACTACTGCAAAGTAAATTATAACAAAGAAAACTCCCTGGTGCATGTGCAAGCTACCATCTAACATTGCTTGAGGGCTGGAGAATAAGATAAAAGTCAGAACATAGGGTCGTGCTCTTGTGACACAGGTGGCTGAGACACTAGACAAAGACCCAAGAACCAGAACTGGGACTGGGGTGAAAAATCAATATAAGCAACCAAATAAAGATGCTTCTTCCTCTCTTTACAAAAAAAAATATACATACTAATACATATAATGTAGCATTTCTGGTAGAAAGATTGTAGGTTAGGTTTAAATACTAGTTCCATCACTCAAAATCAAGCCAGCAACAACTTCTCTGGACCTCTAGAGTGTGTGATAATTAAGAGAGATGACACATCTCAGGGTTCCATTTAGTGTACAAAAGAACAGATACATCAACTACAATACTGGTATACAAGACCTCA
The DNA here is from genome assembly GCA_004363575.1 of Solenodon paradoxus. Classification (NCBI taxonomy): domain Eukaryota; kingdom Metazoa; phylum Chordata; class Mammalia; order Eulipotyphla; family Solenodontidae; genus Solenodon; species Solenodon paradoxus. Next base: position 222,631 of record RJWH01001913.1, read on the forward strand.
GTCCATTCTGCTCATCTATATCCTAATGCAAAGGTAAGCATCAGTCCCATTCCCCCAACTCCTCTGCTTTTAAGCCTCATGTATTTAATAATCATGTGGTTAAAAGTTTTAAGAAAGTTCGACAAGAAACTGTTAATTAACAAATATCTCTCCAAAGCCATGTGACACACAACTGCTTGGGAGAAGGTGGACACCTCAGCTGTGTCCAGGCTCTCTCAGCAGGTGCAATGCCTCAGGTATCTCAGTGTCCAAACTGTTTGTCTTGCTTGTGAGGCCACCTCTTCAGATATCTGGTGTGCTACCTCTCTCTATTCTGCTCATGTAAACAGAATAAACTGCAACAAGTAGAAAAAGTGTTGTTGAAAGTAGTACAACTCTTTAAGGAAGCCAATATGGCTGCTTCTGTGATGAATCCTCTTTGTGAAGCATTCCATTAAAGTGAAATGCCTATACAACATGACAAGAGATGTTTCCTCCCCTAACATCCAACCTGATCAGTTTGCTTCCTGAAAATGGCCCATTTGAACAATACTCCTTTAATCATTTCCGCCTTTTCTACCATCATGAGCAATCTACCATGGAGAACTGTTTCACAATTACCACTTTATCTCCTTCATATGAAGCCACTCTTTTTGAATTAAAAACAATCCTAAAGAGCTTTTTAAGTAAAAGTCAAGCAAGTATTGAAATTGGAACTTAAAACTGATCCATCATTTATGGGTAAAATGACGTCCATATTGGAGAGAAATATGTTGATTTGCCTGCAAAAACAAAGATTCAGAAGCGAGAAGTGCTATATGCATGATCACTGGAAAGTGTAGATTTCATGTTGGTGAAAATGCTAAACTTGGTGAAAAACAATAAAATGCTTCATGGTACAGGGGAAAGGCAGTATGACACAATGAAGTGCAGCACTGTTATAATTATCTTAAAAAAAAAAAAGAAAGGTTCGGCAGGAAGAGGAAGGAGGAAGACACATGTTTATTTTACTTTTTACTTATTTCTTCACACTGGCTGTTTAACCCCATGCCTAAAACTCGAACCCAGGGGTATGTGGTTTGCTCCTTTGGAGGCAATTGACCGAACCAATTCACCAGGATGCATCTGTCATAATCATTTTTAAAGTGAAAGATGCCTGACATGAATTCTAAAAATGTAACAACCTGGTGCATACTGGTGGCCTAGTGGATTAGTCAACTGTGATGTAATCCACATACACCCAAGATCCCCCAGTTCAAGACACAAGGCTGAGGGAAATAACCAAAAAGAACTAAATAAAATAAAAAGTGCGTCTTCCTCCTTTCTCTTCCTACCTGCTTGACTATGCTCACTTTTGCTCCTGATTGTACCTTTCCTTAATATTTAAAAAAAAAAAATTAACGAGTAAGCAAAACAGCTTAAGTATTCTCCAGTAACATAAGACTTGTTTTAACTAGACCTTTTTTGAGATTTTGAAGCATTAAAGTCAATTCCAACGGGAGAAGCTCAAGAATAAAGTGAGAGTAATTAAGAATATCCACCAGGATAGGTTCTACAGAATAAAAGATCAGAAGAAGAACCAGAAAGCCAGTGAGAAGGACTTGGTAAAAGTATACACAGACCTCTTCAAACTAGAAAGATGAAATTTACCTTAACATGTAATCTCAAATTCACCCCCAAGCAGAGTTAGCATTTGAATCTACTGAATCTATGAATTATATCTACCAAGTCATGGATAGCCCCCAAGTCAATAAATTAATTTAGAATGCTTCTAAGTCTCTGCCGTCTAATGGTATCTGGAAATTAAAAATAAATAAACAAACCAAAACCCTCTTAGGAGAATGCACACTCAGTCAGGGCTCCTTGAGATTTTTTCAGAAATTAGGAGAGAGAAAATAATGACTTGATTTTTTTTTCAAATCAAATAAATAAGGAAGTAACACCCTAAAATCAATACAGATCTGAAGAAATCATCATGCAAGAATTTATCACAAAAAGATAAAGAGACTGAAAATATGAAAGAAAGGTTGAGAACTGGAGTAGAGAACGAAAAGATCTACTATGCCCCCAAAAAGTAGGAGAGAGAAAATGGCAGAGAAGCACTCTTGGGAGAAATAATAGCTGAGAATTTTCCATGAATGGCAAACAACATCCACAAAAGAATCAGAAAACACAGTGTGTCAGATAAAGAAAAGTTCCCCAAAGAGATGAACTGTATAGAGCCCCCAAAGAGAAAAAACTAGATGGGAAAAAACAGTCTGATTTCCTATACAGGAATGACAATTTCACTGTCACTAAACCACTCAAAAGAAAAAGAATGGAAGCAAAACAACAAAAGGTAAGATCATTAAAATACTATGAGTCACAGACCATATTAAGCTCAAAGAAAGGGTTCATAAAACAGGGTGGGGCAGAGAGGGGATGTGACAACCACAATAAATAAAAGTGCTTCCTTCTTTTTCTTCCTTCCTTAAAAATGCTTCTTAAAAAAAAAATTGTCATTTTCAACTGTGTAACTGGCTAAAGAAAATATACACATAAAACAAATAAAGATACTTTCAAATCAAAAACAGAATTTACCATTGAGACCCTCTTCAGAAAAGAAGGTATGGATTACAAGAAAGAATGGTGACCTTTCACAAACTGGTAAACTGAGAAAAACAAAACAAACACTGAATGTTTATGATCAGGTTGGCAATAAATACACAGTTTAGAATATTTTAAAAGGCAATCTCTTAAATAATAGTACTATTTGGAGGACTTTACTCCAAATTTTAACTCAATCCTCAAACAACTCTGTAAGTACTATTTTACTCACAAAGGAAGATAATGAGGCGCAAGTTAAATAACATATTCAAGGTCACACAGCCAGTTGAATGGAATGTCAAAAAGGAAGCTTTCCCTCCTAGGCGGCAGTCAGAAGCAGTGTAGCATTTACAGGCACAACTTTCTTAGTGTGGCTCACTCTCCTGCTTGCCAGCAGACTGGTGGAGAGAAGAGTGGGTGGTACATGGCTGATACTGAAGAAGGAACTGAACAGGAAACTCACAGGAGGCACACTGAGGCACCCAGGTGGTGGCTGAGAGGAGGCTCTGTAGAAATGAGGTCCATATAGGGATTTTCAGATTTCTCCACTGCGAATGTCACTAGAATGAGAAGGCCCAGAAACCTGCATTCTGCTAACCACCCTTAGAAACAGATTTAAGTGATCGAGGTGCACACTTTGAAAAAAAACCACTGCAAAAACATAACCACTATAACCATTACATAGACGTCCTTTTAGTCTAATTGTGTATTTGACTCTACTGAGCTTCTAAACATGAAAAATCATGTTCATGTGCAGTTTAGATATTAGGTACCAAAAAAAACACATGAACAAATAATGTGTGAGTTTCAAGCCTCCAAAAGACAGAGTAGAAAGGGAAAAAGTGTGGCTAAACAACTAAATAGCTACTCAGCAACAGCAAGGCAATAACCAAAAAATATAATGACATGAATGAAATGAAAAGCAAGGTGCCAAGTTTAGTATATGATGCTATTTTTAAAAGGCAAAACTATAGTGGAAAGTTGATCAATGGTTGCCAGGGGCTAAGGAGTGGGAGGAGGGTACTGACTGCAAAAGGTCTCAAGGGAACTTTGGTGATGAAATGTTGTCTTGGGATTGTGACTGTGGTTACAAACATATATATGTACATTAGTCACAACTCACTGAATTATACACATGATTTTTAGTATGTGAATTCTATCTTGAGAAAACTCACTTAATCGAAGACCATGGTAGCCACTAGTGAGCTGCTCTTCACACATTCCCTCATCACTCTCCAATTGGCTAAGCCCCAGTATTTTTTCACTACCAAATATTAAATCCTACTTATTGCACCACCAAATATAAAATCCTACAAACTCCTCAATCATTGGTGTTAACACATTTACAGGAAATTCAGTCCTTACCTTAACTGTTTAGCTTTAAACCACTCACACTATCTAAAAGGGCAATAATAAACAGGAGAGAAGACAAAATCTTTAGAGTTGAACAGAAGAGCCTTACCTAAAATGTAAGAGAAATTCAAAACATACAGTGGTGCTAAGATTAGCGCCTTCGATGAAATCAAATATTAAACATTTCTCTTTTGTAGTCACAGATTACTCTTTCAATGTAAATTTATCTGACTCCGATGTGTCCTGAAAAGCAACAAATCCATATCTCAGACAGGGTAGAGATTAAAGTACTGTATTACTCTGAGCAAATAACCAACTCAGAACAAAGAACTCAGAGACCATGAGATTCTTTCCTTTCCTTGTGTTATATAGTCTGATTCTTCCCTACAATTCCAAATTCTGCTTGATTATTGAAGTACAAAGAATATAACTCACTTATCTGAGAAATAATTACTGAACTATTTCATTGGTAAAATGTGTATAATTCATTCATGGAAACCGAGAGTCTAAAATATGAGAACACAGAGAAGTAAACAAGTAACAAGGTAAAATAAGGCAGACAGTGGTTTTGAAAAACATTACTTTCTTAATTAACCTATATTCAAGGTATAGTATTTACAGTACTGTTACAAGTTCCAGAAGATAAGAAAAAATACAAGAAAACAGCAGAAATGTTCTTTCAAATTGGTTGAATCCCAAAGAATGTGTAGACAAGAGTGACAAATAAGGTTGCTCTATGGTTCTAGTTAGGGAAAGGCTTTTATGGGAAGAGGAATTTCATGACTGAGCACAGGTATGACAGCAGTAAAGGGCTCCACCAGCTTCTCTGGTATACAAGGTACCCAAACAAGAGAACAATTGTGGGAATGTCGAGAGAAAAGGTTTTGACACTATTGAAAAAAACAATTTGGAGCTAATTTCTGGTAGGATAAAAAATGCCATAGAAAATTAAATGAATTTATTTTTGTTTTAGTAGCTGTAACACACTAGTTCTTAAAAGAGAACTATATACATCACAATCATGGGGCAACTTTTTCAAAAGAGACAAAAGTCTAGAACCAGGAGATTCTGACTCAGCAGGTATGGAATGTGGTCTGGGCACATGTTACTAGGAGACCGATACACACCCATGATTAAGTAAGACTCACTGCTGTAAGGAGTCATTACCACTTCTTACACGTCTACAGGTAATGGACACAAGTGTGCTTATTATGGTTCAAATACGAGTAAGGAAAGTAGATATGAACAGACAGGCAAAAATAAATAAAAAGGCAGACACAAGGATTTCCAATGCTCCCAAGATTTCAGGAATAGTTGTAGGTATATGTTTCTTTAAAAGTTATTACACTAATCACAGTCTGTTGTCAATCAACTTTTAGTTAATTTCATTAAAATATAAATATACCATTATGTATAAGAATCCCAAGGTGCACCCTGGTGGCCTACCACATGGCCTAGTACAGCCTAGAAGCAGTCTCATACACATCCTAGGATGGGCGGGGGGGGACGACAACCAATGTGAACAACTAAATAAAAAATAAAGTGCTTCTTCCTCCTCTCTTCCTGTCTGCCTGTCTCTGCTCACCTTCATTCCTGCCAGTAGCTATGCTTTATTTAAAAAAAAAAAAGAAAGAAAGAAAAAAAGAATTCCAACTCAAAAAAGCATACCTAAAGGACTTCTAATTTAAACATGACTGACACCATATATTTTTCTTTTTTTCATAGTAAAAAAAGAAAACCCAAGGAACAAAGACAATAGGAAAGTAAAAATACAGAAATAAAAATGTATCTGTTGGGCACAGTGTAATGGAGCAGCAGTTAGGTCAATGACTTCTGAAGGAGCAATCTACATAACCCTGGATTCTAGTACCAGGCCTGGGAGGAAGGAACCAGCGTGAACAAGTAAATAAAAATAAAATAAAGATGCTTTTTCCTCTCTTCTTCCTCCTCCCTGCTTGCTTGCCTTCATTCCTAACTATTCATCTCCTTTTCAAAAAAAAGGGCAAAACATTTAGCCACTGCACCCCACATGCAAGCTTTACACCTAAGCACACCATAAGCAGGACTTGCTTAAACACACACACACACACACACACACACACACACACACACACACACACACACACACCAAAAAATCAGTTTTAGAAAACAACTAGAAATAACAATCAACTGCAACCAAAGTGACTACAATAACAGACACTAACCAGAAATAAGATTACTCTGAAATCACAAGAGCCTGAGCTCTAAGACCAGGAGTTGAGATGTTGGAGGTTGGGGGTAAAGAGTACTGGGTGGGTAGGGGTGAAGGCTACTGGCTACTGAACACCTACCTAACTTGGAGGAAACCATGGTTCCTTCTTCATACATCCCGGTCACAACCAAAAATATTGCCAAACTGCTCTAAATACATCTAAATTTACCCAGACAACAGGAAGTATCTTTATTGATAGTTTATTTAAGATGTGCTAATCACACACTACTAGAGACATCCCAACAACAAAAGAAAGTATTGTTTCCTAACAGGTTAGACATTTACTAATAAGTATCATTTGATGCTATAAAACACTAAAGGCACTATTATCGACAAAGATTTAAACTTAAAATCTGAAGTGAAATTTAATTGAATTAACTAAAGATAATATTCTAGCAATTTAAGCATTAACTGAAAAGTTTTTATCAATAGCAAAATTATTAAGTTTTTAAACATCTATTTTTCCTACCTTCAGCAGTTTCTGAGTATCATCAACTCTTTAAACACTTCACCTAAAGCACTCTTTATAAGTGTTTTCATCCTCAGCTACACATTTTTGAAGGGGAGCATTCTACTGTAAATAAGTAAGCTGAACCAAAAATAACATGACTTAAAACATTTCTAAAAGTCTTGCACTTCAGCGCAACTATATCCACACTGGTCTATTATATGAGACCTATGTGTGTTTCAACATGAACAAGATGGAAATGGACCCTAATTTCATGGAGAATTCTGTTGGAATTAACACTGAAATCAGAACAGGAAAGCATAATTTATAATCTACTGGTGAGAAAAGCCAACTAAACTCCAGGTCTTATAAATCGGACATAATCTAAAATCTTTAACATGTATTCAAATACTTTTTAATTACTGATTTTTTAAAAAGGCACAATAGCATAGAAGAAAGATTCACCAACTGATATGCTACTCCATGAGCAGAATGACCTGGGTGTAAGATGTAGTGGTTCAGTCAATCACCTTGTGCACAGACTGCACATAGGCAGCCCCGAGCACCTGCCTTGGCCCAGGGCTGCTTAGTCTATAAAAGGCATGCTGAAGCAACATAATTTCACATTAATTCTACCTGCCCAGAATGGGTTCAAGAGCAAAAATTCCAAAAGAGATGTGTGCATATCTTCAGCTTTAAAAAAACAAAACAAAAAAAACAAAAACAAAAAAACAGCTAGAACAACTATTCTTTGCCATTACCTTTTAAATATTGTCCCTAACATCAGCAAAAATGAAAACGTCTCTTCTCAAGACGTCTCTTCTAACTTGCTGACCAATCACAGGCTCTTTCCATACTGTAATAATCCAGGCAGAACATGCAATCGAAGGTCGTTTCTTAATGATTTGTCCCTACCATAAATTCCCACCAGAATATCAAAAATTTATTTCTCTGCCCAGCTGGACCTTGCTTATTCTGCTTTATAAAAGCTGAGTTTCCTAAATCTTTCTTGCCAAATTATATTCTTCCTTCAACAATCAAATAAAATTTGAGCACCTCCTTATGAAATGTCTGTGTCCTCCATAACATATCCTGTATCTCCCTTGTACTTTAACTGCATATGTATTTTCCTTTCCCACTTGCGGATTTTAGTGCCACCTACACATCATTCTGACTCGATGCCTTGAACCCTGTGCAATATCAAGACTCTGTTCTTAGTGGCTCCTGAGTTTTATGTAGTTAAGAAAAGGAAGAAAAGAGTTCTTGCTATACAGCTATTTATAATGTGAGGTCAAGAAGATACCAAATGTTAAAACATTTAACATTTTTTTTAACTTAAAAAAATGAAATTACTTCCCTATTTTTAAAATTGATAAATCTTATGTTGTAACTAGTTCTTAAAAATATAGTATAAAAAATTACCCAACAAGTCTGGATAATATATATGTAAATTTAAGCAAAGTTTTATCTGGGAATTCCATCTGTATTTTATAAAACTGCCTGACCAGTAAAGGGCTCAACACAAATGAGACTCAGATTATCATAAATTATATTAAAGAAGCATTCCAAATCATTATTTTAATACTGCTTATTTCAAGTAAAATTATGCTGCCAGGAGTGACAGTTAACCATCATAAAGTAATAACTGAACTTCCAACGACACAAAACTGCAAAGTATTCAAACACTAGATATGTAGGTCATTTCACTTTCATTCAGCAATTATTTATTGAAGAACTACTATAGATCAAATATTCTACAAGACACCATACTGATTTACAAACAATGGCATAAGATCTCTTAAGTGAAACACAAAGGTCATGCTTGTTTGCATTAATGACTACTAATATGTCGTTTCTTTGAAGATTCTTACAGCTGCAATACATAGACAGCTGTAGAGAAACAAAGGAGGTTTCCATTTCACTAGCAGGTGTGACTCCACGATGTTACTACAGGAGAAAAAAAAACAGTTTGTATTTATGATGTCAGTTGGAATTGCCAACTTTGGCTTTTATCATTTCCTTCATGTAGGAAAAAAGACAATAAAGTAATAAAGTAATAAACACAAAGCTGGCTTTCTAAAACTAGTAGCAATTGAAACAGAAGTCAAAATTACTGGCCTGGAAGACAGTGGTCAGTTAAAATTTTCTATAATGTTTGAGAAAACTAAATGATTTAAAAAAAAAATTATCAATATGATACATTGATAGGTTTCATAGATATATATCCATTGTATCATGAGACAAAACTATCAACAATTCCAAATATCTCCATTACAAATAAAATAGGTTAATTTGTTAGATGCCATTAAGTACCTTTATTCTATCTTTAAAGAAAAAAATCACTCTTTTAGTCCAATCCAAATTAAAACAAAATACTCCTCTGTTGGTGCGTCCTGGTGTTATAGCAGTGAGACACTTCTGAATGAGCAAAGTTCACGTACTTGTTTATTATATTGTATTCCACTATTTCAAACATTCAAAAACATGTACACCCACCTCCAATGTTAACAAATCTTAACATTTAGTCATATCTACTTTAAGTATATTTAAGTTGGAATGCTCTGGTTGAGCATCAGATAGGTCCACTGCCTCCAAAGGAGCAGAATCCACATACATCCAAAGGAGTGAGGGTAGGGTTACAGATCAGAGGGAACAATCAATGTGAAAAACTAAATAAAAATAAACTGCTTCTTCCTCCTCACTCCTCCTGCCTACTTACTGCCTTCATTCCTATCTGTACCTTTCCTTTAAAAAATATAAAGTTTTGAAATTAAGAACTAACTTAAGAGTTAAACCACCAATTCCTCTCCCCTAGTGGATAGTAACCTGAAGTTAAGATTCATTATTCCTAGCTAATTTTATATTTTAAACTTATAGCCTGTACCAATAAATTCTACATTATATATCATTGGCATTCTATAATTTAACTGTGTATATCTTCAGCTCTGCTACACTGATAATTTAGATCCAACTGAATTTTTCTGAAATGTGAGATAGTTCTAACATTATTTTATTTGGAAAACATTTGATTCAACAATTATTTATTTTAGATCAGTTTATCAAAGCATAGACATACACTGAATCTGCAGATTACTCCAGAATGACAGCTGCACAATATCAAATCAACTACCTTCTCCATTCTATACTTGAGTGCTTTATACTTAGTCTTATAATATTCCTTTTCATTTTCCCCATAAAGGTGATGCACAATTGTTATTTCTAGGAATTCAGAATCTCTACCCTTTACACAAAAAAGATGATTTAACATAGTCTAACTACGCAGTAAATGCACCCTCACTTATTCAGTAAATCTTGACTCATGTTTCAATCTATCACCATTTTCACTTTAGAACACACAGAATTTGAAATTGAACTATAAACTCTCAAAATATAGTCATTATGAGTAATATTTTATTTTCATGTTTAATTGGTAGAATGAGCAAGGATTTTTATTGAATTAAACATTCTCCCTGGTCTGAAAAAGTTTCAAAGGTTTATTTGATAAATTACTTTTCATGAAAAAAGTCCTCTCAAAGACACACATGAACTTAAATATTAAATACTGAAAGGTGGTGAAGGCGCACCCTGCTGGAGAGGGGTTGACTCAATCCCCTCCGAAGAAGCAAGCCACATGTCCCTGGGTTCAAGTTCCGGAGAAGCAACCACTGTTAACAAATAATAAAAATAAAATAAAAATGCTTCTTCCTTCTCTCTCTTCCTGCCTGCCAGCCTACTTGACCTCATTCCTGCATTTTTAAAAAGGGATGTAAAGATAGCAAATCAATTGATATCATTTCCTTTCTGAAGTTTTCGTATCAAGTTAGTAAAATTTACATTTACCTAGAATATGGCCACTGCTCAAAAACTGCCTGTAAGTCTGTCAATAATAGAATTTAAGATGAGCAAACATCCTCTCTCCACTTGCACTGGAAAGTCATTGCTGTTATGAACCCTGGAGTATGCTACAGAGAGTTACCATGCCAACAAGCAGTTGGGATAACTGGCCGTAATAGCATTCTATTTAAGATTCATTCTGGAAGCCATGAGTAGTTCCCTCTGTTCCGTGTCCTGGATGAAGTGTGGCATGGTTTCCCAATCATCCACCAGCCTCTTCCACAGATGACAGAAACTAACCCCACCACAGTCACTCTTAGGTATTACGACATACAGTCTACATTTACACTCAAACCTCCTAAATTGCCCAGTCATTTTTGTCATTGTTATTACAGAAATCACAGAAATAAATTTTATTTTATTTATAAAGTTTGTCTGTCTAAAGAGAAAACACTAGTAACACTGTGAAAATAGAATAAAAGTATTTATCAAAAATATATTGTACTTATTTCTTATAAAATCCCTATTAATTGAACTACCTTTAAAAAATAGTAATAGGATAAAGAAGTTCTAGGATAAAGAGGATAGCTATAGTGAAAAAGATAGCTAATACCAAGTGTTGGCATACGGAGAAACTGGAAATCTCTTCCACTGCAGGTGGAAATGTAAAAAGGTACAATCATTTTGGCATACAGTCTAGCAGTTTCTACTATAGGCTAAACTGAGAATTACCATCTGATCCATCATTTTCACTCCTAATACCCAGTAGAAACCAAAACAATGTCCACCCAAATATCTGTACATAAGTGTTCAGAGCAGCCCTATTTCTAATAGCCAAAAACTGGAAATAAACCAAATATTCTTTCACTGATGAACTAATAAACAAAATGTAATTATTTTCATACAATGGAGGGTTTTTTTTAGCAATAAATAGGGATAAAGCATGATGCTATAATATGAATGTATTTGAATATATTATACTGCAATGTAAATTATCTTGTTATAATAGGCATATATTTTAAGTAAAATTAAAATGTTTTATCAATTTCTAAGAAAAAAATAAGAAGCTTACATTCCTTTTAAGCTTAATAAGAAGAGTGATAGGGTTACCAAACAAATCAAGTGAGTCATACAAGAAGCCAGAGAGCTGTACAAAAATGAAAAGCCAGTGAGCCCAGGATTTGACTGGGTATTAAGGCTTTGTCAGGGATAAGAAGCTTATTCTTTCCAAGATCCATGTCCCTGAATTTGAAGATAATCTCTCACTATCACTCCCAACGGAACCTCCAGAATAAAGTGTCCTTGTTATTTGACAATCTTATCCAGGGAAATTCCAATCTCCAAAGACATCAAGTCTACAGAAATTTGTTAAAGCACTGACACATAATCAACAATTACAATGTGAATTTGATAAGTTTTACTGGTTGAATGGACGTTAAAAATGTAAAGTTATGGTTAGTTTTTGCTCTCTTTTTCCTCCCTTGGGCTCTAAGTTCAAGCCTGGTTTTCAAAGACAAAAAACTTTTCCAGAAACACTTGATTATGTTATCAGAGGAATTCAGGCTCACCTTCAGATTCCTCAAGAATTCCCCTGAAAGTTCTGAAGATCTTATTTGCCCCCTCACCTTTGAATGTTTAAAAGTTCTCATCTTTTAACAATGCCTATTCTTAAGCTCCAAAAGTCAAACTCACAGTGTCTCATAATCCAGAATTTTTTTCACAACTCAGCACCCATTAACATCATAGAAATTCTTTGTCTCCTGTTCAGATTCACCTGTCAGCATACTCACAGGTCCTCAAGAAAGATACCTATTTACCTAGTACTAAAATCATAAGCATATGCAAAAGAAAAAAAATAGTAATATTTTTACCTATTTCTCCACTTCCCATTCCAGGGCCAGTACCAGAAAGAACATGAACTTCTGTGGACAAACAACCAGTACAGGAAAAAAACAAAAAGCAGTTAAAAAAAGGTAGCTAAGACAGCTGAGATTAAATGGATGCTAGCCACTGTCCTAAGCACTTTACACACATTAATTCATTCAATCTTCCTTACAATTCTTTGATGGACATTAGCATTATCCTCCATTTCACAGAACAGAAAATGAGGGCTATTTGATATGTCTGAGAATTCGAGGAGGCAGAATCATTTCAAGGAAAATGCCAATCTGCATTCCACCCTTCTATCCACCTTCCCTTTCATTTTTATACCCTTACACCTCATTTCATGCCCCACCCAGAAGACCCCACCATCCACCAGTCACAGACCCTCCCTTGACTAGTTAAAGAGAATTTACATCTAAGAATATTTATTGCCATTAACTGAATAAGTACTTTTTAAAAATTATAATTCAGTGCTTTTATATTCAGAGGCTTTCTTTTTTTTTTTTTAAAGGAAAGGTAAGGCAGAAATGAAGGTGAGTAGGCAGGCAGGCAGGCAGGCAGGAAGAGAGAAAAGGACTAAGTTTTTCTTCTTTTCCTTTCTTTTTTTTTTAATTTAGTTGTTCACACTGGTTGTTTCCCCACCCAGACCTGGGATTAGAACCTAGGACAGGTATCTGGGCCTGTGCTTCTTTGGAGGCAATTGACCTAACTGCTACTCCACCGAGGCATGTCTTGAATAGTATTTTTTAAAGTATAATTCACATTGTTAAGGAAAAATATTTTTTATTTTATTTTTTAAAAGTTATTCTGTTAATGAATAAAATTCAATAAAAGCATAAACATGCAATTCCCTATTCCATGCTGTGTAACAAGAAGTAAAAATTAACTACTACAGGTTATTTTATTGTACTCAATTATACAGAAAATGTAAAGCCCTGTACTAATACAAATTGGTTCTAAGAAAGAAAAGAATGTTTTTTCTTTAAGAAAAATTTAAATGATATTCATTATTTTAATAATATTAACAAAGACCACAGCAAACATTTCACAACCTATCTTGACCCTCAGAGAAATGGGGATGAGGGGAGTAACTGACAAGAGTAAATCTCCCTACCTACCAGTTATTTTCAGCAATTTTTAAAAAAGAGTAGGTTTTAGTAACAAAAGTATTAATGTAACTGATAAATTTTAAGCATAAGATAAAACTAATTTGAAAACAATCTTTTTTTCATTATTTGGCAGACTTAGCGAGTAATATGTAGAATAGCTATTGAAAAAGACAAATATTTAAATTAGACTATAAGCTGTGGAGCTGGAGGACAGTGGGGTTTTTTTCTTATATTAAGATAATGACACTATTAATTTTTTTTCAGTATTTATGTGAAATTTATGCCCTCAGATTCACATTAAGACTTTTCTTACTCATTTATAATCAGGTAATGATACTGTATTTTGCGAATTATGTAAAAAGAGAAAATAGAGAAGAAAAACACTACAAAGATACCAGTATCCCTGTATCTGCCACTCAAAAATTGGATTGTGAATGACTTTTGAAAGGGGGCTAGAATTAAATACTATTGAAACTATGAATATATTAGTAATGAGATATTGAAACATAAGCTAATACTTCACCTATGAATTACTAATGCTTTTTAACCTATCCACATATAGTGGGGTCTAAATTAGAGAAAATTCTTCTAATTTCTTTCCAAAAATATATCCTGGGTCCCTCAGTTGTATTGAAGACAACTGAAAAAGCACTTACTGATGCTTATTATGTGCCACTTCATTCATCAATTCAGCAATCTTATTTACCTCCAATTTCTGGAGACTGAAAAGATTATTTTCCCCAGGTTACAAAACTAAACCATGGATAGGCCATCTTTCAAATCAAGACTGTCTAGAAAGGTCATGCTCTTAAGCAGTTATGTCTTACCCTAAAAGAGATAGTCTTAAAATAACTTACATATCAACAGAAGTAAAAAAGATGCAAACAGAAAGCACCAAAGCAATGAGGTGCATGGGTGTAGTCTGCCCTCGATGTTGCAGGTGCCAGGAAAAGGGCAAACAGTTTCAAAGAACACAAAAGGAGAAGGCAGTGATAAACCAGTTGATCCACAGAACAGGATGGCTGTTTTTGAAAACTACAAATATTTCTGGCAGCTACTGCCAAAATACTTTGATAAACTTTTTGGTATAGAGATGAAATAGTCAAATATTTATTTATAATACTTAATTTTTAATTTAAATGCATATATTAAAAATCACATACAGGATATTTAGTTTTTCTCAATTTCATGAAGCAAGTTTATTCAATTGTTTTGTGTACATTTTGTCAACACTGTACTCTCATCAGTAAAATCAGTTTTTTAGACTAAAACCAGTTTTCTAAAATACACAGCAGTTTCATTTATACATCATTTTACTTTGCTGTTTTTATTTAAGTATATGTAATATATGATGCTGCCTCTGGAACTGTTGTCGCATTGCAAAAATAACCATCCATTCAGGTCAATTAGTTTTTCCATATGATTTCATACACACACACACACACACACACACACACACACACAAATACATGTGTGTGTGCACTGGTAATTTCCACATTTTGTTTTTTTATTTGATCTTACAGAGGCACAGAAAGACAGCATTTTGCAACAGTGAGGAATAACTGCAAAATCAGTGTTAAAATAACTGCTTTTTTTATTACTTCTATTAGTAAATCCTAGAAATATCTGAAAATAGCACTGATTGAAATTATTTCACTTCATACCATTACAAAGAATTTATTGCTCTTCGACATAAAGCCTTTGAGATAATTCCCCCTTAAATGAGAGATGCGATACAGTGCTCTTCTCCGAGGGATATCTTGGGAGGGGAAGAGAAAGTATAGGAGAACTCACTTATTTCCTATCAGTCACAATATGTCTACATTGTTTTGTTTTAAGGAAAAGTACAGGTGGGATGAAGGTGAGTAGACAGGCACGCAGGAAGAGGCATTTTATTTAATTTTTAGTAATAACACTGGCTGCTACCCTCTGAACCTGGGACTCCAATGGGGGGGGGGGGGGCCTGCACTCCTGTGGAGGCAACTGACCTAACTGCTACTCCACCAGGGTGAACCTATATTGACTTCTATATGTAAGATGGAAAAATAGAATAGACTTAGATCAGTGGGTTCTAAGCTTTAGCATGTATCAGAATCACCTGAAGTGTTTGTCAAAACAAAATCTGAGGATCTATCTCTAAGGTTGATTCCATAGGATTGGGATAGAGTCCCATAAGTCAAATTTCTAAAAAGTTCCCAAATGATGCCGGTGCTGCTGATCTGGAAACCATACTTTGATCCAGATTATATTAGATTGTGTTCATCAAGTTAAAGGCTGAATTTTATCCTTAAACTATGGGAAGTGATAGGACTTTCAAGTAGGGAATAACATTACAAGATCTGTGGTTTAAAAAATATCACTGATAGCATTATGGAAAATAAAGTTTTCATGTATCACATGTTTAATTTATTCTAATATGTATGTTTTTCAGATTTACAATTTCTGAGAGCAAGATATATTTTGCAATGAAAGGTGTATAAAATAGTCAGTGAATTTTCTTTCTTAAAGATACACAAAACAATGGTGTGTATTATAATATGCAAGTGGCCCCCTCACTGAAAAAAAATTATCTCATTTTACACACTGGGAATAAGAGGGAAAGCTGATTTTATTCCCATTTTACAGAAAAGGAAACAGATTTTAGGACAATAAAAAGACACATTCTGGATCATACAACTAATAAATGAAAGGTCCAGACAGAAAACCCAAAATTTTCCACACCAAACATCTTTCCTCTAATATGACACTACTTATAAAAATGACCTGGAGTTTGCTGGCCAAAAGGAAACACGGACAAACTAATTGTACAATAACATTTCAACAACAGAGCCAAGAAAATGTTTTTATGGGAACTAGGCAAAGGAAAACAAATTTATGTAATTAAGATGAACTGCTTCAAGATTTTTATTAAGAAACTACAAATGAATGGAAACAGTCAAAAGAACCACCTCCATAAATGTAGAGACAAGAATTAGAACCTAATCTGGAAATCTTGTTTCAGAGTGCTGCAAGATGCAGAATGACATATTTCAATAGTAGGTGACACCAGGGAGTCAACTCTATGCCAAGATGGGCCCTGGACCTGGAGAGCTGCCAGAATATCATGAAACATTAGCTTTCTGAGAGGCGACTAGAACCCTCAGATACTGCAGCAGCAAAAAGAAATCATGCTCAAAAACAATAAGCTTGTGATCAAATTTGGTTCATTATTTTATCAAATTTGGTTTATTACTTTCTGATATAAAATTCAGTTGGTTGCTAATTTTTTAATTCTAAAATTTAAAGGAAAAACAGAATAGAAAATCTATCAAATATTATTTGTATAACACCATGCATATTCCTACACACTACCGTAAGTTTACGAATGAAAGATCAACAAAATTAACACAATCTAGGTTTGCCTGGTGAAGTGGCGGTTAGGTCAATCACCGCCAAATGAGCAAGCCACATATCAGGTCGTGGGGGGAACCAATGTGAACAACTAGGTAGAAACAAAATGAAAGTGTTTCCTGCTCTTTCTCCTTCTGCCTGCCTACTTGCCTTCAATTCTTGCCTGCACCTTTATTTTTTTTTAAAAAAAAAAAAAAGGGCAATCTATTTCAGCACATTCTGAAAAGCACTTACACCTTTAGCTGAATCAATTAAATGTTCTAAATCTAAGGAAAATGTGCATATATTCTTGTTCATCAAATATTCCTTACTTAAAGTTCAGAGGGACAAACTAAGCTGATGATTCTTCTGGAATGCAAATAGTTTTCACCTCTGAAAGAAATTCTAAATATGACTTAAATCTCACAACTGGTGGCTAGAAAAATGCAAAACAGACTTAAAAGTCTTAAAGCTTTAGCTGTAACAATCATATACTTAAAACTTGTTCACCTTTCCACTGATAAGTGAAGAGCAGTCACACAGATGGCACTTAGCACCAGAAATGAGACACATCGGTGCTTTATTAAAGCTGCAAGCCAAACTTCCAGAGCAATTAAAGAAAGTTATTTCTATTTTTTCCTGCTTGATTTTACTTTCCTTATAGCCGTTTAAGTCATTGACTGATTTAGGGAAAAGAATAAATGTTTGCAAACAGCAAATAACACAGGGATACGTTCTGACAACTAAAACACTAAAAAGGCTACAGTATCATTAAGTTTGACTAAACTCATGAGCAAAAACAGCCTAGAATTAAAGGCAAGGCATATCAAACCCTTGGTCAAAATAATTATTCCATATTCCCCACCAGACAAATGACAGGTGATTCTAAGCAAGGGCTGAATCACACAGGGTAAAGAAGAGCAAAGCTACATTACCTGGGTCTGGCAACTAGTTGCAATTAACAAACATTTTCAAGTCAAAGTACTACTTTGACTTTGAGGCTACTTGCCTCATTATTTGAACTCCTAGTAAGTGGATATCAAAATAAGTAGGTCATCACTGTTATTACTGTCCTTGTGTGTGAACAGATGGTAAGAAAAGCTGAAAGAGGAAATACCATATAACATGTTTGCCACCTGGGGTGGGAGATGTGGTCTGTCCTTGTTCCTGGGGCAGCCAAGGCCCAGGCTCAGCTCCCAATGGTGGGTAGGAATCTCTGAAGGAGTCACACATGGTCCCAGCAACAAAATCCCAGTGGGAGAAGTACAGCTAACTGGTTCAATAAATGCATTAGCCATGCTGTCCCCAGACTGATCTGGTGGCACATCATACTGCTACCTCTCCATCAGCCTCTCAGCTTTTCTACTGATTCCATCGACTACTTCAATCACTCTAATACATTGTAATTCTAATTTTTACTGTTTGGAACACAAGAGGTTGATTGGTAATCTTCACCATTACACAGAATCCACTTTTTCTGTTAAAGGTAAACAATTTTTAAAAGTCTACTGCTTATTTTGTTTTAATAATAATATCATTTCCTTTACAAAGTTAGAAAGTAGAGAAAAGTACAATGAAAAGAGAACATTTATAATCCAATCACCTAGAGAGAGACAACCACAACTATTTAACTATTTGGCAACACATCTTTTCAAGCTTCCCTTGGAAAAAAGGCATTTTGACACAAGAGAAGGAAAGGACGGATTCAGTAACCACAATGGAGATCCACAAAGTCATTAAACCAGAATGATTTGTCAACAATACACTTCAGAGAGTAAAGGACTTCTTTCTCCTCCTTCCCATATTAGTAAGTTCCTCCCTATCCTTAACCCACACCAAAGAACATTACTTACCACACATAAATAGAGGCGCTCCCTGGTAAAACCAAAATATAGTTTACTTACCCGGCATGTTAGAAAAGTCCATTCTACTGATAAGGAGCCCATATTTAGAAACTGCCTTGTTCATCAGAAGAGGCTTTAAATTCTTATTGAGCAAAAAGATAAGTCTTTCTAAATCTTAACCAATCCAAAGTTTTAATGAAAAACTTATTTAAAACCTGCAATGTAATTAGCATCAGAAAACACAAAATATAGATATATCATTCCTTCCTTAGGTCAGAAAAAAATACTGATACAATTTGTTTTTACACAGGGAGTCATTCAGTAAAAAAAACCTAAGGAGAACAAAGGACATTTTTTCCCCTTAATCATCAAGGCACCACTGAAACAGTACATCTAGTTCTTCATATCCAAAGTAATACATCTTTGGGTTTTTTCCCCCTAAGTGGGTCAGAGCTCTTAAGAAGGGAGGCGGGGAAATAGCCTGAATGCCAAAATGCAGTGCTTCAAACAGTTTCAAACAGTTACCACAACTGGTAAGATGTGATAGGATGAGAACAAAAATGAAGCATAATGTACAAAATCTAGTTAGAGAGAACCAGATGTAGGAATAGTACTTTACAATATAAAAAGCAGCAACAGAAAAACCATTGAAGTATGGAAAATCAGAGACCTGATTTAAACATAGTGATACATCAGGGAAATGCAAACTAAAACAATGATATATTACCTTACACCTGAAAGACTGGCTAATTATCCAAAGTCTGGAAACAACAAATGCTGCAGGATGTGGAGAAAAGGAACACTTTTGCACTGTTGGTGGGAGTACAAATTGGTGCAGCCCCTATGGAAAACAGTATGGAGTTTCCTCTAAAAACTGAAGGAAATCCCATATGATCCTGTCATTCCACTTCTGGGCATCTACCCAAAAGACACAAAAGCACCCCTCCACAAAGATGTTTGCACTCCCATGTTGATTGCAGCCCTATACACAATAGGTAGGAACTGGAAATTACCTAAGTGCCCAACATTGGATGAATGGATCAAGAAGATATGGTACATATCTACCATGGAATACTACACAGCCCTTTAGGAGGGATGAAATCCTGTCATTTGAATCAACATGGATGGAACTAGAGGGGATTATGCTAAGTGAAACAAGTCAAAAGAAGAAAGAGACACACCAGATGACCTCGCTCATAGGTGGAATGTGAAGAGACAAAACAAATGAACAGAGCAAACATAACCAACCCTGGAACATTTGCCACAGAACTGAGGTTACCAAAAGGGAATGGGGCGGGCGGAGGCAAATGGTGGTGGAGCCCACTGGACAAAGGGGAAGAACACTTGGTGATTTGGTGGAGGGCATGGTGTGCTGAAATACATCTAATTGGGAACCTATACATAGGAAATTATTTAAATGTGTAGAATAATTACAATAAAAATAAATAAAGTGATGTGTTAATAAGAATGAAAATGTCAGGTCGTTGTTTTTTGTTTTGTTTTTTAAGGAAAGTTACAGGGCTTAATGAAGGTGAGCAGACAGAAAGACACAGGAGGAAGACGCACTGTGTTTTATTTAGTTGTTCATCACTAGTTGTTTCCCCCACTCTGAGGTCTTAAACCTTGGGATGTACTTGAACTGCACATGGCTTAAGACTGCTAGGTGACCAGAGTACATCCACTGAGCTTAATTTTTTCTCTCCCCCTTTTATATTAAGATCTGGCTTTGTGGCAGCTTCACTTTTGACTTTCTCCCAGTCAGCAATCAGTCCTTACCTATAAGCTGTTTCCTTATTTCTTTTCTGAAGCACGGTCTTTCCTAAAGATGAATCCTGTTCATGTTCCCGATTCCCACTGATCATATTTTATCTATAGTAAAGTAAGTTCAATCTTATTTTATCTTCTCTGTAGATCAAATATACTGTGCATGGTTTTGTAAAATGTCGAAAGTACATTTTGTATAACTTATATTTATCCTTTTATGGAGAGATGGTTAAATAATTACTTTCCCTGGAAACATTATGAAATAAACATCCATTAAAATATTTCTTCAGGACATACCCTGGTGGAGTAGCAGTTGGGTCAATCACCTCCGAAGGATACAAGTCACATATGCCTGGGTTCGAGGCCCAGGGAGGAACAATCAGTACGAACAACTAAATGAAAAATAAAGTGCTTCTTCCTCCTCCCTCTCCTGCCTGCTTGCCTATTTCTGCCTTCACTCCTGCCTGTACCTTTCCTGTAAAAAAAAGGAAAAATTCAAAGGGAGCACCCTTCTGGCTCAGATAGCTGAGACATTGGTGCGCAGACTATGTAAGTCCAAGGACCTGGGTTCAAAATTCTTGGTGCCAGGCTGAGAAACCAAAATGAACAACTAAATAAAGATGTTTCTGCCTCCTCTCCCTTCTTCCCTCTCTATATTTTAATTTAAAAAAAAAATTTAAGTTGCACCCTTTACTAAAGTGATTACAGTGAAAGTCATTTAGAGTCTAGGGATCCAGATTCAAGACCCAGAGGCCAGGGGTTTGAAAAAAAAATTTTTTTTTTTTAAACTGAGCTCTAAAAATACAGAAAAGGCATTAAAATCATGTGTGGTACTATCTATAATGCTTGAGTTCTTTACATATAAATCCTGGACAGAAAGTACAAATAGGAAAGGATGAAGACAGGGAAGGAGAGAGGAAAGAAGGGGGAAAAATGTTTTGTTTTTTAAATGCTGAAAGCCTAAACATGGTAGTTTCAGAAAGTACATGGTGAACTAACATTAGACCTTTGAACCACACTTGTCTCTAAAAATACAAAGATTTCTGGGCAATTTAAAAGCATAAATGCTTTGAAACAGCAATTTTAAAATGCATTTTTCTCATGTATTTGTACTTTAAGTATGTTCTTGATAGACTACAGGATGTTAGCTACCACCAAATAAGAATATTTACCTTATATTTACTGAAATGTTTACCAAAAATAAAAAAAATTACCAAATATATTTGTATTTGCCTAAGTGTTTAAAACACTTAATGAACTAACTTGGCAGTAATGTTCCAGTTTACAGTCTGCAATATTTCATTTCCATTATCACTCTGTCTTTTAAAGAATGTTCAAGAACTATTTTTGCCAAATTGGAGGGGAACATTTTAGAGATGTCCATTGTACAGCACAGAAATGATATCAAAATACAAAATTAATTTTTTAAAATGAGATTGTACGGTAAGGAAATGATGTAAACTTTGTTGTGAGATTTTGCTTCTAAGAAATTCTGAGACCAAAATTTTTCTTCTAAGAAATTCTGAGACCAAAATTAGATGGTAACAAATAGGCTAAATTTAGAGATACTTTCTCTTCTCATCCACCAGCTGATAGACCATTTAGTGAATGATAAGCTTATCTAAAACACTTGGTGCATAAAATCTCAGTTAAATAATGTTAATATAGTGATATAAATATAATAAAAAAGCAGACTAGAGTAAACATATTTGCTTTAAAGGGATACAGAAACTGAGGCCCAGAAAAGGTTACCTATTTGCCCTAGATAAACAAATTAATTCAGTTACTAGGTTTATTTGAAAATCTGACCTGACCTGATTTCAAATCACACAATTATTTCTCTATGCACCACCACCTCTTGTATATAATATTACATACATTAACTCGTTAAATCCTCACAATTCCAAGTGTGGTAGGCATTATCGCCTTTATTCTCAAGATTGGATAAATTAAGTAGCTTGCAAATAAGAATAAATTAAGAAGTAGCTTTGCATTTAGCAAATGGTCCAAGGCTCAACGCGTACATACTCTTTCCAATGTACAGGTTGCTTTCAGTTCTAAAATTCTATCAATCAATCATCATGAGTTGACCCCATCTTTATAAGAAAAGTGGTTCTATGTAGGATAAAGATCAAGTCATGATCTTTGGTCTCCTCTACAACTCTACTTCCTTCACATATCTCCCTCCCCACCATCTTTCTGAGCAACTTCTCAATAATTTACATTATCAGTCAATTCTCCGGAACACCTGACTCAAGCATATTGGAATAACCAAAAGATATTAAAAGGAAATCTACCCCAACCCAAAGGTCATCTGTCATAGTTTGCTATACATTTGCATAATAATCTTACTTCAGGCCCAATGACCAAATCAAGTTTGACATATTTTTAAATTAAAAAAATAGTTCTCACTGACATTTCCATCTTGTGTTGTTATCACCTGGGTTGATAATGGGCAACAGTTATAGGTCTGCTACTTCATCTATAAAATGAACAGGATCTTAAATAACACTTCCACTTCAGAGCTCTAAATTACCTCTCTTCCTCTGCCTGCTTGTGAAACGGGGGCTGAAAATTTGTCAGGAGCAAGGGGGTTCTGTGTAGATAAAGCCCCATAGTAAGTAAAGCAAAGTAACTAGCACTTGAGTCTACCATATGCACACAGGCACACATGCAAAGTCCAATCTGAAACAAGCAACAAAAACCAATTCAGAGCTTGTATTGTGCTAACCCAAAATGAATCGTCTATGTTTAGCTCATATCCACTCAAGAAAGGGCTTAGGCTGGTCTGCAACAACCAACTGAACAGTCAAGTGAGCTCACTATTGAGTCTTAAAGCAAGTCAGACCTCCATATTTTAAGAATAACCTTTGATTTGACTACAGCTATAAGCTGTACATAAGAACAGAAAGACAGAAAGTAAAACAAGACATTGCTCAATATTTTCTTCCTTTTTTTTTAGAGAGAGAGGAAGGAAAGCAAGCAAGAAGGAAGAAGCATTTTTTAATTTCTTCATTTTGGGCCCCAGCCCACAGCCCCAAGTAAGAGATCGCAGGTCCCCAGGCTTTAGATGGTCCACAACCTTGCCACCTAGGCCTGCTCATTATTTTTTAATAAAAGACAAAACTATTTCATAGAGAAAACTAACTGAAAAATTGGAATGAAATTTGAAAACCTTTATTCAAATAAAGGTTTATGTCTACTCCACAGGTCAAAGGTCATGCAAGGTACCAGGAACACCAAAACAGATAAAATTCTGTCTCTCGTAGCCTACTGCAGAGACAGACAGCTTCTCCGAGCAGATGTACAAAGACCATTCTGGAAAACAATAATGAGAAGGGCCCATTTTGAGGAGGTGCAGTTCAAAGGGGATATAGCATCTGAAAGGTGAATTCCAGACAAAGGAGGACTTGAAATGAAAGGGCTGTGAAAGGATCAGTAGGCACTTCAGATGAGGAACACCAGACTGGAAGAAACTTAAGCTTCACCAATGAGTCCCTTTTAGAAATGCAATCCTGTGATAGTGCAAAAAGCAACGGGGGCAGTCCAGCAAGGAAGGAGTCTGAGTAGCAAGAGGCAAAACCTGGCTGAATAAAAGCAAAGCATAAGGTCAGGGGAGGGGCAGAGGGATTTGGAAAGGGCTTCTGCAAAGGAACCAGTAGGAGCTAGTGACCAACTAGAGATGGAATGAAAAGGATAAGGAGGAGATTAGGTACTGGTGAGGTCTATTTCTTTTTCCCCTGAAGAAAGGTGCAAGAATGTAGGTGAGCAGAGGGGGCAGGCAGGAAGTATTTTATTTTTTTTAGTTCATCTTGGGTGTCCCTGTCACACACACCCACTCCCCCCAAGTGAGTCAGGGATCCTGGGCTGTATGTGGACTACACCCACCCTGTACCCTATATCAGGGCACACCTAAGACCTATATTTTTTTTTAAAGGAAGACAGGCAGGCAGGCAGGAAGGGAGACAAGGAAGAAGCATTTTATTTACTTGTTCATTTTGGTTATGCTTTCCAACCCTCTAGGTCCTGGGCATTAACATGGATTAAACCTGAGCCATGGGCTTTAGCACCTGAGCCACCAGGGCACATCAAGGTAATGCTGAGGCTTCTGCTTCTATACAAAGTTTTGTTTTTGTTTTGTTTTGTTTTTAATTAAAATGAGCGGATGTACCCTTGTGGCTCAGGAGTTTGAGAAGGTGGAGTGGAAGCCACATATATCCCAAGACATGGGTTCAAGGGCTAAGGCCAGAGTAAAAAAACAAAATTAATAACTAAATAAAGATGTCTATTTCCCTTCTTCCTTGCTTCCTTAAAAAAAAAAAAAAAAGAGTGACAAAATGGTAGCGAAAGAAGAGCCATTCCCAGTTATGGGGGGCATCATGGGGGCCCCCAATGTTGAAAGAGCCTTTCAGTTACACATCATGAGCAAGAAGTCGGACAGAGAGATGACACTGGCTCCAGCAGCTGCTGCAAAGAAAGACTGTAAGGTTACAAACACACCTCAGTAGAAACCTTTGCTATTTGCTGGGCTAAGATTATGGAACTTCCATTTATCCTTGTATAAACCTCAAAAATCTTCTGTTGTCTTCTTTTTAAAGATATTTATGATGCTCATTTAAATCCACAGAAGCAGATTACACACAGGGTCCCTAAGGGCAGTCTTAAAAGGATTGCTTATTCTCTCTCTCCCTCTTCCTACAACTACATTTTACAAGTCAGAAGAATGAAACACAGATATAACCGATATGTCAGCACAGTCAGGAAGAACTAAACATTACAATGGGTTTGGTTTAGGACAGGTTAAATTTGAGGTTTCAATAGATATTAGGGTAGTCTTGTAAAGTACACAACTGGATATATTCATCTGTAGCACAGAATGGAGAGCTAAAGATATAAATCCGCGGAGTCACCAGCACACAGACTGCATTCAACTCCATGGAAAGAGATGAGATCATCTTCAGAGAGAATGCTGACAAAGAGCAATAGGTCTAAGATAGATACCAGAGTAAAGGCCAACATTGGATAAAGGCGAAAACAATTAAAAAAAAAAAAAAAAAGAGAGAGAGAGAGTGAGTGGTTTTTTGTTTTGTTTTGTTTTGAAGGGAAAGAGCAGGTAGAAATAAAGGCAAGTAGGCAAACAGATAAGAAGAGAGAAAAAGCATTTTATTCATTTTTATTTAGTTGTACATCTTGGATGTTCTCCCCAGCCTGAGACTAGAATCCAGATCCTGGGGATCTATGTGGACTGCGCCTCAGGCAGAGGGGGGTGGACCTATTCCACCAGGGCCTGCTGAGACAGATCACTTTCAGTACTCATCTTAAATTCCAACTTTTTCACTAACCAAAGATAAAAAACCTTCATAACAACCAGCTCTATATATTTCAGTGACATACCTTTTGACTACTAAAGACATCAACCACAATTGTACCAATTTTGACAGGTAGCCAATTAGTGACAGTAATCTTTATTTTGTCCACAACAATCAAAGGGAAAAAAGGATTCCAAGTGAGTGAAATTTGCAAAAGGATATTTTTAAATGAAGGAACATTTCCCTTTTACCTGAAAGGTTCATAGCTCTGTTGAGGGAGAATTTACGATAAGATTTTAATTTCCAATAATCTTCTAATAGGAAAGGGAGAAGACAGGACAAGCTGAAAGAATGAAGCAAATTCAGCCTCCAAAGAGAACAAAGAGGCCATAAAATTTCTCCAAGACTACAACCAGCACCAGAGACCTTCTTCGGGATTCCTGAAAAGTTTCATGTAATGCCCCTCCTTCCTACCCGTTTCTCATCTCACCTGAAACCACCTACAGCTACCGTTTAGTCAGACTAAAAGCAATCCTTTCTTCTTTTCTTTAAAGGAAAGGTGCAAGCAGGAATGAAGGCTAGTAGGCAGCAGGTAGGCAAGGAGAGAGAGGAAGAAGCATCTTTATTTTATTTTTATTTAGTTGTTCACACTGGTTGCTTCCCCCCACTGGGGCCATGGCTTGCTCCTTCAGAGGTAACTGGCCTAACTGCTGCTCCACCAGGATGGACCAAAGCACTTTCTTATCAGTTGTTAACTAGACTGCCTGAAAAGCCCTTTTCTCAGGCCAAACTGATCATCTCTTAGCAAATAGGGCAGCAGCCTCTCTGCGGAGGAAACTCTAAACACACACACACACACACACACTCTCTCTCTCTCACACACACTCTCTCTCTCTCTCTCTCTCTCTCTCTCTCTCTCTCTCTCTCTCTCTCTCTGCTTTTTCTCTAATAAACTTTTAAAGCTTTCACTAATAAACTATTAAAGCTGCACCTCTTTAAAGTCTCAAGAATTCCTTCCTGATCTGCTTCCCACTAAATCCCAAAAGCCCAGCATCAGCTCCAATGCCTTCAAGAATCAGGAAGGTAAGTGGGAAGCAGTAAGAGGCACTAGAGTAAATGTTGGACCCTGCTTCTATATGGAGTGGGCCTGAGCCCTGAAAACAAGCTCTCCGTTTCAGGGTTTTGTTGAGAAAAAAGAAGGGAACTGGTATTTGCTTTACAATAAGCCCTAGGAATCAAATTCATGTTTCCATGAGGCTATAACCACAACACAAGGCTATACGTTAATAATTTGTTCATTTAGTCGATACCACTAAAGTCTTTCTTCATGTCATTAACTCTCTTCCTCTGTAGATGAGGTACTAACCATTCTGTGTTAGGTATTTTAACTAATCAGCTATGACATTAAAGTTATCTCAATCCATCCAAGATAAAAATGATAGGAAAATTTACTAAAAGAGTGCTTGAAAGGTTCCAGATTCAAGGAATATTAAACATTAATGTAAGAGGAGGAAGAAGGGAGAATAAAGACAGAGTAAATGATGATGACCTTTCTTGAGTACATCACTGATTATCAAAGTGCCATTATTGCCTACACAGCTATATGAATCACCTAAGTGTCATATGTAACCCCCCAAAAATTTAAAAACCTTTTACTGCGTCTCACTTTATTGTTCAAAGTTTTTAACTATTAACAAAATATTACAATTCAATGGTTCCTAACGAAATGTATTAAACAGCAATGAAAATGAAGAACTTGGCATCTGAACTATTACTCTTGACTGTACTGATGACCTTTTTCTACCATCTCCTGAAAAGGCTGCTATTTAAAGGAAATAGTCTGTGACCCCAGAAGAGCAGAGTCACATTTATATTTAAATGCAGGACATCTTGCCCAAGAAATTGCATAGTTCTCTTCAGACAGGAAAAAAGTGGAGTCAAAAATCCATATGCCAAACCAGGAAGGATCAGAAAAGAATACAGGAGAACAAAAACATGAATTTTACCCATGTATGCTATCTATATTTGCTCTAGCTGACGGTTAACCATGCTACTCCTTAACCTCTTTACCTGCTTGATGTTTATAAACTGAAGTTACCTAAGGAACAATATAAGAGATTACGAAATGCACGCAATCTGACTTAGGACAACTTATACTTCACTTCATATCTGTTACTCAGAAAAGCTACCCTGAGACAGAGAGGTCAAAGTTGCAAAACATAACTTTGAGAACTGTATTTAAATGATAAACATAACTGATTTTCTTACCTATGAAGTGGGAAAAGAACTATCTACTAGACAGCTACAAGGATTTTTTAAATATTAAAAAACCATGAACAAGAGAATTTTCTGCCAAACAAAAGGCATTTAATTTTCTCTGCTAGCTAGAGCATAGTTGGACAAATAGTAACAATGAAACTTAAAATAACCATCCTTGGTTTTCTTTAAAGAGAGAAAGGAAATTGGTGAAACCAATAACTTTCTGCAATGTCTCCAAACTAAATTTCTTAATGTCAAATAATGAGTTACTGATGTGCAAGAATCCTATCTGGAATCTCAGTGAATCACTTCACTATGGAGATCAATTTCCTCATACATTAAGTTATATCAAGTTCTCTTGATATTTTTAATCTTAGAATTACTTAATAAAGGAGGGGAAAGAACTATAAAATGAAAACTACAAGTCTTTCTTAAAAGAAATATAGGAGGGCACAAAGAATGGAAAGACATTCCCTGTTCACGGTTAACAATCAGCATTGTTAAAATGGTTATCTGACCTAAAGCAATATACAAATTTAATGCATTAAAATCTAACAGGCTTTAAGGTAATAGAAGAAAAAAAAAATCTTAAAATTTCTATGGACAACAAAAGACCCAGAATAGTCAAAGCACATATGAGAAAAAAGAACAAATTAGAGGGATTACACTCCCAGACTGTAGCTATGCTACAAAGTGATAGTGATCAACACTGTGGTACTAGAATAATAGAGGCACAAATCAGTGGAATAAAATTGAATCAACAAGTTACTAGTCACATGTGGTTAGTTAATCTATGGCAAAGGAGTCAAAAACATACGATGGAGAAAGGAAATATCCTTCATAAGTGGTGTTGAGATAAACTGGACAGCCACCTGCAAAAGAAGGAAGGTAGACCACTCAATACCATTCAAAAAAATTAACTAAAAATGGACTAGACTTTGACAGAAGACCAGAAACCATAAAATTCTTGGATGACAACGTAAGAAAGCCATTCTATGACATCAGTCTTAGAGAAGTCTTTGGGAACTCAACTCCAGAAAAATGGAAACAAAAAGAAAAACAACTGAATTACATTCAACTAAAAAGCAAAACAAAAAGACAACCTACTAACTGGGATTAGATATTTATGTTCCACCTATCTGACAAGGGCTTAATATCCAATATATACAAAGAACGCATAAAATCCAGTAATAGAAAAAGCAGGTAATCCAATCAAAAATGGGAAGAGGGATTGGAGAGAAATTTTTCTGACGAGAACATACAGATGGTTAATAGGCACATGAAAAGGTGTTCCTACTCCCTAGCTATCAGGGAAATGCAAGTCAAAACAACAATGACATATCACCTTACACCTGAAAGACTGGCTATTATCCAAAAGTCTGGAAACAACTGTTGGTGATGATATGGAGAAAGGGGAACTGTTTTACATTGTTGTAAATTGGTATAACTTCTATGGAAACAGTATTGAGATTCTCAAAAGTTGAAGATCAAAATTCCATATGATTCTGCCATCCCACTTCTAGGTATTTACCCCAAAGATACAAAAACACTAATTCGAAGGGACAAATGCACCCCCATATTTACTGCAGCCCTATTAACAACAGATAGGAACTGGAAATTACCTAAGTGGCCAATAGATAAAGAGATGTGGTATATATAAAGAATGAAATACTAACAAAGACTTTTGGAAGAGATGAAATCCTGCTATTTGAATCAACATGGATGGATCCAGAGGAAATGATGCTAAGTGAAGTAAGTCAAAAGAAGAAAGACAGATACCAGATGATATCACTCATAGGTGGAAAATGAATACATAAAACAAAGGGATGAAACAAAACCAACCTTTGGACATTTTCCAATAGAACTGAGGTTACCAATAGTGAATGGGTCAAGAGGGAATGGAGCAAGTGGTGATGGAGCCCACCGGACAATGGTGAAGAACACTTGATGATTTGGTGGAGGGGAGAATATGTTGAAATTTATCTGAGGAATGGGAAAACTGCACACATGGGGAACCTGCAAATATGAGTTATTTTAATTTGTATAATAAATTTACTGCAATGAAATACTAAAAAGGAAAATTTATTATTCTTGGTGGAGAAGTGGTCAGGTCCACTATCTCCAGCTAAGCAAAGTCCATATACATCCCAAGGACCCATGTTCAATACCAGAGCCAAAGCGAACCAAGATAAACTAAACAAAAAAAATAAAAATTCTTCTTCCTCCTCTCTTAATGCCTGTTTGCCTACTCACCTCCATTTCTTACTGTACTTTTCCTTTAAAAAAAAAAAAAAAAACTATTTTCTACCATATGCCATTAAATAAATACAAACGAAGCAAGAAGAGAAATACTAATGCATCACATATCTGCAGAAAAGGCTGGCTGTATTAGAAGCACTCTGGAATACAACACCAGGTACAATATGACAATTTATAGTTGGAGATATACAGGTATTACCTTATACACATCAAGGAGTAATGCCACAAGCTCTCAGAGAGAATTGTATAGTTTCAAACTACAAAAAGAGACAGAGCATGATCCTTAGAAAAAATTAACCAATAGATAGGTCCACTTTTACAAGACATTAAATTTGAATAAGCAGTAATTTGGTAAATAATAAATTGGTAAATACTTGATATGGTTATCTAAGTGTTCCTACAAACGGAATCCATCATAATAGCGTGTCCTAAGAATGGGAAGGCCTTTAATATTCTCTATACAAGTGAATCCACTGAACAACCTGATGAGTGAACAGCAGGTAAAGTTTCGTTATTACAATAATCAGTTCAATTTTTTTCATTAGTCATTAAAGTTCTACAACAATGCTGAATGAGGCTGGGGATAAAAACTGCTTCTCTTCAGGAGTCAGGAAGTTAGACTGGCAAGCAAACCTCAGCTACCAATATGAACAGCAAAAGCAGCAGAAGCTATTCAGGGTACACAGCAGTGGAGGAACGAAGTGAAGATTAAATGTACATTTGCACAACACAAATCCTTGATTTATTTATTTTTAAACAAATGCATGCATCTAATATAGAAATAGAAGTACACCAAGACACCACCAGCAATAAATTCATCAATATACTCTCCTGCTTTCACAACAAAAGCCCAGGAAAAAATGGCA
This sequence comes from Solenodon paradoxus, assembly GCA_004363575.1. Lineage (NCBI taxonomy): Eukaryota > Metazoa > Chordata > Mammalia > Eulipotyphla > Solenodontidae > Solenodon > Solenodon paradoxus. Next base: position 253,745 of record RJWH01001913.1, read on the forward strand.
GTATTAAAACTGAGGAGGAAAATTACATACAACGGACGCAGGTGCTTATTACTATCATAGGCAGCCAAGAATTCCTCTAGAGAAATCTTTCATTTATTTGAACTCAGGCTGTCAAATTATAACTGATAAATGCCCAACAAGAAAGAAGGTAACCATTTTTTAATCTCTTAAGAAAATGAAAGCGGGCCATGATAGAATTACAGTTGGGTACACCACCTCCACCTGGCACAGCTCACATACATTTCAAGTACCTGGGCTCAAGTCCCAGGGCAGGGACAGGGGATGACAAAGATAAACAACTTAATAAATAAAAATGCTTGTTCCTCTCTGTTCATTCACCTTTCCATTAAAAAAGAAAGAAAACAGGTTAAGTTGAAAACGAAACTTTTCTTACACAAATCTGTTAAATTCCAACAGACACCTTTTTCAATAAATGAATACATTAACAACTCAATGAAACGATAAACCTTTTTTAGCCATGCATTACTGAACAGGTTCCTAAGGATTATCCTGGTCCCAAGAAAAGAATGTCCTTTTTTTTTTTTTTTTTTTTTTTTTCCAATTTGGGTCCAAAGAGTACAATAATTATCATAATCATAAACTCAGTCACAAAAAAATAAAGGTTCATAAGGGGACAAGATCTGATTTTCTAATCAGAATTTTAAAATTTTAAAATTTTTATTCAGTTATGGCTAAAACTGACCTAGTAAGGAGAACCAAAAATAATGCACATGGTTACAGGTAAAATAACGTAAACTATTCCTTTTATTAGACACAGCACAGTTGGAAATGTCTATTATCACTCCCTTTAAACCAACCATTTAGGAATCTGAACAGTTTTTACCTTAATAACCCCTGTAAAGTTAAAATATTTTAAGAAAGACTGGTATGATGGTGGATAATTAAACAATCCCTTTATCCTTTAATAAAAGAGATGGGGGAGAGGTACCTATGCCTCTCCTATGAAAACATTACCAAAGGACAAATAACTAGTGAGTGAATTTTTTTTGAATTACCAGTGAGTGAAATAAAGTGTTTTATCCACATAATATAATATTATCCGGATATAAAAAGCAAAACAATTAAGAAAATGGAATAAGGTATAGCTTAGAAAAAGAAAAAACTATAAAGATAACAGTATTCTATTCTGAATATGAAAAGAAAGGTTAAAATAACAAGAGCTCAGTTTGCCCAGTCCCAGTGTTAAGCCCATACCTGGGGCACAGTTCACATATAGCCCAAAGGAAGGATTAGAAACAGGGAACTAAGTAATAAATAACTAAATAAAAATGCCTTTAAAAAAATAACAAGAGTTCATTGGTTTATTTATCTGAAAACAAAGTTCAGGGATTTCTGAAGTTTAAATTTAAAATCTACTCAGTCATGGTAGTCACATTTCAAATGTTCTGTAAGTCATGTCTTTCATCACAGAAAATCTACAGCACTACACCAGTCTAGAATATTTTAATTTATGGATGTAAAACTTTATATATTCACTGAAAAAAGACTTCTGTTACAAATTGTTCAAAGAAAATTTTGAGGCAAGCTCTTCTCACATTAATTATAAAGTAGGAATCCTATAATCATGATTAACCATATATAACAGAAAAAAAAATACTTAAGTTTTAACAAGGCGACCACCTGTCTTTAGAAAGGAGAATCTCAAATAAATTAAGTACCCTCTTTTTAAAGCCTTGAAGCGAAATCTATTTCATAGCATCTCTTGATAAGTAATCCATTTCAGTGTTTAATACTCCCCAGCATCAAAGAACCCACCACCCTGTCATTCTAATGTCATTCTAATGATGCCATACATTTTCCACCCATTTCCAGAGCAGAAGAGTAACATCTTGCCATCAACTCACAGCATATCTTGTAATCTTCCATTCTAGAGGAACAAACTGCATTTCTTTATACGTTTTTAGAAGACTTATAATCCCACAAGAACATGTGCAAGTTCCAAACACCCGCAGCATCTCCCTTGCTTTTTAAAACTTATGATGGTTCTTAATAAACTTCAGCATAAAATTTAAATACCTTTGCCACTAGGACACAACATGGCAGACAGGCAGGAAGAGAGAGGAAGAAGCACTTCATTTTCTATTTTCATTTAGTTGTTCAGACTGATTGTTCTTACCCCACCCCCAGCTGCCATACCTGGACTTGAACCCAGGAGTAAGTGGCTTGACTCCTTTGGAGGCAATTAACACAACTGCTACTCTACCAGGCATGCCATCTCACCCACTTTTTCCATCCTTTCCTCCACCTCTTTCCAGTCTTATACAATTACTTGAGTTCACAGATGATCCCCAACATTTCCTTTCACTCAAACTTCTCACATGTGGTTTCCTCAGTCTGAAATGCTAACCAGAGGTTTGGACTTTAGATTTCAGTCCTATAGCTACACAAAGTACACTCACTGACTCTCACAACATACCCAGTCTCCCCCTCCCCCTCCCCCTCCCTCTCTCTGTCAGAGTGATACAAATTTCAGCAAGAAAAATGCATTTTGTCAAAAGTCAAGATATGGACAACAATGGTGAATAAAAAAGTCAGTGAAATACTAGGACAAAATAATGGCAGCTGCACTATAAGGTGGCTGGTAAAGCTGAAATGGGGGGAGAAATGACATCTCAACACGAATTTTCTGATATAAGAACTCCAAGTTCGAGACCAATTACACTGCAGGAGCAGTGCTGCAAAATGAATACTTACAGAGAGACAACTGGATGCAATTCGATGAGTAAACTGAGAAAGAGGGAGAACTGAAGGGCCCTACGCAAGGTGCACACCAAAGAGACACTTGGGATGTCTGAGGGACAGAAGGTCCTGCCATATAACACCCTGCCTGCTTGAGAGCAGGTTCCAAGTGATCCCTGGTCATTTCCACCTATCCCAGCAACCAAGAGAAAAAAGATTACAGTCTCTCTGCAATCTTCATCAAATGCCTAACTGGCTGGACCCCCAGCCTCCAAAACTTTACAAATGAAGAGTAGCAGAATATGCCACCCCAAATATGCCTGCCAGTATAGTATAAGAACTATTTTGAACTAAAAGAAATTGAAAAGAAGCAAACACAAGAAAAAATTTTTGCTCTCCTTTCAACCTCCCCCACCAGGAAGGACAGCATGATTCTTAACCAACAGAGCTAAGCACAGACTTTTTCAATCTGGAGATGGCATGAGAAAAATCTACATAACAAATCCTATTTAGCCTTTGATTTACTTTCTTATGTTTTGTGTCAAGAAGTTGAGAATTCCCTTCTTTGTCTTATCTCACTATTATTTGTTAGGGTTTTTTTAAATAAAACCATCTCTTTGAGTTACATGTCACCGAGTTCTCCCATGGGATGCATGATACAAATGTTTAAAAAAAAATTGCTTGCTTTCCCTTGTTAAAAACTAATTAATTTTAAAAGGCAAAGTCCGTGATATATGGTACCAGAATAATAATAATAACAGAGTCACAGACCAGTGGGATAGAAGTTCATCACCAGAAACTGACCCACTCATACATGGTCAGTTAAATTTACAACAAAGGAGCTAGGAAAGAGATTCTCTGGAGAAAGGGAAGTCTTTTCAATAAATGGTGTTTGAAAAACTTAACAGTCACATGCAAAAGAATTAATCTAGAAAACTTTGCAATACCATACACAAAAATTAGTTCAAAATGGACTAAGGCTTGATGTAGGACCGGAAATCATTAAAAACTTGTAAGATAACATAGGCAAGTCATTAAGTGACATCAGTCTTAGATCTGTGGAAACTCAACCCCAGTATAAAGGAAAACAAAAATAGAAATAAACAATTAGGACTACATCAAACTAAAAAGTTTCTGCACATCACCAAAACAAAAAGACAATCTATTAACTGAGAGAAGACGTTTGCATTCCATATGTTTGACATGGGCATAATAACCAAAACATAGAGAACTCATAAAACAGGAAAACAAACCCAAACAAAAAAAGAGGCATAAAAGAACGGAATAGACATTTCTCCAAAGAGGACATAAAATAGATGTTCTACCTCACTTGCTATCAGGAAAATGAAAATCAAAATAACAACGACAGGGAGCAGTCCCATAAACATCCCAACATTCCTGGTTCAAGACCCAGGTCAGGGGGAACAACCAAAGAAAAAATAAAAGCACTTCCTCCGCCTCTCTCTTCCTACCTACCAACTCACCTTCATTCCTGCCTGCACCTTTCCTTTAAAAAACAACGATATTCACCTGTGATATTGGCTAATATTTAAAAGTCTAGAACTATCAAATGTTGGAAAGAACATGGAGAAAAGGGAATACTACACTGTTGGTGGGAGTGAAAAACTGTGTAAGCCTTATGGAAAGCAGAAAGGAGATTCCTCAGAAAATTGAGAATGGAAATTCCATACAACTCTGTCATGCCACTTCTGGGTATTTACCGAAAAGACACTAATTCACACTGGTATATGTACCCATATATTTATTGCAGCATTATTTATAAGAGTCAAGAAATGGAAACAACCTAAGTGTCCAATGACAGATGAATGGATAAAGAAGATGTGGTATATACACCAATGGAATACTACACAGCCCTTTAAAAGATGAAATTCTGTCATTTGGGACAACATGAATAGAACTAGAGGGATTATGTTAAAATTAGTGAGAAGGAAAAAGACAAATACCAGATGTTCTCACTCATATGTGGATTATAAAGAAACGAAGCAAAGAACAGAATAAACAAAAACCAAACCCTGTACATTAATAATAAAACTGAGTTACCAGTAAGAAACAGGTTAGGAGGTGGGGGCAACTGGTAGTGGAGGTTCAATGAACAATGGTGAAGAACTTATGTAATTTGGTGGTGAGTAGAATACATTGGCATATATTTGAGGAATGGGAGTATCTATACATACGGGGGTTTCCATCATTTTGTAAATCAAACTATCTTAATAATTTTTTGAAAGACATTTTTTAAAGATAATGTCAGGAATGTCCTGGTGGAGCAGCGGTTAGGTCAATCACCTCCAAAGGAGAGAAGGCCTGGTTCAAGTCCCAGGTCCAGGGAGAAGCAAACAGTGTAAACAACTAAGTAAAATAAAATGTTTCTCTTCTTTCTTCCTGCCTGTCTACTTGCCTTCATTCCTTCCTGCACTTTTCCTTTAAAAAAATGAATACAATCACTGAATTATTATTGAACATCCTCAAGGCCCTGGTTTAATGAAGAAGGCTGGGGAATCATAATTCTTGCACATCTTAAAAAATACAGACACGTTATGGTGGGGTAGCAGTTTACTCAGCCACCTTCTGCCACGAGGGCAGTCCACATACATCCCAAGGGCCCAGGTTCGCATCCCAGGGCCAGAAGGAACAACCAAGATGAACAACTAAATAAAATAAAGTGCTTCTTTTTATTCTCTCTTTCTGACTGCTTTGGCTCCCCTTCATTCCTACCTACATCTTTCCTTTAAAAATAAAAAGGAGGGAGGGAGGGAAGAAGACCAAAATTTGTGTTGAATTATGTTGTTATCTAGAATAAGTTTATTAAAGCATATAATTTCTTGAAATCCCTTATAATTAAGGTTTATCAATGTAAAAACAAAGTACAACTTAGGTGTTTCATTAATGCTTGACTGAATAAAAGAATTTACTGTGTCTTATATCTTGTTAAAGCTGATTATACATTCTTCACTTTCACTTAGGAATACCCACAGAAACCACACAACATTTACTAGAAGAAAAAGTTAAGCAATAGAGGAACCGGTAAGTCAACACTGCCTAGCATAAAAGATCAGTGTCATCTACAGCACTCAAAAATACACTATTTTGAGAATTCCAAGTGAGGATGTGACCAAAAACAAATATATTTTCACCTTACAGATAAACAGTGTTACTTTTTTTCTTTAGTGTGGTTGTCAGAAAACTTCAAATATGTCACCTGTAGTAGCTGTTCAGCACATGCCACATATTTGGCTGTGCATCTGACTGTCCTCCATCATAGCCTTCTACACTGACCTGCATTTTCTGGGACCCTTTTCCTACTTCATTGTAGATACTCTCTAATTAGCTATTTTTTAATATTTCTTTGTGAGGAGAATGAGTAAATGATGTGAAAAAGAGAAACCAGGAAAGAAGAAAAAGAATTCAAAGTGGTATATGTACAAACAGAACACAGTTCTATTTTCTAGTAATTTGAAAAAGTTTTAAATTCCATGATAGTTGGCAGATAATAAATATTTGCAAAATAAACAGAGGAATCTAACAGCTTGCTAGTTTGAGAAAACTATATCTGTGTGTGTTGGGTGGGGTGGGGGTATCATAAAATACTTATAATACTTACAAAAAAATTATAACCTATTGCAAACAGTTGATATTTTATTGAATTTGCTATCTTACTAAAAAGTTATTTAGAGTAGTCGTCCTGCATATTTGAAATGTCAGAAAAAGCCAGAGACAGATGCTTTAACCTGACAATAGTTTGACTTACATGCCATCAGTCTAGAGACAATGTTGATTAGTACTCATAGGATTTAAAAATTCTTTACAGTAAGTCTGCATTCACAAATTGGGAGTCTCTGCGCTAAAACAAAGGAAGAAAATAAATGTGTTTACCACAACATAAACTTGGTAGATAAAATTTTTTTAAACCGAGTACAAAGTTTGTTTTGTTTTTTAATTTGTACCATTATTTAAATTAAGAGTTAGCATAAAAACCAGATTTTCTACTTGTCTTACAAATCACAGAGCTGGCAAGGCTGCTCTGCATTTCTACATGGCGTTAACAGCAAGATCTGAGTAACAACCACCTCTTCCAGTGGGCTGTGATCTCCAGTTTTCTGGAGTCCCTGCTAGGTCCCCATATTATATTTTTTATTCTTTTATTTACTGCGGGTTTTGGCAGGCAACAGAACCCCTTTACCTCAGCTCTAGTCATAAGTTTCCCAGAAATGCAATTATTTGTCACTTGTAATTCTTTCAAGGTGTGCCAAGGGCATCCCACTGTAGAGTCATCCATGATACAGTGCTTACAACTGCATGCCCAGGAAACTAAGCAAGTTGTGTCAGGGCAGCCACCTACCAAAGCTTTTCCTACAAAGATCCTCCACTGCTGTGCTGCCTCAGCTGCTTCCTAATTTCCAAATTCTGAGTAGCTAGTGAATAGCAGCTGTTGGTAAATGCTGGCTGTCTGGCTGACTGGATGGATGGGTGACAAATGTAATCTACTAAAATTAGCCTTAAATTCTTCTAGCTACTGGCACATAAGGAATTCTTCTCAAAGGAAATCTACAATGTGATTGCTAAAGTACTTTTTTTTTTTTAACCATTGCCCTTGTTATTATAATAGTTGCTCACATTTTTTAAAACTTCCCTGATCTACTATATGGGAGAAATAGGGTCCCCAAATGAAGAGGAAGTACAACTGTTAATATACAAAATGATTTAAGCTCAGCTGGCACTTGATATTTAAAGGCAGGTGATACTGGCTGCTCTCCTATTCTGGAAGAGATTCAAAAATTCTTTTTTAAAGAAATTAACTTTTAAAAAGCATTTAACATGCACCCTGGTGGAGCAGTGGTTAGGTAAATCTCCTCTGAAGGATGCAAGCCACATAACCCTGGGTTCAAGCCCCAGGTCAGAGGATAGGAAGAGGAACAACCACTACGAAAAATCAAAAATGAAAATAAAATAAAATGCTTTTGAAAAAATAAGTAATTTTTAAAAGCATTAAAAAATATGAGTAGGTTAGCACAACTAAAATAAGTAAACAGCATAGTATTAAATAAATAAAAACATACTGAAGTACTGTCATGAGAGAAACGCAACAAGTTGATAGGCAAATAATGACATTTGGTAAATAAATGTTACTGTTTCAACACAGATGCAAAGTGTTCAGATTTATTTTAATTTCCTTTTTACACTGAAACAGATGTAAAAAGATACGCAATAATACACTACCTCTTTCATAAGTGACAGAAAAATCTAAGATTTGTAATCTTAATACATGAGTTAAATTGTCTGATACGTAAAATTGACTGTTTTATTAATTTACGCCAATGCAGAAACAGAAGACTATCCCCCAAGAAGTCTGTAATTTGTAATCTGCAAATAATGATATAAAATAAGTTGTTTTGTGATGAAAGTAGCTCTATCTTTAAGATCCTAAGTTGAGCTAATACTAAGTAGAATCAGTAAACCAAATGTCATTAAGACAGACTCTCCACTATCAAACAACAGCTATGACAAAGTATAGAGCTCTGTGAGGGCTTATAATAGGAGTACTGTGAACTACAAAGGGCTTCCTTGAGATGGGAGGGGTGGAAGTAGCACAACAGCAGGGCACGTGGAACAAGACCTAAGTCAAAAGCGTCTAAGACCAATCGGGAGGGAATGTGAGTGGGTGCTCACTGGTCCAAATATGGAGTTTACCTTTAAGCCAAAAACAATGGGAAGACAGTTGAAGGATTTGAAAAGTAGAATGAACTACCTGAGAAGGCTTGAGTTCTGAAAGGTCTGCTCTGGCTGAAATGTGGGCAATACTCCAAAGAGGAATCAGGAAATAGAATCAAACTTTAAAATGATAACAAACAAGAAATAATTTATAATTACTGCATCTAAGCCAAAAACAATGTTTACCAAACAGAAAGGAAATCAATTATCCAGGTTTTGTTGTGCTTTTCTTTTTAAGCCAAAAATTAAAATACTGTATTTTTTAGGTTATATGATACAAATTATAGAAGCAATCTAAAGTATGTTTAAAACATGCCAAGAATGTTGGGATTAGCTGGTCAGACATGAAGGGTTTTAAAGTAAAGAGGACTAGAGAGCTCTCTGGTGGCCTAGCAGTCTAGCATACCCTGGGAGCAGTCCCACATACATTCCAAGGCCACAGGTTCAAGACTAGAGGGGTCAAGGAACAACCAAATAAAAATAAAATGCTTCTTACTCCATCCTTCTGCCTACCTGCCTACCTGCCTTCATTCCATTCCTACCTACACCTTTTTTATTTAAAAAAAAAAAAAAAAAAAAAGAGTACTGGAGTTCCACAAATGGGGGTTTTTCAAGGGTGGGATAGCTGAGAACCTAAATGGAGCTCTGATTTACTTTCTCAGTTGCCAACTCAAGGGAGAAGTTTTTCTTCACATGTTTTACATGATAAACTTCTAATAAGGTTTAGTTGAGGAAATTGTTTTGCAATTGAACCAAGCCTGAAAACTAATGTCTAAGTACTGAGGCTCTAGGACACAGTTAAAAGAGAATTAGTCAGTGGAGAGAAGTGTCTGAGACAAGTATACCCTAAAAGTTACTGTTTGGTGTAAACATCTAATTCTGATCTCCTTCATGAAAATCAGTACTGGGAAAAAGTCTCCTCAAAATGGTTCAAACTCTGGGTTACACTGGTACACCTACCAGGATGCTAAAAAAAGAGAAGGAAAGGGAAGGGAGGGAGAAAGAATATACAACACCAAGTTGGCAAGGACCTGGAATACAGCTGTTGGGCGTGTAGATAGGCATGTTCACTTTGCAAAATTGACAGTACCCACCAATGTTCAGGAACTCTCTCAGAAATACCCATATAAATGCACGCATAGGTTTGCACACCATACAACATGCATATAAGACTATAACTGACAACTGTATAAACTGCAAACATCCTGCATGCTCATCAATGGCAGAACACATAATTAAGAAACACAACATAGATGAACTTCGCATAGAAAATGAGGGGAGAACACGAACTAAAGAGTATACAAAGGATTTCTACTTATATATAATAATAATAAACATACAACTAAATAATGACTCAAAATCCTTAGTCAACATTAAAATTTAAAATGAATCAAACACAAATATTAAAAGTCAAAAACTTTTATAAGTAAATCGAGCAAAAAAAAAATCTTAATAACTTTATGCTTGGCAAAGATTCTTAAACACAAGAGAAAAAAATCAATAAATTAGAATTAACAATGATCTATGTTCTGTACACTTTCCCATGTTACCACCATTAGAAATACTACTAAAAATGAAATAAAAACAAAAGTTTAACGATTGAATAGAGGAAAGACAACACAGTCATGGTCATATCACCCAACCACTCAGGAAAAATTACATCTCAAAACATCTATCCTGCAAACAAGGAAGCAAAGCCAACAGTCATAGAGTGGGAATTGGGAAAAGGAAAAAATACTTTTATCAATAACTGTCCTACACTGCGAATTGGAATGCAGAGGTAGAACACAATGAAGACACCATCTTCTTTAAAATTTGGCTCTCCTCCCATAACTACTCCTAATCCACCAGAGGCACATAGGGGAAAAGATATTCAACACAAAAGCAGTTAAAGATACCTTGAGCCTGGATCCTTTTCCATTAAACAGGACTTACTTCTCCCTCCATCTGGCTCTATTCCCCCACTACCCAGTCTTCTTACTCTTCTAGGTTTCTCTTTTACTTTTTGCAACCATGCATCATTATCATATGCCCTTTTTCTCTTCACTTAAGAAGCTCCAAACTAAGAAAAGGAATTTTAAAATCACACACAAAAATAGCACAGGTTCTTTAAGTATTTCAAATGACCTGACACTGGGGGAGGGACAACACACAATCTCTGTCACTTCTCACCAATCCTGTTAATACAACACTGGTAGAAAATAGGTCATAGAATAAACTTTCTTTTTGACATTTTCTTTCTGTCTTCTCCTGAAAAAAGCTAAAAATATGAACTTAAGTATGTGTAAGCTACATTATTGATCTAGAGTAGGATTTCTTATCTATTCCAGTATCAGGACTCCTTTTTTACACCAAAAGTTCTCTCTTAGACTCACACAAGAAAGGATCCTTTTAGTTATTAATCTACTTCCTGAGAACATGCAAACCTATACGGCTATTTTGATGACTTTTGATTGATGGCAAACTATTGGCAATGCTTGGTGTGAATACAGATTCTTGGCTTCTCAAGCCCCCATCTCAATAACTCCTCAGCCCTTCATACAGATAGACTAGAGGAACTGGGAATAATTCTGAGAACTCTGGGCTCAACTTCCTTTACTGATTGAGAATTGTCTGTTTTAGTCGCCTTCCTGTGGCTCAGGAGGCCAAGGAGTAAGTTCAGAAAGATTTTGTTATATATGTGTTGCCTGCAGAGGTAGGAAAATAGTTTGACAAAAATTTTAGTCAGACTAAGTGCTTTTTGTTTCCTTCTGTTCACTCAATCTTTCTGGGATGACTGAGAGTCCTCTCAAAAGCCATTCCTTATGTGTAGACAACACACAAACTTTCCCTCTTTCTTCTCATTTAAAATTGGCATCTAAATTTTTACTAAATGATCATCTTTTTCTAGCTATTAATCAGAATTACTACTCCTCTTCCTCACCCACTCTATTCTATACATTCCTAAAACCCAGAAGCGTATTCTAGCTAGGAAAAAAAAAAAAAAAACTTCAAATCCAATTGTTTTTTGGCAAGCCCTAGTGGAGTAGTGGTTAGGCCAATTACTTCCAAAGGACTCATAACCCTGAGTTCAACTCCCAGGTCCAGCAACCAGTATAAACAACTAAATAAAAAATAAAATAAATCCTAATTGTCTTTTGCAACAAATAAATATCATTAACAATTTTTCAATTAATGATTGGATTAGATGAGAAAATGAAATTGTGCCTGCCCCTATCCATACCATGTTTAAGATAAAAACATTCATGTACTCATAGGCACTCAAATAAAAAGTAAATACATGACATGCCCTGGTGGTTTAGCAGTTAAGCTGGCCACCTCTGGCCAACACAAAGCCACATATATCCTAAGGACCCGGGTTGTGTTCCAGCTTTGGGAGCAGGGTTGCGGAGTTGAGTGAAGAGGCAAAGTCAGAATCAACCAAAATGAACAACTAAGTAAAATGTTTCTTCCTCTTTCTTCCTGCCTTCCTGCCTGCCTGCCTACTTGTCTTATTTCCTGCCTGCACTTTTCCTTCAAAAAAAATTTTTTTTTAAGTAAACACACAAAGTAGGATTTACTCCTCAAATCTCCAGAATGGCAGTCTTGTAACAGATATGCCTTCATCTGAACTGCGAATAACAAATACATCAGGTATCACTTGTATTTTCATTCATTCAATAATGTTCTCTGTCCTTAATTTTTTTAAATAAGTCAACATTTTCCTCTCTCTAAATATTAAACTAAAAAATAAACTACGAATTTATTTCACCCCATTGGTTTCTGTCCAGTGAGTCAGCCATTCTGAAGACAAATACTCCCCTGCCTATCCTATAAAATTATATTCAATGGACTTCTAGTCTGTTAAAAGCAAAAATATAATTTCAAGGTGGTATGAAATCTGTTAATATAGTATATCTTTAATTCAGATCCTAAAACATTCAAAATTTCTTGGTATTACTTGAAATCATATTTGCATTTATCAATGAAGGAATCCTGAAGAGTATATAAAAATACTTATTTTTCCCATTTTACAAAATTAGTGGAATAAAAATTAATTCAACCAATACTAGCTGTCACAAAACTAGCATTCATCTTAAATAAGCTTAAAATGTGATGGAAAATTATTAAGAATATCATATCATTTATATACCAATTACATTTTGTCCTTGTAAGTATTTCTCTATTCAGCTACCCGAAATACCAGTAAGCACACACTATACTGCAGATGTGAATAAATTGTTCAAAATAACTTGATTTCTTACAAGTATGTTCTCCCCTCTTTAAAGGGGAGGAAAAAAAGGTTTTCTTCATGTCTTTTACCAATAAATACAAAGGAACACAGTAACCAAACTTAAATTCCAAATATATTTAAGACACAGACCATACCTCAAACAACTTTGCTTTTAAAAAAAAGTCAAAGACTTACAATTTTGTTGATTGGTGAACAAGAAATTGAAGAATGTAACAGTAATGCTACAAGATACTGTAAGTTATTAAATTCCTGAGCAGGATAGTGTTAGTAGGCCAAGAATTTTTCTTTTCTTTTAAACTGCAAGTTCTTGTTTTTCGAACTCTTCCAAACACATTAAAAAGACAAATAACCTGACTATTCATCACTGTAAGTCTTTAAAAGGGTGATGGGGGAGGGGGGAAGTAACTTCTATTTTAATATATTTACATTAATGAAACAACATCTATACTTGCAAAGTAGTTTATGGCAGAGCCATAAAATACATTATCACCCATTAAGTCAGACATACTATATATGTCTAAGCATTCCCAAAACAATTACCAATATAATGTTCTGACAGAACTGTATACAAACTTGCCATATACACAGTAGTTGATTTTTAAACTTTAAAATCATAACTAGGCATGCTCCGGTTCAGCATGGTCCACATACATACCAAGGACCCAGGTCTGCA